>MNCI01007961.1:236618-316363 GCA_015680685.1 Gnetum montanum
GTGACTCTTTACCAAGGATTTGCCATCTTATTCCTTTGGATAGTTGAACTCTTAGACTTTCTAGATCTTCTCTTATGAATTGATAAACCAGATATAATGGGTGATCTTTTTGATCTTCTATTTTTCACTCCACTACTTGTTCCCAATTGAAAATCTTTCTTTTGTTCTTCTTTTGATGAAGAATCAGTCTTAGAATCAAGAATATCTTTTGAAATTGTTAAATTTTCCAAACTAACAATCTTCTAGATCATGAACTGAAAATAGTATTTAATTTCTTAAGCCTTTATACTAACAAAGAATGGTTGATGTGCTAAAATTATAAGGCTTATGAACTTAGAGGCTAAATTTTTAGCACTCCTTCTAGCGCCAAAAGAACTATTGATGACCGTTTGGGATGCAACCACCAACAAGCGTCCTCAAATAGGATTTAGGTGCTTTCTAGTCTCTGGAAACACCAAGGCCTAGATACCTCCAAATAGACTCAGTAGTTAATGTGATTATGTGTGTGTTCTATTGTGAAAAATGAAATGATTGGGTTGTGTGTAAAACTATAAATGACTTATCTTAAAGAGATTCAGCCAACTTTGCAAAGTACTGTGAGTTATTGAGAGTTCTTATTCTATTTAATTGTCTAGTCTATGCGGTCCTTATAATACCTACTTATAACAAATAAATTTTTGCAAAAATATTTGAGCACAACTCTGGGAATCTACTTCTAATTTTTCCCAGAGAAAGAGATAGTTCCACAAGAAAACTAGAAATAGAGCGAGATTCAATGAAAATAGAAAGAAGAGAACAAGAAAGAAGATTTGTGTAAAGATCTCAAATGTTTAAATAAGGTAAAATGATACAAGTAAACACTTCACAATAAAGCTATCCCAAATTCAATAACTACGAATTATTCAAATTTCCAAAGCTTAAATAAGCAATCCTACTATGCTACCCAAAAAATTAGTACGTAAACTATCACATTCGAGACTCCATTTTGACTAGATAATGGATGTCAACAATTGCATTCAATAGAACCTTCAAAAGACTTGACAATTTTTTATTGAAAAACCATGGAGATTCGCTTTAAAGATAAAGGAAGCTATTCTGGTCCTATCAAAATACCAAAGATTTTCTGAACCCTCTTGACTATTGAATTGTTTAATGGCTTCTTTAGCAAGTCATATCACAAGCAATCTTTCACAATGTCTTTTTTACAAATGCTCTTCCCTCCGCCAGAGTGAGACCTCCAGTGTGATATATCCTAGTGTGCTTTTCTCCCCCCCACCCCCTTTTTTTTCTTAACCTTGAGTCCTTTTTATAGGGTCTCATAGGTAGTTAGATATTTCAAAATATCTTGGGTAACTTCTTTCCCAAGTAAGGAAGTTATAACTTGCCCAACAAGTTAGGAAGTTATAACTTATACACGAAGTTAGGAGAAAATCATGCTAACATTGGCATGTATCTTTACAAATATTACAAATATTTCTTTTATAAGTAACAACCTAAAAAATAAATCCAAGATCTCCATACTATAAGAGCTCCATACAATTGTCATTTTATTTTTATTTAGGATTTTAAGTTTTTAATTATTAAATATCATTAACCACTGAAGCCTTAGTAATTTTCATGAATAGGTGGTAGTAAGAAAGTAATTCAGCATCCACCTTAGTGTAGATGTTGATGTTGGTGGCTGTATGGTTTTGCAAATCAAGAAAGCCGATCCTTGTAAACTTGTATAAGTAAATCATCTACATTTGCACTTTCTGTACCTTATTGTCTTCGAACTCACATACTAATAAATCGTTGCTAATAGACGTTTGCATAAATTACATTAGTATAAGGTGGGTCACTGTTAACTGATAAGGTGATAGCTGGATTCGAAACGGACTCCTGGAAAAAGTGGTTGCAGACATGCCTATGCAGATTACAGGTGACAGTTACAAGAACGGTGGGGAGTAATTAGCTTTCTTGTCTCTTTCCTTCCTTCCCTGCACAAAACCTATAGAAATGGATACATACTCCTCCCCATTTCTAGTGTCTATCTCATACATAACCTACCATCGCAAAACAAGGCTCTGTTGCTACGTCTGGTAACGTTGTCGTGTGGTGTTTAGTTGTTGCCACCATGTGCCATCTTTGAGAGCATCCCAGTATACGGAGGCCAAGATGCTGGAACCCAGCAAGATACATGCATGTTTACAATACAGGTGGGTCTGAGCTCTAGAACACAAAGGTCATACTAGGTAGGGACACAGGCACTGTGAAGATGTTGCCCTGAGTTAGGCTCGTGCAAGGCCATAGGGTTGTCTCCAGAGCACGCTAGTTGGGCAAGTCTGAGGAGCCATCCCACATCGCCTGTAACTTGAAACTCGGTGCCCAGATTCCTGCACAGATCATGAAAATCTAGATTTCGCAATCATGTTGTTGTTTGCATCAGGTTTTATTAAGACATATTCAAAATCAGAGCTAATGGAGTTCGCAGGGCAAGTGTTCGACGAAATGCCCAAGCGGAATGTAATGAATTGGACCAACATGATTGCAGAGTATGGCCACCGTGGTAATGATAACTCCAGTTATGAAGCACTGGCACAACCCTTGAAAAATTCCATTTCTACCATTTCATATGAATGTTTTTTTTGTAGGGTGAGTATTATTTAGAGTTGCACCATGAAATTTGGTTCACATACCATGGTCCCTTGCAATAATGCAAAGTACCTCCTGTGTCACGTGGCATTCCACTTTTTCTTTTTCATTATAGAAAAAAATATCATGCTTAGCCACAAAATTTTAAACGATATATTCCTTAATTTCATAGGAGAAATAACTTCACCCTGCATCAGACTGTTGAATTTGCGTTGCTGTAGAGATATGCAGAGAAATGGATACAAAACCAATTTGACTTGAGATGCTCTTTGATTTGGTATAGATTTATATCACATAAATGATGCATATAGAAATTGAACTTCCTTCATATTCCTACTAGACTTTGGTTAGTAAGATTATTAGAATATTCATCAGTAAATCCTAGTGGATCATAATATATATATATATCTATATTGTTTCCATGTGAAATGTAATGCTGATAATTATAGAGGGAGAACAACATGTTGGTGGTCATGTATTCATTAGTGGAGACTTGTAAGCTTGATTGAGGAATGGTGCTTCTATATTTTTTTCCCTTAAATTAAAGGAATGTTGTTGTTAACTACATTTTAACTCTTATTCTTTTTCTCTGAAACCAAAATTCTTGCCACTTCTCCAACTATCAAACTGCAAAAACCTTTAACCAATTTTATCATGCCAACCTGTTCCATGAAATGGCCAAAATGTGCCAACAACCATGACATCATAGAACTATTGACATTAAATCCTTGACATGCTTCAAGCCAACTGTTTGCTTTCCTGAAAACAAAAAAATCTATTTGTTTTCGTTGCGGGTCTGAAAAGACCTCAAACTACCAGCTCCAACAATCATGGATTTACGGGTCTGAAAAGACCTTAAATTAGCAATCCTAGCGTAGTTGCACCTTTAATGGTCTGAAAATAGCCTAAACTAGCAGTTTCAACCTTGTTAGACATTTGTAGTTTACAATGACCATAAACTAGCAATCCCACACTCTTACATGGGTAGTTTCACATCTTCTAGCAATTTCAAACTTTCATATTGGTGGTTTTGCAATTTCTAGCAGTTTTGTGTTTTCATGTTAGTAGTTCGAATTTTTGCATTAATGATTTTTCATCCCTCATACCCACAATCTTTTGTTCTGCATACCACTAGTTTTGCATGTCACGATTTTGCATGTTACAATCTAGCAATCCACAATGACACTAAACTAGCAGCTTGGAATTTGCATATTAGCAGTTTCAGAGTTTCACACCGTTGCATTGATAGTTTTACATCTTTAGCTATTCTACACTCTTATTCCTTGGTGGTCCACCATGACCTTAAACTAGCAAAATTTTAATCTTTACACCATTATACTTCACAAGTTGCATCTCCTTGTTGTTTTGCAAATTTTCATTATACATAATCTCTGCCAACAGGTGCCTCTTAACCACGCTTTCATCTCATGTTGATAGGTCGAGAAAAAGATGGAAATCCATCATGATCTCTTCAGATCCTTGACATTAGCAGGTCCACATGGCAAGCTCGTGAGACAGTTGAACCCCAACCTGATCGACTAGGGGTCAACCACAGCTAGCACTATAGTAGCCTTAGAAGCATCCCCAGACTGGCCTGAGCATCTTGTCCAAACCCTAGACTTTGAGGCCAAGGATGTAACTAAGGACCCTCTCATCGAGACACCTGTGACCACATCCAAGGGGGAGATAAAAACATTAAAACTTAGCTCCCTCCTAGATGCACAAACACACAACAACATAGCCAAGATTCTACAAGAAAACATCAATGTCTTCACATGGTTGTACAATGACATGTTGGGTCTAGATCTATGGCTGATATAGCACAACATCATCCTAGACTCGCGCATGAAGGTAGTCAAGTAGAAGGCTTGCAAAGTTAATCCGAAAATTGCACTAGCTATGAGGGATGAAATCACCAAGATATACCAAGTTGGTTTCATCTTCACGGTTCACTACTCAGAATGGGTATCCAACATCGTTGTGGTTTTGAAGAAAATAGAAGGAATATGAATCTATATATACTTTCGAGACTTGAACAAGGCAACGATCAAGGATGATTTCACACTTCCAAGCATTGATCAGCTCATCGACACCATGACTAGTCATGCTTTGCTATCCTTCATGGATGGTTTCTTTAGATACAACCAAATCTGCATTAAGCTAGAGCACGAGCTGACAACAACCTTCATGACCCCATGGGATACCTTCTCCTACACCATGATGCCTTTTGATCTCAAAAATGCTGGAGCAACCTACCAGTGGGTCATGACCTACATTTTTAGTGACTATATCCTAGAAACATTAAACGACTATGTGGATGATATAGCAATCAAGTCCAAGGAGGTAGTTGATCACCCACACGATCTAGGGATAGTCCTCAAGTGTTGCTAAATGCATGACTGATGTCTCAATCCTAAGGAGTGTGTCTTTAGGGTGAAGATTTGGGTGCATGTTAGGGTTCGTGGTATCACAGGCTTAAATACGAGTAGACCCTGACAATGTTAAGGCCATCATCAACCTGACACCTCCCATAGACCTTAAGAAGTTACGTGGTTTGCAAGGTAGGATGCAATTTATTTGAATGTTTATAGCAAGGTTGATTGATAAGTTACACCCCATGCAACAATTTCTAAAGAAGGGGGTTAACTTCGAGTAGATGGCCCAGTGTCAATAGGCCTTCGACGATCTAAAGAAGGAGCTTTTATACCTCCCAACTGTGCATCTGCCACAAAGGGATAAACACTTCTTCATCTACCTTGCCATCTTCGACACATCTATCGCAGCACTGTTATGTCAGAAATGAGATGATGGGTCTAAGATACCAATGTACTACCTTAGTCACACACTAATAGTGCACAAAGCAAAATACAACGAAGTGGAGAGGAATTGGATCACCTTAGTGTTTACACTAAAAACGTGGAGGCATTACATATTTCGCAGTATAACTAACATCATTTGCAAAAGCAAAATACTCTGAGCCATCACTAACAACCTATATGAAAGTGGCAGGATAGCCCGATTGAAGCCAATAGCTACAGAGTTCGATTTACACTATGTAAGTTAATCGTCGATGAAAGGTCAAGCCATAGTGATCCATATAACAGCCTTGCCTGTCGACGACCAGGCAACCATAGACCCCGAATTCCCATACGAACACATTAGCAATATCAACATCGTCCTATTGGATCTCGAAGTTACTTTACACTTTGACGGTGCCTCAACCGCATGAGGAGGTAGTGCAACTACAATCATTACGTTCACCTCTAGGGAAATTTACCCATCCACTTATCGTTTTATGTTCCCTTGTACCAACAACATGGCAAAGTACGAGGGGCTACTCAGAGGCCTCTTAACTACCCAAGCACTGCGCATACAACACCTAGCAATCCGCAGAGATTCATAACTAGTTGTGAATCAAATCACCGAGGTCTACGCCTACAAGGCTATGCACCTACAACCCTACTACGACTTAGCAAAAACCCTTCTTAAGTAATTTGCAACCACAGATGTGCAACATGTGCCACGTAACAAGAACACCATGGCAGATGCCTTAGCTACCCTTGCGTTAAACATTCCATCACATTGCTTTGCAAGTCTATGAACTTTGATTATCAAATGCATAGAGCATATCACTCAGGTGGGACATGTGGCCTCTATCAGTGCTATAGATACCCAAGAGTGGTACACCAACATTAAGGAATACCTACAACATGGCAAACCCCTAGGTGGATTGACATCTACTTAGAGAGATGCAATCCATAAGCATGCTCGACAATATGTGCTCATGGGAAATGATGCCTTGTGCCAACATTCCTATGATGGGATATTTCTAGCATGCATGGGTTGGGAGCAGGTGCAAAAGGTAGTTAATGAAGTGCATGAGGGGCTATGCAGTGGACACATAGCACCTAGGGCTATGGCTGTGAAAATCAGATGCCTAGGGTACTATTGGCTCCACATGGAGCATGACTACCTGTCAAAATTCAAGACATGTGAGACATGCCAGAGATACACAAATCTCATACATGTCTCACCTACAGACCTGCATGCAACACAAATCACGTGGCCTTTCCAACAGTGGGGACTAGACCTCATTGGACCCATCACACCTAAGTCCTTTGTAGGACATAGTTTCATTATCACTAGCACTCAGTATTTTACTAAGTGGGTGGAAGCCATTCCCCTGAGGAAAATGACGTCTCAGCAAATCTACCACTTCATCCTGGATAACATCATAATGAGATTTGAGCTTCCAATGACTATTGTGACTGATAATGGTACACAATTTAGTAGTACAGAAACTCGAACCTTCTGCAGCAACCTAGGCATCAAGCAATCATTCTTCTCCTCGTACTACCCACAGGTGAATGGACAGGCGGAGGCTACAAATAAGTCCATCATCAACTTGCTAAAGCTGATGCTTAGCAATAGCAAGAGGTAGTGGCATGAGTAGATCATTTATGTTCTGTGGGCCTACCAAATGACGTGCAAAACTACGACAAGTAAGACTCCTTATAGCCTTGTTTATGGATCTAAAGCTGTGTTTCCTCTTGAGTTGCAGGTACCATCACTCTAGATGATCCTTTCTAACATTGTGAGTGAAGCCCAGAACAATGAGTCATGGATCATCAACCTCAACTCAATAGAGGAGGAGCACGCATAGAAGCTAAGATGCATAGAGCACTACTAGAGTAAACAATAGCAAAAGCACTGTGTAGACCTGCATCGTCGGCTAGTGTAGAAGGGAGACCTTGTCATCAAGGCCATCCATGATCATGTAAGAAAGTTCTTAGCCAACTAGGAAGGTCCTTACATGGTTACTAGAGCCTTCGGGAATGAAGCCTTCAAGTTGGTAGACATAGACAACAATGAGTTTTCCAACTCGGTGAATGACCCATACCTTAAGCTTTACTATGTCTAAAGCACAACAACAGCAAGCACCATCCTCTACGATGATAAACTGGAAACAACATTGAGTAGCGTTTGCAATGACATTAAACAAGCAACACTGAGTAGCATCAACAATGACGTTAAACTAGCAGCATCGAGCAGCATCCGCAATGACATTAAACTAGTGGTAACTTGCAGTGTCTACTATGATGGTAAACTGACAACAACAACCACCACCATCTGCTACAACGTAAAATTGGCACAACTAGTCTGCTATGACTATAAACTAGCATGGAACATCCACTATGATGTTAAATTGGCATGTATGGTCTGCTAGGACCTTAAACTAGCATAGTAGTCCATTGGGACCTTAAGCTAGCACACGGTCTACCAAGACCTTAAACTAGGTTCGCGTCACATCCCAAGCATGCATCTATGCCGAGTACACATCGGATGAGCATGCACAGTGCTGATGCATGGGTGGGACGTTGTAGTTCTAGATCACAGTCCATGATACAATGGGGACACAATCTAAAAAATACACAACGGCATCACCCTCAGCATTGTGCTAACCCTCCAAAGATGTTGTACGACATTGCATTGGTCCTCCAGACCTACCGTCGCCACGACCCCTTGCCTTGACGCTAGTTCCTTGGCCAGTGCCTACAGCTAAAGTTTCGACAATATTGTGGGCTAGCCATAATATTTTTATCCTCTAGCTCCTTGCCAATGACGTTTAGCTATATGGTAGCTGATCCCATAGTCAAACTAAGAATGCATGCCTATCGTAGGGATTCTAGTGCATTCACACTCACAGTAGTGCCTTTGAGGCTAGTTCCTCCATGTCAATGCTACTAAGGGTGCTACTGGCCTTCCTGCTTTGGACATCATACACCAGCAATGATGTCCAACAACTTAAAAAATGCTTGCAACTAGCAAGAAATTTACCCTTGATATCCGAGGGCACGTCTTACCACAGCAACAAGTGCTATAGTGTTGTGAAGTGAGTGCCTCAACTAGCTTGACTACTCCAGAGTGCAACTCCCATGACATGCGTAACATAGCTTGTCGCATCGAAAACATCAGTGCAAGTTCCATGATGCATGTAACATAGCTCGTTGCATGGAAAACATCTGTAGGAAGGTCGAAACCCTACACAGATGTAACACAACTCATCCTAGGAAAGACACCTATCCTACATGAGGTTGAAGGCCAGCGAAAACAAAGATGAAAACACACACGACTCCCTCATGAGAACTTCGATGAGGGATTCAGCTAAACCTCATCTTTGCCTTTTCTGCTATGCCTCCTGCCTCCCTGCTTTGCCTTTTCACTCCAACGCAACACTCTCAAGTGTAGCCAAGCAACGTCTCAACAATCACCGAGTGACAATCTCAACATTTTACCTGCAGCAGTGTTTCATATTCTTTGTCAATGTCTATCGAACCCAGTCTCTAAACATTGACAAAGAGGGGCAAATGAAACACCCCAAAAATTTGAAGGCATGCTTGCCTCACTAGGCCTTGCAAATCATGCAACGCTACAACAATTCTTTAGGACGAGAATGCTCTAAATTCGTGCTAGCTAGTTTGGAAAATTTTCTACTTTAGGTGTAAACAGGCTCTACAGATCATCCTTCTTGTCCACATATGCAGTTTACCCAACTGATAGCCTGCTCAAAAGTAATGCACGGAGTTGACAACAGTGCTCAGGATGTGCGAAACAGTTCGACAAGTTTTCTAAGTCATGAAGTCTACTACACTACGCTATGCCTTACTATGTAGCATAGAAAGCTTCAGAAAATAATTGTAGAACAAAGTGCCATGCTACGCTACACTACGCAGCATAGCATAGTATGGTAAAGACCATATAACGGGTTCCTTCGCCTGACTTCAAGTCCTTTGGCAATGTCTCTTTCCGTTAGAAAGTGGTAGACCATGTTTGCTGCTACGCTATGCAGAGCTACATGGTGCAATGAGGCATAGAAATTCTGAGAAGGTGACAAAAGGAAACTTAAAGGGCAATATTAGCAAGTTTGCAAGTTTCGTAGTGCAGGAAACAAAGTTTTCAGATTGGCAATTTTTTTGCGACTAAGGCTAGTCACTACGCTATGTAGTGTAGCATAGCATAGTAGGTATGTAGTACACATGTAGCAAAATGTAAGACAACATGCTATGCTACACTAAACATGCTATGCTACGAAGCACAGCAAAGCATGTGGGTGGTTGTGCAACATCAATGCACTTCACCTAATTGAACCGTTGGCACACGTCTCCAAATGATTATGATGCAATTTCAGTGTGGCAAGCTCATCGTTATGGCATGGTAGACTTGCATTACAATGTTCATGCATATCCAATGGTCATGCTAGCACGTGCAACACAAATAGTTCAATGTGGGCCTAAAGCACATGGCGTCCAAACTGCCCCTTTCACGTGCCCTTGGCCCTATAAATATCCAAACGAGCAACATTCGAAGGACTTTTCAACTTTTTTTAGCTTTGGACTCTCCCCAGCTCTCTCTCTCTCTCTGGCTCTAGCTCCTTTTGGAACATTTTAGGTTGGGCTCTGGGATTCGAGGGAAAAATGGGTAAGTTAGCATTGTAAGCTTTCTATTTGGAACTACAAACAGTTAGCATTCTCAGCTGTCATTTTGTACTATTCCCTTTCAACCACCTTGGTAGAATTCCTGCATTGTTAGCTCCTGAGTCCATGCCCAAGCACACAACCTTCTTTACTCTACATGTCTTGGTTACTCTCAGGATCTCTACACTCCGCAACGCTATGCAATCAACTATATCCATCTTAACAGAGAAAACTTGTAGCTTCGGAGCGATGCACTTT
Organism: Gnetum montanum; assembly: GCA_015680685.1. Lineage (NCBI taxonomy): Eukaryota > Viridiplantae > Streptophyta > Gnetopsida > Gnetales > Gnetaceae > Gnetum > Gnetum montanum. Next base: position 246,986 of record MNCI01007961.1, read on the forward strand.
TCTAACTACATTTTACTTTCTTTCCTTCTTATTACTACATTTTATTACTGCGTTTTATACTATTTTCCATCTCCTTTGCATTTAAGCATTATTTCACATCTTCATTTTCGCTTCCAAACTACACATTGCAAAAGGCTATATAGATGCTGACTAAGTCCTTGTCTGATCAACCAGAATGTTCAAGGTGTCCTGTATCTGTTCCATCTAGCATGGCCCTCCTGTGGATATGGGGTCGAGACTATCATGACCATCAACATTTTCGGTCGCTACAACAAGAACCTAGTTTAAGGTCCTGGTAGACCATGCACTGAGTTAGGGTCCCAGTAGACTGTTGTGCTGGTTTAAGATCCCAGAAGACCATACATTCTATTTTAACATCATAGGGGATGCGCCATGCCAGTTTATAGTCATGGTAGACTAGCTGTGCCAGTTTTATGTCATAGTGAATGGTTGCCACTAGTTTAATGTTATAGAGGACACTTCTTGTTGTTGTTCAGTTTATCGTCGTAGCAGACACTGCTGTAGCCATGCTAGTTTAACATCATAGCGGACGCTTGCTCGCCTGTGCTATTTTTACATCGTAGCAGATGGTTGTCTACCTACTTCATGCGCTTAAACGTAGTATGGCTTATGGTATGATTGATTCACTGGGTTGGCGAACTAATTACCATCCATGTCTGCTAGCTTGAAGGCTCCATTCCTAAAGGCTTTGGTGACCACGTAAAGGCCTTCCTAGTTGGCTAAGAATTTTCTCACATGCTCACGAACGGCCTTAAGGATGAGGTCTCCCTTCTACGTTGGCCATCGATGCGGGTCTGCATGGTGCTTCTACTACTGCTTGCTTTGGTAGTGCTTGATGCATCTCAACATCTATGTACACTCCTCCTCCACCAAGTCAAGGTCGATGGTTCATGACTCATTGTTCTGGGCTTCGCTTACAACATCCATGAGGATTATCCAGAGTGGTGGTACCTGCAACTCAAGAGGCAACACAACTTCAGATCTATAAATAAGGTTGTAAGGTCTCTTACTTGTCATGGTTCTGTACATCATCCTGTAGGCCCATAGAATGTAGAATATTTGCTTGTTTGACCACCTCTTGCTATTGCTAAGCATCCACCTCAGCAAGTTGATGATGGACTTATTTGTAGTCTTTGCTTGTCTGTTTTCTTGTGGATAATAGGGGGAGAAGAATAATCGCTTGATGCCTAGATTGCTGCAGAAGGTTCGGGTTTTCATACTACTAAATTGTGGCCCATTTTTTTTCACGATATTCATTGGAAGCCCAAATATTATTACGATGTTGTCCAGGATGAAGTGGTAGATTTGTTGAGACGTCGTCTTCCTCAGGGGAATAGCTTCCATCCACTTAGTAAAATACTAAGTGATGGTGATAATGAAACTATGCCTTGCGGAGGACTTAGGTGTGATAGGTCCTATGAGGTCTAGTCCCCATCATTGGAAAGGCCATGTGATTTGCATTGAGTGCAGATTCGTGTGTGCTACATGTATGAGATTTGCGTATCTCTGGCACGTGTTGCACGTCTTAACTTTTGATAAGCAGTCATGCTCAATGTGGGGCCAGTAGTACCCTAAGTATATGATTTTCATAGCCATAGCCCTAGGTGCTATGTGTCCACCACATAGCCCCTCATGCACTTCATTAACTACCTTCTACACCTGTTCCCTACCTACACATCCCAGCAATATCCTGTCATAGGAACGCCTACACAGGGCATCATTTCCCATGAGTGTATATTGCCAAGCATGCTTGTAGATTTCATCCCTCTAGGAAGATGTTAATCCACTTGGGGGTTCGTTGTATTGTAGTTAGGATTTAATGTTGGCGTACCACTCCTGGGTATCCGTAGCACTAATAGAGGCCACATGTCCTACTTGAGTGATAGGCTTAGTGCATTTGATAATCAAAGTTGGTAGACTTGCAAATGAATGTGGTGGAATGTTTAGTACTAGGGTGGCTAAGGCATCTACCATGTTGTTCTCATTGCATGGCATGTGTTACAAAACTATGGTTGTAAATTGATTAACCAGGATTTTTTTTGGATCACAGTAGGGTTGTAGATGCGTAGCTTTGCAGGCGTAGACCTCGATGATTTCATTCACAGCTAGTTGTGAATCTCTGTGAATTTCCAAGTGTCATATGCATAGTACTTGGGTAGCTAAGAGGCCTCTGAGTAACCCCTCATACTCTACCACATTTTTGGTACAAGGGAATGCAAAATGATAAGCAAACGGGTGCATTTCCCCAAAGGGGAAGGTGATGATGGCAGCTGCACTACCTCCTCACGCAGTTGAGGCGTTGTCGAAGTGTAAAGTGTCTTCAAGATGCAATGGGATGATGTCAACAATGCCAACATGCTAGTCTAGAAATTCGAGATCTATGGTTGCCTACTCATTGACTAGCAAGGCTATGAGCTGGGTCGCTATGGCTTGACCCTTCATCGATGATTGACTTACATAGTGTAAATCAAACTCTGTGGTTATTGCTTTCCATCGGGCTATCTGGCTACTTTCGTATAAGTTGTTACTAATAGCCCAAAGTATGTTACTTTTGCAAATAATGTTAGTTGTTCTACGAAATAGGTAATGCCTCCACTTTTTTAGTGCGAACACTAAGGTAAGGAAATTCCTCTCTCCTTCGTTGTATTTCGCCTCATGTGCTATTAGTACATGACTCAGATAATACACTGGTATCTCAGAGCCGTTGTCTCATTTCTAACATAGCAGTGCCATGATAGATGTGTTGTATGTGGTAAGGTAGATGAATAAGGATTTATCCCTCTATGGTATATGCATAGTTGGGAGGTGCAAAAGCTCCTTCTTCAGGTTGTCGAAGGCTTGTTGACACTAGGTTCTCCATTTGAAGTTAACCCCTTTATTTAGAAGATGTTACATGGGGTGTAACTTGTTAGTCAACCTTGCTATAAACCTTCAAATGAATTGCACCCTACCTTGTAAACCACGTAACTCCCTAAGGTTTGTGGGAGGTGCCAGGTTGATGATGGCCTTAACTTTGTTAGGGTCCACCCATATTCTAGCCTCCAATACCACGAACCCTAACATGCATCCAATTTTCACCCTAAAGACGCACTTCTTAGGATTGAGGCATAAGTCATGCATTTGACAGCACTTGAGGACTACCCCTAGATCACATGGGTGATCAGCTACCTCCTTGGACTTGACTACTATATCATCCACATAGTCGTTTAATGTTTCTAGGATGTAGTCGTTGAAGATGTAGGTCATGGCTCGCTAGTAGGTTGCTTTGGCATTCTTGAGCCTGAAAGGCATTATGGTGTAATAAAAGGTACCCTATGGGGTGATGAAGGTTGTTGTTAGCTAATTCTATGGGTTAATGCAAATTTGATTGTATCCGGAGAAACCATCCATGAAGGATAATAGAGCATGACCAGCCGTGGTGTCGATAAGTTGATCAATGCTTGGGAGTGGGAAACCGTCTTTGATCGTTGCCTTATTCAAATCCCGAAAGTCTACAGAGATTCATATTCCTCCCATTTTTTTTGAAACCACAACAATGTTGGACACCCATTCTAAGTAGTCAACCACACAGATGAAACTAGCTTGGTGATTTTTTCCCTCACGGCTAGCACGATTTTAAGCTTAACTTTATGAGCCTTCTGCTTGACTACCTTCATGCGTGGGTCCAAGACGATGTTGTGCTGTATTAGCCACAGATCTAGACCTGACATGTCAATGTACAACCATGTGAAGACATTGATGTTGTCTTTCAGAATCTTGGATACCTTTTCATGCATCTGCATGTCTAGGAGGGAGCTAATTTTTAACGTTCTTACCTCCCCCTTGGACATGGTCACAAGATTCTTGATGAGAGGGTCCTTGCTTACATCCACAACCTCTAAGTCTAGGGTTTGGACCAGATGCTCGGGCTAGTCTGGGGATGCTTCTAAGGATGCTATGATGCTAGTTGTGGTTGAGCCCCAGTCGATTAGGTTAGGGGTTCAATTATCTCACAAGCTTGCCATGTGGACTTGCTAATGTTAAGGGTGTGGAGAGATCGCGATGGATTTCCATCTTTTACTTAACCTACCAAAATGAGATGAAAGCCTGGTTAAGAGGCACCTATTGGTAGTAATTATGTGTAATGAAAACTTGCAAATTAGTGATGATGCAACTAGCAAAGTATGATGATATAAAGATTAAAAGCTTGGAAGTTTAAGATCATGGTGGACCACCAAGGCGTAAGGGTGTGAACCTTGTTAAAAAAATGCAAACTATCGGCGTGAAAACATGAAACTGCTAGAAAATCTGAAACTGCCCATGTGAAAGTGCGAAACTACTAGTTTAATGTCATTGTGGACTGTGAACATATGACATGTTGAAACTGCTAGTTTAAGGTCTTTTTGGACTGTTGAAGGTGCAACTAAGCTAGGATTGCTAGTTTAAGGTCTTTTTGGACTGGTAAAGTTGCGATTGTTGGAGTTGCTAGTTTAAGGTATTTTTGGACCCATAACAAAAACAAACATATTTTTTGTTTTTGGGAAAGCAAATTGTTGGCTTCAAGCATATCAAGGTTTAAATGCCAATAGTGCTACAATGTCGTGGCGAGCATGCTACATTGTACGGTACACTGCATTAAATGGAGAGAGAGAGCAGCAAGTTTCCCTTTCTTACCATTACAACCATAAATAGGAATTAAACACTGATAAGCTTGTCATTCTTACTATAAGAGTGCAGAGCCCATATTCAGAGCACAGAGCGATTTCGGAGCATGGAGCAATTGTGCTAATAATGAGCAAGGCATTTTTTGCATAGAAAAAAGGGGAAATTTGCAAGTAGGATGATGGCTCCTAAGAAGGAATGCACTCATTTGGTGCTCACAAAAGTCAAGGAGGTGATGAAAACCCTAGGACGTGTGACACAAGTGCACGTCGCGGCACAGGAGGAAACACCATTGACCCAGTAGGCTACTATGCTTCCTCTATTTTTTCATGATTCTGTTATTATTTTTTTTCTACTTTCATTATGTATCCTAGTCTTAGTCATCTGTGTTTTCCGTCATCATGTTGTTTTGGCCTTTGCATCGCCACTATTTCCGTTTCGGCCATGGCGAATGCCAAAACATTATGCCATCGTTGCATGTAAGGTCACTTAAATTGCCACCACTACAGTTGTCATAACTGCAGGGGCTTGGATAGTTTAAGTTACTTAGCTTTTGGATGGCATGGCGTAGAACCCTTAGGAGGGCTGGGCCATGTGTGATGCAACAGTGTGACACGTGTTTTGCTAAGGCATATTGTTAATCACCCTGTTAGGGTTAATTTCTCTATTGCTACAATAGACCATTCTTGTTATGCTAGTGCTTTTATGTTCTTGCTACGCTATGTGCAAGAAGAGGATTATGATTGAACTACTAGGTATTGCTATGTTGCATGCGTATTGTACTTAGACATGATGCTAATGCTTGCTGATTGTGTTGTGCAAGGTGGGGCTGAGGCCAATCCTGATCACCTTGAAAATTGCAAGGGTCTTGTGTCACGTAAGTAGGCCTGTGGCCAGTGCTCCTCCTCCCCGTATACGTGTGGGGGAGTGGGAGGTATGGTTTAGAAAAGGAGCATAGGAGTTCCTATAGTACCTCCTCCAACACTTCAATCTGATCATTTGGTCATACCTAGAGGAGGAAGAGGCAGCTGTCATAATAGAAGCCATATTTTTTAGGGCAATTTAGGGCATCTTAAGGTTTCTGATGGATAGGGAAATCATGAGCAGGTAGGGAGAAGGATCCAGCCAACGCCTAATAGGGTTAAGGCATTTGGCCTAGATCTGGGATATGCCTGAATATAGTTGCTACCACTCTTACAACACATTATTTGTTGCACGTTATATGGCAACATGCTTCCAAAATCCATCAAGAGCTTTCTACTATACTGGCAGGTGAGTTTTTTGCAACCTTGTTCCGCTGTGTTCTACGACATTTGCTATATTGGCCAAGTGCTAATGATATGTTTTTTGTTGCTAGGTTCTATATCAACAACGAAGGGTTTCATGACCAATCAGGTCTGCTAACTACAGCACAGATAGCCCTATAGGAGTTCTCTTCTACTGAGAACCTGTGTGCAGGTGCGATTGGCCAATGTGGGGGTGAATACCCCTCCTACCAACACCTGTTTTTCATTCCCTATGATTAGTGCAAAGGGTCTGGTTGGCTGGATGAGGGGTGGGTAGAACCCTTCAAATTGATCACTGTTGATCAAGTTCTATTTAGTCCTCCACCATTCCCATTACCATACAAACCTGGTAGACCAAATAGTAAGTGCTACATGCTTAAGTGTCTTTGCAGTTTTTGAATTTCTTGCATTTTTATGCTAAAAGTTTCTTGTCAAAACTATTGTAGGGGTGAAAAAGCCCCAAGAGGTGATGGTGGTAACCACCAAGACACAAGTGGCAAATATCTACTTCATGTATGAGGAAGTAGATATGAGCCAATGCTGGATAAATGGTGTGCCCTTGGAATCCTTGGTCTAGAACATCCTAAAGGCTAGGCTTATGGATCTATTCTTGGCCCCGAATCCAAACGTTCTAATTGTCGAGATGCTCTCGTTGGTCAAATCCTTTTTGGATAAGGTGAGTCACTTTCATATGCACATTCAAGGCATACGGGTGGTCATTGAAATCAATGACTAGCTATTTGCAGACCTCTTCGGTGTCCCTACTAATGGTGTCCTCATAGGATCAAAGTCCAAGATGGAGCTGACCCTTTAGAAGAAGGACATCCAAGAGTGGTTAAGGCTTGCCAAGGAGCGAATGGCGCTCCCTATGGAGAAGCTCAAAGAAGGACCCTCCTAGGGGGTTTACCCTATCTTTCATGCTTTTGCATTCCCATAGCTACTCTCCCAAGGGAAGGTCATGGGGATTGAGCAGGCATAGGTGATGCACAAAGTTATGGAGGAGGGGGTTTTCTACAACTGGGCCAGGTTTTTATGTAATTGCTTGCAGACTGAAATCCTAGGGCTTCATAAGAAAAAGAAGTCCCATTCCAATATACATTATGCCTTTTACATAGCTTGCCTGAAGAATTTCGTAGAGTTTCTAGTGGTTCAGGAGAATGGAGTCTGGGTCATGCAAAATCGTGACCAGATTTCTAGACCATTGATTCCCCAGATCCTTTGGACCACCTGAGCCTAAGATCCCCCAGAAATAATTGGGGAGTCATTTTTTGTAATGACTATAGATCGAGTGGCCTACAATATTCGTGGCCAAGATAGCATAAGAGAGACGTCCCCCGCCATAGATGGTAGCGTGTTGTGGGATGAACATCTCAAAGCTAAGACTATAGCCAACAAGTTGTGGTGGAACAAGCCTCCTCTAGGTAAGAAAACCCTTGGCATGGAGGAAGAGGAGGGGTGAATACTATAGCTTAAGCTACAGAGGATGTAGTCCCTTATTGATAAGCACTTTTGTTTAATGCCTACTTTGCTATTGTCTACTACGCTATGCTATGCTAGGCGGCGTAGCGTAGCGTAGCACCTGCCTTAGGCTAACTTGGCTTAAGCTAATGCAAATATGCTTCTTGACTACCAGAAGAAGAAGAGGAAGAAGAAAAAGGTGACAAAGAGGTATCAACCCTTAAGATAGGGGCAACGAATGAAGACACGGAGGCCTCAATCTCAGAGAGAAGTGCCTCGATCATAAGGAAAGGAGCTCCTATTGGTAGTGATGTTATTAAGGAGAATCCTCCTACTGATGAATATGAATCTCCCTTGAATAAAAACGATGTTGGTCTCCTAAAAGGAAAGGCACTAGTGCATGAAAAAGAGGTCCATAGGGACTAAGCAGGAACCTCTGGCCAGACTACCACCATTGTTTTGCATCAGCAAGAGGAGAGATCACAATCGGATGTTGGTGAGTTTGGCAATATGTCTACCTTTTCATAGGTCATTTCAACCATTGTTGACATGTTTAGTCATGTGACAGGTGCCACTGTTGATGCTACAGGACCTCCTCTGATTCACGCGGAATCATGGGCTGAGGTCATCGACAAGTTCATGTTCATGCACGACATCATTGATGACATGATTAGCTATCTTCAACAAGTGGACCTTGAAGTGGGCAAGTAGCAGTATTATATTCTCTTGTGTTGTTGTGCTAGAACTTCGTGGGTTTGCTAATTTTGTTATACTAATGCTACTAGTATGCTCTTCGTGTCATGGTAGCCTCTCGACTCAAATGGGACTTGGCATGACATTTGAAAGTCAGTGTTGTGTCTACATTCCCACCTGAAGTGACCTAGGTGTCTCGTTACACATGCCATGAGGCTTGGAAATGTGCTTTGCACTCGGCACGCTCCCTATGGAAGTATAAGCACATCAATGAGGACCTGTGGAAATGGGTCCAAAAAGTTGAGCAAGAGAAGGCTGACATGAGCACTGAGGTGGAGGATCTTAAGTCGAGAAATGAATTCCTCATAGCCCATGATACTAATAATGAGGAATGGCACATGGTTATGATAGATTATGCTAGGTTTTGGACCATCACGCATCAGAATGTCAATGCTACCCACAAAATAATAGAACAACCAATGTAGATGAACTTGCTAGACCAGAAGTGTCAGGATTTGAAAGATTTCAGCACCAAAGTTTATGAATGGGGGCAGTCCCAGAAAACCCTAAACATATGTATAAATAGGAACATGCCACAAATCGTAAACTGTACAAAGATGCTGCTATGAAGGCGTCTATGTATAAAGCACTCATAAATGCTATTGATGCTTCGGAGGCCTATGCCAAGTTCAAAGAGCAAGTAAAAGTTATGAAGTCTCCTAACTAGAAAGTGGACCTTCCCATAGGAGAGACCACAACCGTCTCCTTTTCTTTGGGGCCATTGAGGTGGACGACCACTAAAAGGTAGAGAGCTGCTATAGATGTTGAACCAAGAAAAAGGTGTTGGGTGGAGATCACAGCAAAGGAGGTCTAGCACTGCCTTGGGCTCGGTTTAGACTAGATACCCTTTGAGACGGACATGGGCCCTTCTTAGATTGGTTACTTTCTACTGTACTAATTCTCATGCTCTGTTGTGACTTGTGTGCGTTGCTTTGGCTGACTACTTCATTCCTACGATGTAGGCTCCAGACGAGGACGTAGGGCCTGTAGAGGGAGGGAATGAAGAACCAGCGGAGGATAACACAAGGGAAGTCAATGCAAAGGGAGATGATGCAAAAGTGAGTGGCAAAGATGATGCAAATAGGAACAACCCATGATAGCATGGGATCTTTTTTGAGATTTTTTTTTGATACTTTTTGAAATTTTGTAAATATTGGCTATGAGGCCAGAATTTTGAATAAGGAGATGAATTAGTTCTGACACTAACTTGTATGACGTGTATGTGCTAAATGTAATGCTAAAATTTTTCTCTTTTGCACTAGTTTTAGGCCATTTTGGGCCATTGCGTAAATGCACATTGCTAGTTTTAGGTTGTTTCGGGCCAAATGCACATTGTTAGTTTTAGGCTGTTTTGGGCCATTGCACATTGCTAGTTTTAGGTCGTTTCGGGCCATTGCGTAAATGCACAAGGATGGTGTGTGGGCAAGAAGTAGTGGGGTTGCTACGCTAGGTGTAGTTGCTTCTTAACCCAATGTAGGTTGAGTGAGACATAAGGTTGATACGTAAACGCTCATTGCTAGTTTTAGGCCATTTTGGGCCAATGCGTAAATGCATGTTGCTAGTTTTAGGCCATTTCAAGCCATTGCATAAATGCACAACGATGGTGCGTGGGTAATTAGCAGTGGGGTTGCTACGCTAGCTTCTTAACCCAACATGAGTTGAGCGAGACATAAGGCTAATATGTAAATTCTCATTGTTAGTTTTAGGCTGTTTCGGGCCAATGCGTAAATGCACATTGCTAGTTTTAGGCTATTTTGGGCCATTGTGCAAATGCACAAGGATGGTTCATGGTTAGGAAGTAGTGGGGTTGCTATGCTAGGCATAACTACTTCTTGATCCAATGTGGGTTGAGGGAGACATAAGGCCAAGGCGTTCTACTAGGGCCTTCATCTACATCGTTATCCCCCACTTGGAAGGGTAACTTTGCCCATGCATTTTTGTTTTGGGAGTTAGCTTGTTAAGTTGATTCCTCTACCAGATGGTCAATGTAATCTATGATAGGTGCTTCATTCTTAGAAGTTATAATCTCTACACCTTATTCCATGCCTACATTGTGGATTGCTTGCATTGCTACTTCGTCACTGTGGATCACCACCTCCCTACTTGAATAAGGCAAGTAGATCTCCTGGTGTATGGGTGAAGAGACAACCCTAATCTGAGCTAACCATGACCTCCCAAGGATCAAGTTAAACTTGGGCATTTCCTCGACCATGATGAATGTTGCATTTGTGGGGAACTGGTCCCCTACTACGAAGTTTATGTGGATTGTGCCCTTCACCACGACCCGCGTCCCATTGAACGACCTCAAGCATGATGTCATTGTAGGTTTGATCTAGTTGACCAAGCCCAACTTGTCCACAATAGGGAAGGCGATGATGTTTGTGGCAGCCCCATCATCAATTTGTACCCTTTAGATCTAGTGTTGGCCAACCCGAATTATGATGAATAGGGGTGTTGTTGTCACCTGACCCCTTTCAGGATCATCCCTAATGGTGTCATTGTAGAAAGTTAGTTGAGGCAGTTCTAGCTCTGCAGGTGCGAAGGGGAGTATGATTGAGTAGATCACTTTCTCTTCTGCTGGCATGTCTTCGTTGATCGGAATCACTATCAATATGCAGACTAGGGCATCATAGTTTGGGATGGATGTCATGATTAGGTCATACAAGCTCAATGTAGTGTTTTTTTGTTTTAGAGATCATTTGACTTGAGTGAGGGCATCTAAGAGATCTTCGCCATCCCCCTATTTAATGCTTTCCTCCTCTTCTATTCATCCTAGAAGAAACATTTCCTGAGTAGGGATGACTTCAGGTTTGAGTTCAGAGCCTTTTTGGAAAGGCAGCACGGACCGTGTGGTCGTGGCATCGCTTGTCTTTGGTGACGAAGGCATAGATGTAGGGGGAAAATACGTAGGCTTGGGAATACCTTGGGTTATACTTCCCTTTGATGTCTTGCTTGTGAAATAAACTTCTTTCCTTATAGGATGAGAAGGCTATTCAGCTGTCTTGCATGGGATGGGGGTTGTTGAAAGGAGTCAGCCCCTGATGACAAATGGAGCTAGAGGCATTAATGGGTGGGGTAGCATGGTTTTGCTAATAGGTGGCATGAAGATGGATGCCCATGGAGGGACTCTTAGAATAAACAGTTGTCGCAAGCTTCGACTAGCCGCTGGTTGCTGGTGCACTATGCTAAGGCACATGGACCACAAACAGCTGCTAGGGTGGCCTAGGATCACTGTCAATACTGATGGCATTGATGATGTAACTGGAATTGTTGGTGTTGAGGAGATCTATGTAGACATGCATAGATTGGTTCTCAGGGCATACTGGGTTTCTTTCGTCCAACACCAATTTTCCCTGATCGATTAATCTCTGGATGTCATCCTGCAACACCAGAAAGTAATCTATGTTGTGACCACACTATTGGTGATAGTCACAAAACCTATCTAGCCTAAAGCCCTTAGGAACCAGAGGCTCATTGGGAAAGGCCAAAGAAGGGTTCCTAAGGAGCTCGTAGTAGCATTGATATTTCCTGACTCCTTCTTTCGACATCTACTTTTGTTGAATATACCCTACTACCAGTAGCTGCTTCAAAAGATCTAAAGGCTTGAGAGGAAGTGGGGTGTACTTTGAGCAATCTTTACACTCAAATTTGGGTTTGGGTTGTGCAGATGTCTCATGCATAGGTATGGTAGGCTACGGTACATGGCCTTGCTTGGGCACGGGGTTAGCTGTAGGCGTAGCCAGCTTCTTGGCGTTCTTGTTACCATTGTTACTAGGTTTGGGGCTTGGCCTCAGTCACCACAGTGGCCACTATGGTTTTTTGGGACTTATCCTTATCCTTCTTTGCAAAGGTATTTTTGTAGGTGATGTAGGTTGGATCTTTGCTTACCTTAGCCACATCTTGTATACTCTTAGTTTGAGCGAAGGCTTGACTAAGAGTGCAAGAGGTGAGGTAGTACAGTTTAGAATTGATGAAGTTGTTCACTGTGCCCTTAAAGATGGCTAGAAAATGGGCCTCCACGATGGGCTAATGGATTTCATTAAGGGTTACACTCCAATGCTGAATGAACTTTTGGACTGCCTTTGTCTTGCTTCACACTCATCAACTAATCCAACGTGGTTTCTGGCTTCAAGTTGTACTTGAAGCGTGTCATGAAATGGGTCAGAGGCTCTTCCAAAGTTGAAATAGATGAGCGTGGTAGTGCACGGTACCAATTTAGGGATTTCCCAGCTAGGGACATAGCAAAGACATGAATAATTATGTGTGGCCATTTTTGAAATAGAAGGGATTCAGATCTAAAGATAACAAGATATGCATTGGGATCTCCCTTCCCATTGTACTTCATGAAGTGGGGAAGGAACATCCCTAGGGGTAATGTTAGAGTAGGGATTGCAGGGCTAATGGGGTCATCTTGGTAAAAGTCCATGACTTGTACCGTGTAAGACCTAGCAGCTTTGAGGCATTTTATTTCCTCAGTAAGGGTTTGGATGAGTTGGAACGCTTAGTCCAGACCATATGATGTTGTGGATGGTTGGGGAGCTGCAGAGGCAGCTCCCACCTATGGCATGCAGGGAGTGGCGGCATGACCCATTGGTGGTACCATTGGGATAACCGCCATGGATGGTGCTACTTGCATTTTCCACCACCCGACGGGTGGTTCTGGTGGAGCAGTAACCATGGGTTGGGCTGTCGGATAGACTGCTTGTGTCACCGGCAACATAGACCATAGCCCTATGTTGGGTTGTACCATTTGTGAGGCTTGGTGGATCTGAGGGTGAACATAATGAGACATCTGTGATGGTTGTGAAATAGGTGAAGAAGTGAATGGGGTCCACCACATGGACATAGGAATGAAAATGAAAGTTTCATAAGATTGTGAAGTAGGCACAGTATGAAGATGTGGCAGGGTAGCTGTGATTGATGTATGATGTGCTACGAGAATGGATTGTTGAACAGTTTATAAGGGAATAGTGGTTACAAACGAAATAGGTGAAACAGGAGAGAAAGGATGTTGAAATGCTGCGGGGTTGACATGGCTACCCATAGAAGTTGTAATCGTGAGTTGCAAAAGCATAGACGTGATCACAAAGGGAGCAGTGACAGATAACGAATTGGCCCAAAAGGACTAGGTAGAAGGGACTGTGACAGAGTTTGCCTGACCTCCCCCGTCAGACTAAGAATCAAGCTTCTCTTGTCCATCCTGGAAGATGTCCTCGTGGTTGGAAGATGTGTCCTATTGCTCCCTAAGCCTAGCCAATTAGATTAGCTAGTCTAGAAGCCATTCTTTCATTTGTATTAAAGGTAAGGAAGCACTAGGAGTAGGAACAAATTCCTTCCCGATGCAATAAGCAAACTCAAAGCTACATTTTTCTTTGAGTTTGTGTACATCCAAGGGAAAATTTGCTTTCACCTTTACATAGAGGAAGTTGTAATGCTCGTGTTGCTTGGCTAAGCCCTTAGGTCCCTGATTTTGAATCTTGAGGGATCAACGTGTTTCCAGCGTCGAGTTTAGTGGTTGTTCGGCAACAATAGTGCCTTGAACCATGATGGGAACTTCAACGTTAAAGGTATTAGTTGTAGTGTTCGAAAAAGCCATTGTTACGTGGCTATGTAGTTATGCAAAAAGAATACAAAAAGGACAAGGAAATCGGAAAGTAACAAAAAAAAGGCTTTATGTCTTGCCAGGTTCCTAAGGAACCATCTAAGTGACTGATCTTTACCACACGATGCATAAACAACCACACAAGGGTGTCACATTTACGCAAGTGCACAATAGGGTACAGAGTGTATGCAAGACTACCATAAAATAGGCAAGTCAACTAGCGATCGAAGGCTTTACGTCCTATAGGATTCCCAAGGAACCGTCAAGGTGACCGATCTGCACCACACGATGCATAAATAACCACAGATGAGTATCAAGTTTATGCTAATTCATATCAGGGTGCAAAAGACTTACAGAACTACTGTGACCTGTGGAAAGGGCACTAAAGGCCCTCCTTCTAGTGCCAGAAAACTATAGTGACCGAAAATGTTGGTGGCTGAAAATCGTCGACGGGTTGTCGGCCATAGGCAGTCTTAACCCTGTATCCACGGGAGGGTTGTGCTAGATGGAACAGATATAGGGTGCCCTGAACAATCTGATTGATCAGACAGGGACTTAGTCAGTGTCTATATAACCTTTTGCAACGTGTGATTCAAAAAAAGAAATGATAGTACAAAGTTATGCTTAAATGAAAAAGAGATAGAAAATAGTGTAAAATGCAATAGTAAATAGGAGACAAAGTGAAATTCAGTTAGAGAAATGCACCGCTTCGATGCTACGGCTTTGCTTTGTCAAAATGGATACAGTTGGTTGCACAGTGCTGAGAAGTATAGAGATCTTGAGAGTAACCAAGACGTGTAGAGCAAGGCGCCTATGCACTTGGATGTCGACTCAGAGGCTGACAATGTGAAAATTCTACCAAGGTGGTAGAAAAGAGTAGAACAAAATGCCAAGAGAGAGTGCTAACTATTTATAGTGTCAAATAGAAATTACAATGCTCAAGGTTACAATGCTAACTTGCTTTCTTGCAAAATCACATGAGGGACCAACCCTTCGAGCGTTGTTCATTGGGATATTTATAGGACTAAGGACACATGAAAGGGGTAGTTTGGATGCCATGTGCCTTGGTACCACATTGATTTGTTTGTGCTACACATGCCTATATGACCATTGGACACGCATGACCATTGTAATTACGAGCTTTCCATGCCGTAATTGTAAGCCTGCCACACCATAATTGCACCGTCAGTGTCAGGAGACGTGTGCCAATAGTGCAATTAGGTGATGTGCATTGATGTCACACAACCACCTTTCATGCTTTTCTGTGCTTCGTAGCATAGCATGTCTAGTGTAGTGTATCATCTTTTCATGCATTTCACTACATGTGTGTAGCATATTTGCTATGCTATGCTATGCTATGTAGTGTAGCGTAGCATAGTGTCTGGCCTTAGTCACAAAAACCTTGCCAATCCACAAGCTTTGCCTTTTGCATTGCGAGACTTGCAAACTTGCTGATCTTGCCCTTTGAGTTACCTTCTGTCACCTCCCCATAATTGCTATACCTTGCTACACCATGTAGCTCAATGTAGTGTAGCAGTAGACATGGTCTGCCAATTTCTGATGAAAAGAGACATTTCTGAAGGACTTGAAGTCAGGTGAGGGGACCACCAATCTAGCTTTTGCTACGCTATGCTATGTTGTATAGCATAGCATAGCATCTCACTTCTGTAAGCATTTTTTGAAGCTTTCTACGCTACATAGCGAGGCATAGTGTAGTGTAGTGAACTTCATGACTTAGAAAACTTGCTAAAACATTTTGTACATTCTGAGCATCGCCAACAGTTCCACACACTGCTCCTAATTGCACGGTCAGCTAAGTGAACTTCTTAGGTGGGTAGGCTAGAGAATTTGTTTATCCTGTTGACACCTAGGGTAGAAAACTTTCCAAATTGAACATTTTGAAAGTTAGAGCATTCAGCTCTTAAAGAATTTCCATGATGCTACATGAATTGCAAAGGCCTAGTGAAGCAAGCATGCCTTTAAATTTCTGGGGTGTTTTAGAAGATGAAACAAGTCATGATGAGAGGAAACTAATGGAACTAAGAAGCATCTATAGGAGGGGGTGGAGGATCATCTCCATCTTCACCATTGGGGCCACCAACATCCTTTGGTGCTTATAGCATGACAACATAAAACTGATTAGTAACCAATGCACATCAAAACAAAATAAATAACTTGAGAAAAAATAAAATATAATAAAACCAAAGGTAAAATAAAAAAACTTGAGATGGTTCTAGGGCACATGTTCTATAGGAAAGTTTTGAACACCAACCTCTGAATGGTCGAGAAGTTTATCTTTACACATGTTAGCCCAGTCTACATCCCTAAGATTAATACCCATAAGGATATTAGTCTTGTAAACATCACTCCATGTAAGTGGCTCATGCAAAAATGTGATAGTAGTTACCTTCCTTGAGTTAGTAGTCATTTGATGAGTGGGGGAGGTGGCTACAACCATACTCTTCACAAACATCTTATAAGTCTCATCCACGTTAATGCCCATCATGAACAACTCTAGGTGCTACTACTCTATAGAATCCTCTTCTAGCCACTTGAGGTAGGCATCTTGCTTGGCCTTGTACATCCTCTTGTGGTTCTTTTATATGCAACCCCACTCAAGGACCCAAGCATAGCAATCCTTCCACTCAACAACCTTGTGGTTTATGAGATCAATCTAGAGATTTTGTTTTACCACATCTTTAGCCATGGAAATCTTGCTATGGATCGCATTCTACTAGTGGGTCCAAGTTATCTCCTTTGTGCACAATGAATCCTTGCTGGTCACTTGGGCCTCCATGAAATCCTTGCAATCTCTAATACCCTTATTGATCACTTGGGCCTCCATAAAATCCTTCCAATCTCTACTATCCTTTACCTCCTCCTTTAGCTATGTGTTTTCCTTCTGCAATGCCACAACTTGTTTCCATATGAACATGTTGGAGCATTTGCATTCCCACAAAGACTTAGCACACAAGAGTGGACATCTAGTAACTTCCTTATACAACTTTCATGGATGATTCTCTACATCGAGAGGTAAAGAAGGCAATTTGACAACTACCACCAATCGGTCTAGATCCCATCTTATCTTAGGCATTATAACCAACATAAAATGAAATTCAACAAATAAAATTAATCAATAACTAGAAAATGAAAGATGATAAAAACTTCATAATCATAAAAAAACATATGAAAATAAAAAATACATAAAATAGTAAAGGAAAAATGAGTTAGAACTCTTCCCAACTTTAGGAGCTATTTGTTGCAAATGGTTAACAATGTCATTAGCTACATGCGACATAACTTCAAACTTATTTGGGGTATCCACCCATTGTTACATGTGGAAGGTGGAAGTGGAAGCTTTACCTTGAGGTTCTTGGGCTACAATAAGTATAATAAACAATCAATAACTATAGTCAAGATCAAATGTGAATAAAAAAATAATAACAATGCATAAAACTAAAAATTATACGTACCTGGTGGATCCTCTGATGAGCTGGTCGGAAGTTCATCCAATTGTTCATCCTCAAACAAGGCATCAAAGTGGTCTATGGGAGAAGGGGGTAAACCCTCATTCTCCTACTATTGTACTATGTCATCCTCATAATGTTTCAACATTTCCTCTTCTCAAAATTTTTGCTTCTTATCTTCTTAATGCCTTTGCTCCTACTTAGCCATTGTTGTTGCTACCATGACTTCCTGCTCTAGTTTCTTGTTTCCAAGAACAACAATTATAAAACATAGAACAACTCAGCATGATTTTTTCTAAGAGAAAACATTAAACCAACTTAAAACCATAACTTTAAAATAGATTAACAAAACAACAAACCGAAATAAGACATACCTCTAATATCATGTTGCACCTCTCTAAGCTTGATGGTCAATTTTTTCTTTTTTGTGGGCTCCTTGATCATTGGTGCTATCTCATCAATCAAGGGCTTCTTAAGCTTTACCCTAGCTATCCCTTTAGCCTTAGACTGCAATGCTTGAGCCCTCTTGATAGTACTTGGCACTATGAGAGGCTTTAGCCCCATGTTATTAGGGGATGCACAACATCTACAATCAATCCCCTTGGTGGTAATTGACAATGATTCATCCACATTGAAAGACCTCAAAAATTTTGAGATCAATCCTACTTCACCAGGCCTTGCAATTCGCATAACACTATGGTAGTTCTTTGGGAGGAGAACACTCTAAACTCAGACCAGCTAGTTCAACAAATTTTCTACTTTGGGTGAAAACAGGCTCCACGGATCATCCTACCTATCCATCCAAGTAGTGTGCCCAACTGACAACCTGTTCAGAAACAATGCTTGAAGTTGACAGCAATGCTTAGAATGCATGAAAGAGTTTGGAAAGTTTTCTAAGTCACAAAGTCTGCTACACTACGCTACGCCTGGCTATGTAGCATAATAAGCATCAGAAAACAATCGTAGAACTTACTGCTATGCTATGCTATGCTATGTAGCATAGCATAGCGTAGTGAAATCTACATAGTCAGTCCCCTCGCCTGACTTCAAGTCCTTCAGTCATGTCTCTTTTCGTCAAAAAGTGGTAGACCATGTCTGCTGCCATGCTGAGCTACATGGTTCAGTGAGATATGGAAATTCTACAGAGGTGACAGAAGGAAACTCAAAGGACAAGATCAACAAGTTCACAAGTTCCACAGTGCAGGAAGCAAAGTTCCCAGATTAGCAAAGTTTTCATAACTAAGGCTAGTCACTACTCTATGCTACGCTACCTAGTGTAGCATGCGGTAGCAAACATGCAACACACATGAAGCAAAAGGCATGACAAGATGCTACGCTATGCCAAGCATGCTAAGCTATGAAGCACAACAAAGCATGTGTGTGGTTGTGCAACATCAATGCATTTCACCTAATTAGACCATTGGCACATGTCTGCAGATGCTAATAGTGCAATTACGGTGTGGCAGGCTCATAGTTACAACATGGTAGGTTCGCATTACAATAGTCATGTAGGTCCAACCGTCATGCATGACATGTGGAGCACAAGCAAGTCAATGTGGGCCCAAGGGATGTGGCATCCAAAATGCCCCTTTTGCGTGCCCTTTAGCCCTATAAATACCCCAACGAGCAACACTTGAGAGGTTGGCCCTGGATGTTCTAAAAAAAACATTGTAACATTAAGCGTTGAGCATTATAAGCTTTCTATTTGACACTGCAAACAGTTAGCATTTTCAGCTAGCATTTTGTTCTATCTCCTTTCTACCACCTTGGTAGAATTTTCATAGTGTTAGCTCTCAAGCCTGCACCCAAGCACATCACCATTTTACTCTACATGTCCTAGTTACTCTCAGGATCTTTACACTCCTCAACACTATGCAACTGACTATATCCACCTTGAAAAAGCAAGCTTGTAGCTTTGGAGTGGTGCACCTTTCTAACTGTATTTCACTTTATTTCCCAGTTATTACTGTGTTTTACATTATGTTCTACCTTATTTACGTTTAAGAATTACTTCACGCTTTCATTCCCTTTTCAAACTACATGTTGCAAAAGGCTATATAGATGCTAACTAAGTCCTTGTCTGATCGACTAGACTGTTCAAGGCACCCCGTATCTGCTCACACCCAACACCACCCTCCCATGGATACATTGTCAAAATTGTCATGCTTGCTGACCTCTCTGTGTTTTCCAACCACCGATGTTTTCGATCGCTATAGTTTTCTGCCGCTAGAAGGAGGGCTCTTTTAGTGCCCTTTTCACGTGTCAAGGTAGTTCTATAAGCCTTCTACACCCTGATACACATTAGCGTAAATGTGACATCCTTTGCAATTGTTTGCGCTTAGTGTGGTGTAGATTAGTTGCCTCGATGGTTCCTCAGGAGCCTTATAGAACACAAGGCCTCCAATCGCTAGTTAACTAGCCTATCTTATGGTAGTCTTGCATGCGTTCTATACCCCATCACACATGGTATAGATCGGTCACTTCGACGGTTCCTTGGGGACCTTGTGAGATGCAAAGCCTTTAATAGCTAGTTAACTTGCCCACCTTACGGTAGTCTTGCGTGCACTCTATACCCTATCACACACTAGCGTAAACATGACCCTCTCACAGTTGTTTACACTTTGTGTGGTACAGATTGGTTACCTCAATGGCTCCCCAGGAACCTCACAAGACATAAAGCCTTTTTGATTTATGTTTGATTACTTTCCAATTCATTCTTCCTGTTGCAAAAGTTCTTAGCCTACAATGGATTTTTTGACTACTTTTGCTAATCCTGTCAATGTGGAAGTTCCCTTCAATGTGGAAGTTCCCATCATGGTTCAAGGCACTACTGGTGCTGAACATCAACTGAACCTAACGGTAGAAACACATACATCACTCAGAATCTAGAACTGGGAACTTGAGGGATTAGCCCAGCAACATAAGCATTATATTTTCCTCTATGCAAAGGTGCAGGTAAATATGCCCTTGGACATACACGAACTCGAAGAAAAATGTAGTTTCGAGTTCACTTACTGCAGTGGGAAGGAATTTGTTCATACTCTCGACCTTGCCTTACCTTTGATACAGGTAGACCAAAGGCTTCTAGACCAACTAATCCAATTGGCTAGGCTTAGGGAGCAACAAGACACAGTGTCCAACCAAGATGATGCTTTCCAGGATGGATAGGAGGAATTAGATTCCCAATCAGATGACAAAGGTCCAACCAACCCCATTCCTGTCCCCCCTACCCAATCCTTCTGGGCCAAGCCATTGTCCATCACCGCTCCCTTTGTGATTACGCGTATACTTCTACAACCTGTGATTACAACCGCTATGGGTAGCCATGCCAATGCCATGGTGTTTTGATGCCCTCTTTCTCCTGTTTCACCTATGTCGTTTGTAGCTACTATCCCTTTGCAAACTATTTAGCAATCCATTCCTGTAGCGCATCGTATGCCAATCGTAGCTACCTTGCCACATGTTCATACCATGCCTACTTCACAATCATACACTACTTTTGTTTCTATCCCTACATTCACATCTGTTCCACCCACTATGGTAGGCCCTGGCCCATCCACATGGTGGGCCCCGTTTGCTTCTTCGCTTATTTTGCAAGCATCACAGATGTCTCACTACATTTGCTCTCAAATCCACTAAGCCTCATAGATGGTGCAACCCAACACAAGGCTATGGTCTATACTTCTACCAACATAAGCGATCCATCCGATAGCCCAACCCACGGTTGTTGCCCTAACAACACCACCTGCTAGGTGGTGGACAACACAAGTAGCATTGCTTGCAAGGGTCATCTTGGCAATATTGCCAATGGGTTACGCCACCACCCCTACCATGCCATAGGCGAGAGCTGCCCCCATAGTTCCCCAACTATCTACAACATCGTCAAGCCTAGACCAAGCATTCTAGCTCATCCAGACCCTCACTGAGGAAATAAAATGCCTCAAAGTTGCTAGGTCTAACATGGTACAAGTCGTAGACTTCTACTAGGATAACACCATCAACCCTACAATCCCTACCTTAACACTATCCACATGGATGTCACTTCCACACTTCACGAAGTACGATGGGGAGGGAGATTCCAATGCACATCTTATTACCTTTAGGTCTGAGTCTTTGCTACTATAGAAATGGCCACACACGATCATTCATGTCTTCACCATGTCCTTAGCCAGGAAACCCCTAGATTGGTACTGTGCACTATCATGCTCATATATTTCAACTTTGGAAGAACTCTTGACCTAGATTGTGACATGATTCAAGTACAACTCGAGGCTAGAAACCATGTTGGATCAGCTAATGAGTGTGAAGCAAGACCTTCTAGAGCCAGTCCAAAAGTTCATCCAGCGTTGGAGCATGACCCTTAACAAAATCCATGAGCCCGTCATGGAGGTCCATTTGCTAGCAGTATTTAAGGGTGCAGTGAATGACTTCATCAAATCCAAGCTATACTACCTTGCTTCTCACTCTCTTAGTCAGGCCTTAGCTCAGACTAAGGGCATACAAGATGCGGCCGAGGAAAGCAAAGATCCAGCTTACATTGCTTACAAAAACACCTTTGCAAAGAAGGAAAAGGGCAA
Source organism: Gnetum montanum (assembly GCA_015680685.1). Classification (NCBI taxonomy): domain Eukaryota; kingdom Viridiplantae; phylum Streptophyta; class Gnetopsida; order Gnetales; family Gnetaceae; genus Gnetum; species Gnetum montanum. The sequence goes on from MNCI01007961.1 coordinate 268,791, forward strand.
AGCCCCAACAACCACAGTGGCCACTATGGTGACCGAGGCCAAACCCAAACCTAGCAANTCTCACTCTCTTAGTCAGGCCTTAGCTTAGACTAAGGGCATACAAGATGCGGCCGAGGAAAGCAAAGATCCAGCTTACATTGCTTACAAAAACACCTTTGCAAAGAAGGAAAAGGGCAAAGCCCCAACAACCACAGTGGCCACTATGGTGACCGAGGCCAAACCCAAACCTAGCAACAATGGTAGCAAAAATAATAAGAAATCAGCCATATCTGTAGCTAACCGCGTGTCCAAATAGGGCCATGTACTGCAACCTACTATACCTATGCCTGAGACATCTACACAATCCAAACCCAACTTTGAGCGCAAAGACCGCTCAAGGTACACCTCGCTGCCTCTTAAGCCTTTGGAGCTTCTAAAGCAATTGCTGGTAGTGGGATACATCTAACATAAGAAAATTTTGAAAGAAGAAACTGCAAGACATCAACACGACTATGAGCTCATTAGGAACCCCTCTTTGGGTCTGCCCCCACTCATAGACCTTGGCGCTGAAGTCTTTTAAATCCTGACACTTTTGGTCCAATAGATCCATCTGCATCTGCTGCTCTATTACTTCATGGGTAGCCTTGACATTCTAACATGCAACTATCCAAAACCTAGCATGATCTACCATAGCCATGTGCCAATCCTTGTTATTAGTGTTGCGGGCTATGAGGAACTCATTCCTCTACTTGAGGTCCTCCACCTCGGCCCTCAGGTCGACCTCCCTTTGCTCAGCCATTTGGACCCATTTCCACAGGTCCTTGTTAACACGATTGCACTCCCACAGGGAATGTGCTGAGTGTATAGCACACTTGCAAACCTTGTCGTATCTGTGATGAGACACCTTGGTCACTTTCGGCTGAAATGTGAACACAACACCGACTTTTCAAGGTCGTGTCGGGTCCCATTTGAGTCGAGAGGCTCCCATGACACAAAGAATATACTAGTCACATTAACATAGCATAACTAGCATACATAAGAAGTTTTAGCATAACAATGTGAGAGCAAATAAGATTACTACTTACCCTCTTTCAAGTCCACTTGCTGAAGGTGGTTAATCATGTTGTCAACAATCCCTTACATAAACACAAACTTGTCGGGGATTTCAGCCCATGACTCCACGTGAATTGGAGGGGGGCCTATAGCATCACCACACTTCACAAGTTGCATCTCGTCACTACTTTGCAAATTTTAGTTATACACAATCTCTACCAATAGATGCCTCTTAACTAGGATTTTGTCTCATGTTGGCAGGTCCACAGGGCAACCTCTCCATGCCCTTAATGTTAGCAGGTCCACAGGGCAAGCTCACAAGATAGTTGAACCCCAACATGATCGACTGGGGGTTGACCACAACTAGCACTATAGCAGCCTCAGAAGCATCCCCCAACTAGCCCAAGCATCTAGTCCAAGCCCTAGACTTAGAGGCTAGGGATGTAACCGAGGACCCTCCCATTGAGATGCCTGTGACCACATCTATGGGAGAGATAAAAACATTAAAACTCAGTTCCCTCTGAGACACACAGATGCACAGCAACATAGCCAAGATTCTGCAAGACAACATCAATTCCTTCGCATGATTGTACATCAACATGCAGGGTCTAGATCTGCAGTTGATCTAGCACAACATCATCCTAGATCCACGCATGAAGGCAGTCAAGCAAAAGGCTTGTAAAGTTAAGCCAAAAATTGCACTAGACTTGAGGGATGAAATCACCTTGCTATACCAAGTTGGTTTCATCCATGCGATTGACTACTTAGAATGGGTGTCTAACATCATTGTGGTTTTGAAGAAAATGGAAGGAATATGAATCTGTGTAGACTTCTAGGACCTAAACAAGGCAACGATCAATGACGATTTTCCACTTCCAAGCATCGATCAGCTCATCGACACCACGGATGGTCATGCTTTATTGTCCTTCATGGATGGTTTCTCTAGATACAACCAAATCCACATTAACCTAGAGCATCAACTAAAAACAACCTTCATGACCTCATGAGGTACCTTCTGCTACACCATGATGCCTTTCAGGCTCAATAATGCTGGAGAAACCTACTAGCAAGCCATGACCTACATCTTTAGCAACTATATCCTAGAAACATTAAATGACTACATGGATGATATAGCAGTCAAGTTCAAGGAGGCAGCTAATCACCCACATGATCTAGAGGTAGTCCTAAAGTGCTACTAAATGCATGAATTACGGCTCAATCCTAAGAAGTGCGTGTTTGGGGTGAAAACTGGACGCATGTTAGGGTTCGTGGTATCGGAGGCTAGAATATGGGTGGACCCTGACAAAGTCAAGGCCATCATCAACCTAGCACCTCCTACAAACCTTAAGGAGTTACATGGTTTGCAAGGTATGGTACAATTCATTCAAAGGTTTATAGCAAGGTTGACTAACAAGTTACACCCCATGCAACACCTTCTAAAGAAGGGGGTTAACTTTGAATGGACAACCTAGTGTCAACAGGCCTTCGATGACCTAAAGAAAGAGCTCTCGCACCTCTCAACTCTGCATCCACCATAAAGGGATAAATCCTTCTTCATCTATCTCACCACCTATGACACATTTGTCATGGAAATACTATGTCAGAAATGAGACAATGGTTCTAAGGTACTAGTGTATTACCTAAGCCACACACTAATAGTACACAAGGAGAAATACAATGAGGTGGAGAGGAATTCCCTTGCATTAGTGTTCACACTAAAAAAGTGGAGGCATTACCTATTCCGCAGTATGACCAACATCATTTGCAAAAGCAACATACTTTGGGATATCATCAACAACCTATACGAAAGTAGTAGGATAGCTCGATGGAAAGCAATAACCATGAAGTTCAATTTATACTATGTAAGTCAATCGTCGACAAAGGGTCAAGCCATAGTGACCCAACTCACAGCCTTCCCAGTCGACGACCAGGCAACCATAGACCCCGAATTCCCAGACGAATACATTAGCAATGTCAACATCATTCCCAGATGGCACCTCAATCGCACAAGGAGGTAGTGCCACTACCATCATCACATTCCCCTCTAGGGAAATGCATCCATTTGCTTATTGTTTTGCATTCCCTTGTACCAACAACATGGTAGAATAGGAGGGATTACTCAGAGGCCTCTTAACTACCTGAGCACTGCACATACAACACCTAGAAATCCATGGAGATTCACAATTCGTTGTGAATCAAATCATCCAAGTCTATGCCTGGAAGGCTATGCAGCTACAAACCTACTGCGACCTAGAAAAAGCCCTGCTTAAGCAATTTATAATGCTAGATGCGCAACACATGCCATGCAATGAGAACACCGTGGCAGATGCCCTAGTTACCCTTGCATTAAAAATTCCATCACATTCCCTAGTAAACCTGCCAACTTCAATTATCAAATGTGTAGAGCCTATCACTTAGATGGAACACGTGGCCTCTGTCAGTGCTATGGATGCCCAGGAGTGGTATGCCAACATTAAAGCCTACCTGCAACATGGAAAACCCTCAGGTGGATTGACATTTTCTCAGAGAGATGCAATTCGTAAGCATGCCTAGCAATACGTGCTTATGGGAAATGATGCCCTATGGTGATGTTCCTATGACGGGATATTGCTGGCATGCGTGGGTGGGGAGTAGGTGTAGAAGGTATTTAATGAAGTGCATGAGGGGCTATGTGGTGGACACATAGCACCCAGGGCTATGGCTGCAAAAATTAGATGCCTACGGTACTAATGGCCCCACATGGAGTGTGACTACCTGTCAAAAGTCAAGACATGCAACACATGCTAGAGATACGCAAATCTCATACACGTAGCACCCACAGACTTGCACCCAATGCAAATCATGTGGTCCTTCCAACGATAGGGGCTAGACCTCATAGGGCCTATCACTCCTAAGTCCTCCGTAGGGCATAGTTTCATCATCACTGGCACTGAGTATTTTACTAAGTGGGTGGAAGCTATTCCTCTAAGGAAAATTACGTCTTAGCAAATCTGCCATTTCATCCTGGACATTGTAATGAGATTCAGACTTCCAATGACTATTGTGACTTACAATGGCCCATAATTCAGTAGTACAGAAAGTCAAACCTTCTATAAAAATCTAGGCATTAAGCAATCATTTTCCTCCCCCTATTATCCATAGGTGAACAGACAAGGGAGGCTACAAATAAGTCCATCATCAACTTGCTGAAGCAGACGCTTAACACCAGTAAGAGGCGATGGCATGAGCAAATCCTCTACATTCTATGGGCCTAACAAATGACGTGTAGGACTGCAAAAAGTAAGACCCATTACATTCTTGTTTATAGATCTAAAGCTGTGTTGCCTCTTGAGTTGTAGGTACCATCACTTCGGATGATCCTTTCTAACATTGTAAGCGAAGCCTAGAATAATGAGTCATGGACCATCGACCTTGAATCAATAGAGGAGGAGTGCACGCAGACGCTAAGATGCATCAAGCACTACCAAAGCAAGTAGCAAAAGAAGCATCGTGCAAACCCACATCGGTGGCCAGTATAGAGGGGAGACCTCATCCTCAAGGCCTTCTATGAGCATGTGAGCAAATTCTCATCCAACTAGAAAGGTCCTTACGTGGTCACTAAAGCCTTTGGGAATGGAGCCTTCAAGCTGGCAAACATGGATGGTAATGAGTTCGCCAACCCAGTGAATCACTCGTACCTCAAGCCATACTATGTCTGAAGCACAACAGCACTGAGCACCGCTTGCTAGGAAGATAAATTGATAGCAGCATCGAGCAGCGTCTGCAATGATGTTAAACTAGAGACACCAAGCACCATCTGCCATGACGTTAAACTGGAAACAACAACAAACATCATCCGCTACGATGTTAAATTGGCATGTATGGTCTCCTGGGATGTTAAACTAGCACAGCAGTCCACTAGGACCTTAAACCAACAAACAGTCTACCAAGACCTTAAACTGGATTCACGTCACATTCCCCAGCGTGCATCTACACCAAGTACACATCGAACAAGCATGCGTAGTGCTGACGCACGAGTGGGGCATCACAGTTTCGGAATGGGGACATGCTATGGAACATGCATGATGCCACCACCCCTGGCATTGTGCTGATCCTTCAGAAATGTCGTACAACATTGCACTGGTCCTCCAGACCTACCGTCACCATGATCCCTTGCCTTAATGGTAGTTCCTTGGCCAGTGCCTACAGCTGGAGTTCCGAGAGTATTGTGGACCAGCCACAATATTATTATCCTCCGATCCCCTTCCAATGGAGTTCAGCTATGTGGTAGCTGATCCCATAGCTGAACTGAGAATGCACACCTGTGGCAGGGATTCCAATGCATCCACACTCACAGTGGCACTTTCGAGGCCAGTCCCTTCATGGTGATGCTGCCAAGGCTACTTTTGGCCTTCCTAACTTGGACATCGTACACCAACAATGATGTTCAATAGCTTCAACAATGCCAGTAGTGAGCAAGACCTTTGTCTCAAGGGGTACATCTTGCCACAACAGCAAATGCTACGCCATCGCGAAGTGAGTGCCTCGACTAGCTTGACTACTCCAAAGTGCAACTCCCATGGCATGTGTAACCCAACTCACTACATGGGAGACATCAGTGGAAATTCCATGATGTGCATAATGCAACTCACCACATGGAAAGCATTTGTAGGTAGGTCAAAACCCTATATGGATGTAACGCAACTCATCCTAGGAAAGACACCTATCCTACGGGAGGTCAAAGGTCAGGAGAAGCAAAGATGAAAATGCATATGACTCCCTCATGAGCACTCTGACGAGGGATTTTGCTAAACCTCATATTTGCCCTTATTTTGTGCCTCCTTCCTCCCTGCTTCACCTTTTCACTCCAATGCAACACTCTTAAGTGCAACCAAGTGACATCTCAACACTCACCAAGCAGCAACCTCAGCATTCTACCTTCTATGGTGTTTCTTATTCTTTGTCAACATCTATGAAGCCCATTCTCTAGATGTCAATAAAGAGGGACCAATGAAACACCCCAAAAGTTTAGAGGTCATTCCCACTTCACCAGGCCTTGCAATTTGCGCAGCGCTATGGTAGTTCTTCGGAAGGAGAATGCTCTGAACTCAGGCTGGCTAGTTTAGCAAATTTTCTACTTTGGGTGAAGAAAGGCTCCATAGATCATCCTGGCTGTCCATCCAAATAGTGTGCCTAGCTGACAACCTATTCAGAAAAAATGCGTGGAGTTGACAGCAGCGTTCAGAATGCACGAAATAGTTTGATGAGTTTTCTAAGTCAAAAAGTCTGCTATGCTACACTACGCCTTGCTATGTAACGTAGAAAGCTTTAGAAAATGTTTGTAGAACTTAGTGCTATGCTATGTTGTGCTATGCAACATAGCACAACATAGTGAAAGCTACATAGTCAGTCCCCTCACATGACTTCAAGTCCTTTAGCAATTTCTCTTTCCGTCAAAAAGTGGTAGACCATGTCTATTGCTATGCCACGTTGAGCTACATGGCGTAGCAAGGCGTGGCAATTCTATAGAGGTAATAGAAGGAAACTCAAAGGGAAATATCAACAAGTTCAAAAGTTCTGTAGTGTGGGAAGTAAAGTTCACAGATTGGTAAATTTTTCATGACTAAGGCTAGTCACTACGCTATGCTACGCTAAGTAGCGTAGCATGGTGTAGAAAACATGCAACACACATGAAGCAGAAGGCACAACAAGATGCTACGCTACACCGAGCATTATACGCTATGAAGCACAGCAAAGCATGCAGGTGGTTGTGCAACATTAATGCACTTCATCTAATTGGACTGTTGGCATACATCTCCAGACATTGACGATGCAATTATGCCGTGGCAGGCTTACAGTTACGACATGGTAGGTTCGCATTACAACAGTCATGTAGGTCCAACGGTCATGCATGAAACATGCAGCACAAGCAAGTCAACGTGGGCCCAAGGCACATGGCATTGAAATCACCCCTTTTGCATGCCCTTTAGCCCTATAAATACCCTGATGACCTATGCTCAAGAGGTTGGCATCGGATGTTCTAAAAAAAACATTGTAACATTGAGCACTGAGCATTGTAAGCTTTCTATTGGACATTGCAAATAGTTAGCATTTTCAATTGGCATTTTGTTCTATCCCCTTTCTACCACCTTGGTAGAATTTTCACAGTGTTAGCTCTCAAGCCTGTGCCCAAGAACATCACCATTTTGGTCTACATGCCCTGGTTAGTCTTGGGATCTCTGCACTCCTCAACGCTATGCAACCAACTGTATTCACCTTGACAGAGGAAGTTTGTAGCTTTGGAGTGGTGCACCTTTCTAACTGTATTTCACTTTGTTTCTTGCTTATTACTATGTTTTACATTATTTTCTGCATTATTTATGTTTAAGCATTACTTTCCACTTTCGTTCCCATTTTCAAACTACATGTTGCAAAAGGCTATATAGACGTCGACTAAGTCCTTGTCTGATCAACCAGACCGTTCAAGTTACCCCATATTTTCTTACACCCAACACCACCCTTCCACAGATATGGGGTCAAAACTGTCATCCTTGCCAACCTCTCAGTGTTTTCCAGACATCGATGTTTTCGGTCACTACACACATCATCTAGTGGATCCTAGGCACATGTGGTGGAAGTAAGATGTCTTATCAAAGGCTTGGTCAGTTAGAATGGATCTTGAGTCACTCATCGTTCATCTTTGCTCACCACAAGAAACATAGCAAATCTCTATAGATAAGCTATGAAAAGTGTAAAATGCACATGACACTTCGTCTTGAGATTATCTCTAAGTTTCGTGACTTCTGATTGTAGCCCATAAGCTAAGTGGACATCCTAGTTGAGTCAAGCATCCTTAGTGAGCACCTACTTCATGGTGCAAGCTTGCTCCATGCCTAGAAACTTTCCCCACAATAGCAACTTAGGATATGCATGGGATCAAAAATACAAATACATCTATATAGCATTTGGATCCTAGAACTAGCTTAGAAAGAATTTGTTACTACCATGATGAGTGTTTAGCCACTCCTTCACTTCCTCCCAACGCTCCACTTCCTTGCTTTCTTTGGTGGTAAGTAGTATACCATCATTTGGGACATTAAAGAGGTCACTAAAGATGGATGCATTAATATCTAAGAAAATGATCACACCATGAACACATGTGATAAATCTCTTGACTCCTTGGCTAAAGGAGTTAAGGATGTTCAACATCTTTATAGTGGAAACGATTTGACTTGGGGCCATGAAGAGGTCAAGAAGGCCCATATGAATGATCCTCGTGTGGAGAGTATTGGACGCTTGGTAGAACAACCAACTCTGTGTAGCTTCTGCCTCATCAAACTTGAGGATCAAGATCTCCTTTGTATGACTTGAAATGATAACTGTAACTTCAACTAATCGAGAGACCACTACAACATAGTGAAACATAGCCTATTAGCCTTAGCATAGGTGCAACATGTAAAACAAAACACAACAAGTATAGCCAAACTAAAAAGAAACCAATGCAACTACCTAGACAAGAAAAACTAAAATAACTTAATAGCCACATAACTAGAAAAAAATGTTAGCATAGAAATAATCCAAAATCAATAAACAAAAAACACTCACTTTGCCTATATGATGTAGGCTTCGTAGAAGCTCTATAAGATGGGTTTGCTTCTATGTCATTGAGAGATGGGTTTCCTCATCAACTATTTATCATTCCATTCACTAGACATCTCTTATAAGCCTTAGGATGATGTCTAATGCTTTCTTCAATGTCAACCTCTAATTGCACTACTACAAGCCTCACACTTTGGCTTTTGTTAAACACCTCTAAAGCTGTCTAGGCTAGCAACAGGAGGTTGTCTCACCTTTGATTAAGCCTCACTCATCCATCCTAAACCTATAAGCAAGTGAAAGAATAAGAAAACATCATAACTTAAGCATGTAATGAAAGAAAAATAATCATGAACCAAAGATAACAATCTTACTTACCCTTCTATGCAGTAGATGGTGCCTTGAGGATTTTGAAATCATGTATGAACATGATGACCAACAATCAAAGTGTTATTCATGTTGTATTAGCTAAACTCTAGCATCTTCCAAATTATAGACAATTTTCAAGTGCCTGTAGTAGTTGTGTCATCATTGTTCTTTCCCACCTCACAAAAATTAGGTTCATCAATCAAGAACTTGATGATTAGGCTAGAGGAACCTAGTATTATGGTTTTCACTATTACTACTGCTGTCTCAAAGGCCAAGGGTAACTAAACCATCACAATATAATTTTGGAGTAGGTAGGTAAGAAATTCCTTGGCCCCTAGCCTAAACCATATGCCACAATGTCTCTAGTTCATATCTGGAGCTAGAGTGTTGGGTCATGGGAGATGGATGCAGCAGAGGAGCTCCACCATCTCTATGACCACCAAGATGGACTTTAAGAAATCCTTGTAACATCCAACACATAACTGTTATAACCATGCAAACTGAAAACTAAAATTTAAAACTAGAATTAAACAAAAATGTCAAAATAATAATGAGAAAACATTACAACTACTACAAAAATATTAATGAAAACAATATACATCCAATAGAAATGATGGTTTAAAACTAAAATTTTGACAATGATTGATCATAACCAAAAATATGGACATGATAATTTAGGACTAAAAATGCAAAAAATAATAATGGAGGACTAAATTTCTAATTTCCATGTTAATCTCCACACTTAGGAAAAACTCAAAATATAACCTAAGTCTATAACTTAGATTCAACTAAAATCTACACTTCACACTAGAGTGGCCATAGGAAATTGCTTACAAAAATACCAAAAAAATTTAATTTTTTCTGAATCAGTTTCAACCCCTTTCCAACATCCCAAAATATCCCTAGTATGGGATGTAAAGGAAAAACATTTTCCAAAGTCTCAATGTTGTCCATCTCCATAGGGGTAAATGTGTAACAACCATAAAACGACAATTTCTTGTGACCATATGGAAACGTCTGTAGAAAATTAACTTCCTTCTATTTTCGATGATTATTTCATAGCCATTGGACTCATAAAACCATGAAATACAATCTGATAACAAGAAAACACAAAAATCCTTAACCATATTTTCATAAAAAATTACACAATTGACTTGACTATTGCCCTCATGTTGGAAACCCATTTTCACGTAAGCTCACAGAAACAACAATAAAAATCAAACTGTTTATCCAAATTTGATGGTTCAAAATTTGTTGGAATCTTCAAAAGATAAACTACAATCCTATAATTAGAAAGTTTAAAATTTCACATATTCTTGTTGCAGAAAAAATACAAAACTTATACAAAAAATGATAAAAAAATGTGGAAAACCCACTTGACGCAGCCTGACGGAAACTGTCATAGAAAATTATTCATAAGGTGGAATCAAGTGGTTCAAAAATATTGATGAACAAAAAATAGTAGCCAATAATGATATAACCTTGAAAAAATTAAAAACTTAGCCTTTTTCTCAGAAAAAAATTCAAAAGTAGTGTTGCTTTTTTTATTGAAAACAACAAAAAACCAATGGAAAACATGGAACTAGCATTTAAACCTTAATGTAACTAAAATCCAAAGGCAAAGTAACACTAAAAATGAATAAACATGGCCTAGATGTATGATGGGATTTTTACAGAATCTCAAAATAATGAATATACAAGCCTAGATTTGAGAAATGGAATAAACCCGAAAAATGGAATACATGGAACACATGGAAAAACTGGTGAGGATGGTGTACCTGGGAAAGACGGTGGTTGAAATCTGCCCAATCCTTAAATAAGGAAGACATGGTAAGCCTTGGGTAGCTATTGTTGCCTTCTCCAATGCAAGATTCATAGTGGGAGCCTTCTTCTTCACCATGGTGCTAGAAATAGTTGTTGGAAACATTGAGGATCTTTGGTGTTTAGTAGTCCTAGAGTAACTATGCTAGGTGTAGTACAATAAGTAGCTATGACTATGCTAAAGCTAAGTAGCAATGACTATAGTAGAGCTCCAACTTGGACGTAGTAGTGAGAAAGTATGAAAATGACAATGATTTTTGCAAGTTTTTTCCAACAAACTAGGCCTTAAACCCAAGTGTCCAAATTGAAACCTTGGTTTCCATGCACAACTCCACTTCACTTGGTGATGAAATTGGAAACTAGGGACTATTGTAACGACAGAAAACGTTGGTGGTTGGAAACACCAAGAGGTATGAAACATCGTGAAAATTTCGAGGCCTCGGTGGCTCAGAAAAAGGGTGGTGATCTAGACTAAGTGTCGCAACAAAGCACGGCGCAACAAGTTCCTTTTCAGTCGAAGGTCTGTCCCACCATGTTGTGTGACACAGCACAAGAAAATTCCAAAAGATGGACTGAAGTGATGGATGCACGACGGAAAAACTTCCAACTTTGCAAGTTCTCTGTTTTAAAAATCTGAACTTTTGACAAATTACGCCATATTACGCTGCATAGCGTAACATCGCATTATGCAGCGTAATATCAAAGACAGTCCACTGCAGCATCAGGGATGGCAAACATGCAAGACTTTTACAGCCCAGTAAAAATCTCACGGCCTAAGCAACGATTGGTAGCATGACAAGCATTTTAGCAGGTTTTCTTTTCTGGTTAAGGGGCCCATTATGCTGCTTTATGCAGTGCGGCGTAGTAAAAACCCTAAAAGAGATAGAAATAGAGGAAGCGTGGCAAAAACACTTCAACTTTTGCAGTTTAATTATTTTATGCTGAATTACGCTACGATGCGTAATTTAGTGTAATGTAGCATAATTCAAGTAATGACAAGCACAATTTAGAGATCAGCAGTTCATATGCCACAATATGCTCTCTAGTGTATTACAGCGTAATCAAAGAATAGTTTGTTGCCAAAACCCACATGAGTGTAGTTTACGATGCGTTACGCAGCGTAACGTTGCAAGCTTCAACGACAACACATTGAGTCAACAGCATTTTATGAGTTTAGGACATGTGTCACTTAAACCACATTTTTTCTCCTAACGCTAACCTTATAAATGCTCCAGTTGATGAAGATCAGGGGGGTTGGCAAAATTTTTCTTTCAAGGTTGGCAAAAGAGCAAAAGAGAATCAACAATCATGAGAACATTGAAGGTGATTGATAAGAATTCTTGATCAGAAACAATCGGCTACTGGATATTCTCCCACGAGTCTGACTTCCTTGTGCCCAGATTGGCTGGATCAAGGTAGATCAATCCTTGCTTGTTTCATCTTTACATAACTTTCTTATTATTGTCATATGCTTCATCCAAACCGAAGCCCACCTGAAGTCATTGTATCAAACATATTTTTTTTCATAAATTAAATCCTAGATCTTGTGATCGTATTATCTACCAAATATGATCCATTTCATCCTAGTTAAATGGATTTGACAATCTTATCTAAATCGTTTGCATTATCTTTAATTACTTTTGAGATTAAAAACATTGCATTGCTTATAAAGAATCTTCATTTTGCCATTAAATTACTATCAAACCTTTTACTGATTAAATAAGTCCCTGTCCAATCGACAAGAATGTTCAAGGTACCTCAGATTCATTTTTCTCTCCAACACAGTCCTTGCACGGATCCGGGGTTAGAATTATGTACATGGACTTTCGTTCGGTATTTCCAGTGACCGATGTTTTCTGTCGTTACAGTTTTCTGGTGCTAGAAGGAGGGCCTTCATATCTGATTCGTATTTTACGGGTAGTCTTGTAAGCTGTCGGTACCCATTGGAAATCAACGTAAACGTAATACCTCTGAGGTTGTTTATGAAATTGAGTGGTGCAAATCAGTCACTTCGACGATTCCATTGGAGTCCTACAAGATAAAAGCACCGATTATTATCTTAGTTCATCCTTTTGTCCTTTCGATCTGTACTTTTATCGTCATTATCTCCGAATCACGTAAAAAAATGACTACATCAACTACTGTCATTGACACCACTAGCCTTGAGAACCCCTCGACCATGCAAGTCACACCTCCCATGGTCAAGCAACACTTAGTCTGGGGCGATCACACCGCTCCCTCAAGCTACAAAACAAGGATCCTAAGGGATAGGCTCAGCGCAGGGAAAGCTACAATTTCCTCTGTGCTAAGTTAGCAGTAAACTTGCCTATGTACCTACAAGAGCTTGAGGAAAAATTAGAGTACGAGCTCATGTACTACAACAGGAAGGAATTCATTCCTACACCTACAACTTTCATACCCTTGACAAATCAGAAAAGGTGGATCCTAGACCAAATGTTGATAGCGTAGACATCGCCAAAAGAACTAAAGGCCTTTTTCTGTAATGAAACACTTCACAATGGACAAGACGATCTAGAATCTCACTTTGAGGGAGGCAATCATGTTGACTTCACCATGGCCCCTCCCTCCACAATGTCTCGTGTAAACCTATTATTCATGGTTACCACACCTTTGACATTATCTAACATCAATCGAGTCCTGCACTCATTGCGTTTACATTTTCTCTCTCTGACTACCTTCCCAGGTGAAGGTCTATCACAAATCATTCCTCAGCAGGTGCGATTACCTAACTCGCCTCATCGTGTGCGTGCGCCTGTGCCACTGCATGTGCACGTGATACCTACAATGTCAACTACGCTCCTAATTCACACGATAAAACGTACCACCATAGCATGGTGGGCTCCCAACATGTCTCTTGTTGCACATCCTACACAAATGCACCACCATCCCCATCCTCAAGGCCATGTCCCACAAGTGCTAAACCTAGCTGCAGCACCATTGCCCGTGCCCCTGGCTACACAAACAACGTATTCAATAGTGTAGCTGATGGTGATTCCCCCATTTGCACCAACCACTGGATGGTGGATGTTGCAAGCAACACTACCTGCAAGGACTATCCCGATAGCACCAACCATTGGCCAAGATGTTGCCTCTGTGCCATCACCTAGTGTGGCTCCCCCTTCCGCTCCATAGACGACATCGTCGTCTATGGGTCTGGATCAAGCCTTCCAGCTCATCTAGACCCTTACAGAAGAAGTTAACCATCTCAAAGTTGTTGTCTCTGACACAGTACAAGTCATGGATTTCTACCATGACGATCCTATTAGCCTAGCAGTCCCAGTCCTATTGTTGCCACCCGAGATGCCCCTTCCTCATTTCAAAAAATACAATGGGGAAGGTAGTCCCAATGCCCATCTTGTCACTTTCAGGTCAGAGTCCTTATTGCTACAACAATGACCACATACTATAATCTATTTCTTTGCCATGTCCTTAACGGGTAAAGCTTTGGATTGGTATCGAGCACTTCCACGCACTTCCATTTCAACTTTGGATAAGCTGTTAACCCAGTTTGTGACTCGCTTCAAATACAACCTGAAGCCAGAAGTCACATTGGAATAGCTCATGGGAGTTAAGCAAGACCCACTTGAGTCATTCCAAAAGTTCATACAGCGGTGGAGCACCACCTTGAACGAAATCCATGAACCCATTGCAGATGCCCATCTACTGGCAATCTTCAAGGGAGTAGTTAACGGCTTTATCAAGTCTAAGCTATATTACCTTGCCTCTCGTTCCCTCAGCTAATCCTTTGCTCAGACTAAGAGCATCGAAGACGCAGTGGAGGCTAGTAAAGATCTAGCATATGTGGCCTACAAAAACTCCCACAGCAAGGGTAAGGACAAAGGTAAAGTCACGACAACGATAGTGGTGGTGGTTGCTGAAGGGGCCAAGAAGAAAAATAACAATAACAAGAAAATAACTACGGAGCCATCTAAGCCTACAACTAGCTCAAATGGCACTAATCAAGAAGCTTCTTCCACCCTCGAAGCATCTCCATAGCCAAGGCCAAAATTTGAGCATAAAGATCGCTCAAATTACGCAACCCTACCTATGAAGCCTTCAGAACTTATGAACCAATTATTGGGAATTAGTCACATCCGACATAAGGCGATGTCCAAGGAGGCTCTAAAATGCCACAGGCACCACTGTGAGCTACTCAATAACCCCTCCTTATCCCAACCTAATGAACCTCCTATACCCAAGAACTTTAAGCTAGATTGATTCTGCAACTACCACCAATTGTGCGACCATGATACAGACTACTATTGGGCATTGAAGGATGACATCCAACGTCTGATAGATCAAAGTGACTTGATCTTAGATAGCAGTAGCCCGACATGCCTAGAAAATCAGGCTATGCATGTGTACCAAGATCTTTTGAATGCAAACAATGCAGGGTACACAATCAACGTAGTAGGAGCAGAGGGCGATAATCAGACACAGCCGAGGTAGCCTTTTGTGCTATGAATGCAACCTCACCTGACCCAAACAACCAGTCTATCAGCGTCGATGACTAGCACTCCAAGGAACCATTTCATCCTTCGAACTTCATCTCAAAATGCCTCCCGACAACCCATAGTCATTAAAGCTATGGCCTAGCCTGCGCCTACACCCAAGGCACCCTTAGTCATCAGAGTGCCAAAACTATCAACCGTTCCTCCTACGCAGGGGTAATCTTCTAAGTTAAATCCTCCTACTATCATTGTTGATGCAGCCAAGGGCCCTCTTATGTTGGGCTTACCCAAACCTCAACCCCTCACTTCTGTACATTTAGCCCCACTTGTCAAAAACAAAGAGGTTACAAGAAAACAATTATCTCCCCTAGGCCAAAGGAAGTGTAACCCTCGGCCGAATTTCACTCTTCCCTGGGAAATTTACCTCTTAGGGCGAATCGAAGAGGAAATTGGTGACAAAAAACCTGATCATGGGCAAGATCTCTTTGATGCCTTGGCACAAGTCAAACAGGCTCTAAAACAAAAAAATATAACATTGAGCCTTTATGACTTGCTCATGACATTGCAGACACTTTGTGAGGCTATGGTTCACATGCTAACATCCATACCTGTGGACGAAAGCCTACTAGTATATGAAGAAGCAATCCATTCTATCATGCTTCTCTCCACCGCTAAAAAAAAAGATCCCACCCCATTGACCTTTCATGATGAATCCATTAAGGACAATCTTGAGGGTCAAGTGATGACGGCACCCATGTTCATCACCATCCAGGTTGGCCAACATCGAATCCGAAGAGTACATGTAGATGACGGGGTGGCCACTAGTGTCATCCCTTATCCCATAGTGGATAAATTAGGCCTGATCGATCAGATTAGTCCTACAACTATGTCATGTCTAAAGTTGTTCAATGGGACAAGGGTGCAGGTCAAAGGGACCATTCATATCAACTTTGTGACAGGGGACTAGTTCCCCACAGATGCTACATTTATCGTGGTCGAGGAAATGCCTAGATTTAATTTGATTCTTAGGAGGTCTTGGTTAGCCCAACTAAGAGTACTTTCATCATCCATTCATCAGGAAATCCATTTGCCTTATGCAGGAGGAGATGTGGTTATTTGCGGTGATGAAATAACCCCTCAGGTCGTTAATAACATAGAGACAGAACAAGGGTTAGAGATTGAAATGCCTGAGAATCCATCCCTTGTCCAAGTACCTGAGTGAGCCGAAATAGTGGCTGATGATGACCTAACTTGGGCTGAACTACCGTTCCCAAAGGAAGATTGCGATGCAAAAGGGAAGGGCTATAAATCTCCCCATCCTTATGCATCATTGAAAATCAAAGCAATTAAGAAACAGTTACGGAGTTAGCAATGTTGCCTAACTAATATGGTCTCATCATCCATTCTATTTACGCTTACCATTTATACTTCTTATGTTTACACATGTGCTTATGCTTTCCACTAGCTAATCTCATTACACTCATGTTTATCTTTGTGTTTAGCTTTATGTTTCTATTTTCTTACTCCTACTAGAAAAGGCCCAAAACGGCCTTAAACTAGCAACCTTATCTACACTTCGCACTTGAACTACGCAAAGGCCCAAAATGGCCCTAAACTAGTGACTTCATTTATGCGTGGCACCTGAATCAGCTATGGCCCAAAATGGCCTTAAACTAGCAATTTCATTTACTCTTTGTATCTAAATCCCATTTATGCTTGGAACACAAATTTCATTCACGCTTTGTACCGGAATCCAATTTACGCTTACTCTTCATACCTTAAACTAAAAAAATAGGAGGCCCAAAATGGCCTTAAACTATCCGGGGCCCGAAATGGCCTTAAACTAGCAATGTCATTTACACTCAATACTTGAATTTCCTTTATGATTTGTACCAGAAATTCATTTATGCTTGGCACCTTAAACTACTAAATAAAAGCCGAAACGACCTTAAACTATATAAGGCCCGAAATGACCTTAAACTAGCAATGTCATTTACGCTCTACATTTAGACAATTTAACAGCCCCCAATGGCTTCAAACTAGTAACCACATTGACGCTATGCTTTTAAAAATAATCATAATTTATCATAATGTTAAAACCTACGATACGTTTTACATAAAGAGAAAACAAAAAAAAGAACATTAATATTAATACCGAAATTTGTTTCAAATACATTAAAAGAAAGAAATGTAGTCTCTTGTCTTGTTACACCATGATAAAACCCAAGGCTAATTCATTACACATCCCCCTTACTACCACTGTCTCTTGTATCCACTAGTTCAACTTCTACTCCAAGGAGGTCATCCTCATAGAGGCCACCCTTTGCACGAGGAACCCCTTCATAAGGACGGTCCTCTTCATGGGACCTTTCAATGTGCTCTATTTCCTGTAAACCCTCTTCATGAGGACCACCACCTTCGTTAGCTTCATCCTATCAAGGAATCTCCTCAGGTCGTTCCTATGATCACACATGGTATATAGATTAACATCATCGTCAAAACTAGGTATAACAAAAACATAATAATACTGCACTTACCTGTGATGGTCCTGCATTAGTAGCAAAGGGGACTTGTTCTAAGTCGATCCACAGACATCGCATGATTTCATCCTCGGTAAGCTTAGACCAAACCCCATCCCCTAGATTAGTTTCAACCTTGACCTTCCCCTTCTCCATGGGAGTCCATCAGGGTGGTTCAAGGAAGAAAGAAGGGATGGCAGTCTTACCTCCAGGAAGAGTCACTTCCCTTTTCAGAGAGGCACTCACCGTCACTTGCTCCTAGAACTTTTCAAATGCCTTGGAAGCACCTATAACATTGAGAAATAGCCGAAGGGATTGAGCCTTAACGACAGAGTCTCTATAACGTTGATGGTAGAAAGCACTTTCTCATTTGTAGACCTATTTGTGATCTTTTTTCGTCTACCCCCACTCTTGAATACTCATGCTAAAGTCCTTCCAATCCTGGTTCTTCTAAGTAAGGAGGTCCATTTGCATACACTGTTCAACCAGTTCATGACTAGTTTGGACATTGTTCCTGATGACAACCCAATAACGGGTGTAGTCAATGATAGCTATCCTCCAATCCTCGCTTCCCATCTCTTGGGCTTGCAGGAATTTATTTCGTGATCTTAGATCCCCGACCTCATCATGTAGAGCCACTCTCTCCTTCTCAGACCTATCCAATCTCTTCTAGAGGTCCTCGTTTACACTCTAACATTCCCATAAGGAGTGAGTTGAGTGTAAAGCACATTTACGCATCTCATCATAAATGTTGTATGGCACGACGATCACTTCTGATGAGGGCTTGCCAATATCTAAATTGATAGGCTCTAACGGGTCCCATCTGAGGCGAGCTCCTAATAACATGAAAATAATAGTTAGGAATAATTAAGTAGTGTAATGCCATAGTAAAATAACCTCTGCGTAATGATTATAGTGTACCAGCTTTAGGATCGATTGGCTCTAAGCGACCAANAGCAGCGGTGGTGACTCAATCCTGGGATGAATTTCCTGATAAATTCACCTGTATGGAAGGCGTCGTTCAAGATATGATTGGTCGCTTAGAGCCAATCGATCCTAAAGCTGGTACACTATAATCATTACGCAGAGGTTATTTTACTATGGCATTACACTACTTAATTATTCCTAACTATTATTTTCATGTTATTAGGAGCTCGCCTCAGATGGGACCCGTTAGAGCCTATCAATTTAGATATTGGCAAGCCCTCATCAGAAGTGATNTTGCATCTTTTTCCCGACACCACCCACTGGCTCGACAGATCCCTCATTTAAACAAGGCTTTTTCCACGGCACTGATGAATCCACTATCTCAGCAGCTAGGCACTTCCCTCTCGACACATCGTCGGTGTAAGAGGGGGGGTGCTCCACCCACACTGTCTTGGCCTTGCATTCGAGGTGTTGCCATAATCCTAGTCGTTACTAAAAATGACTCCCTGATCACCTCAGGAGGGTCTTGCGATTGGATAGTGCTAAAAATATGGAAGATCCATGGTTTAGAAATCTGGGTGCAATCTTGTTGCACCCAGACCCCATTCTTCTGGACCATCAAAAATTTGGCAAAATGCTAGAAGCAAGCTATGAAGAAGGAAAAATGCACATTGAAACAGATTTTAAGCTTCTAGTGAAGCCTGACCATCTCAACGTGCAAACTTTCGACAAAATAGCTTACCCAATTGAATCATGTCCCCTCCTCTAAGACCTCTTGCATAATTTGGGCCTGCTCAATGGTGAGGAATCTTCTTTGTGAGAGTGTCTTGGGGAAGGCCTGGGCCCAAAAAAGGGGGTAAATGGTGTTGGCCACCTCCAACTCAATCCTATCATCGAGGATTCCCTTGGTTTCTTTCTAAACCTGGAGCCACTCCTCTATCTCTTTCTAGAGTTTGGAGCTCCTCTTCAAGTTTTCATCTATGGCAAAACCATCGGAGGGGACCCCAAAGAGATCGGCAAACAGGTGAGCATCAATGTCAAAATTTATGCACACATTACATATGTGTATGCAGGGATGCTTGGCTTCCTCGCTAAAGGAGTTGGCCAAGGTCAACATTTCACCTGTAGTAGCATTAGGGGTTATGGCCAAGAAAAGGTGCATCAGTCCAGCCTCACGAATGTTATTGGTTACTAGATTGGGGCCACCCTATGGCTAAGCCAACGTTGTGCCTCCTTTATGTCACCATAACAAAAGAAGAGACTGCTGGCCTCATGATCGGAAGCCATGATCGTAATCTTCCATGATTCCCTGACTATTAACACAAAACCACAGTTAAACCAAGATGACTTCACATCATCATCACACATTGACAAACATTGATCCAATTCATCATTACCACAAAGCTTGCCAGGCCCGAAAGATAAAGGAAACAGAGGGATTTTCCTTCGTACATCCGCAACGGTAAGGGGAGGGTCCAAAGTCCACTCCCTATCTAGCCATCCAAGTTTCTTGCACCTAGAAAAGAAGTCAGCATAACAGGTAGGGTATTCTGGGATCTCAAACGCCAGATGTTCCATGACGGTAGCCCACACGTTGCTGATGGAGGTAAACTTCCTAATAGCCCTCTCGACCAACGACAATGTATCATTATTTCCCATAAGAATGCTTTCATTGATAAAAAACCTATGCCAAAAACACAAACAACTCTTTATGCTCAATACGCATCTAAATAGTAGTTAGCATTACAATACTACGAAGTGAAATGAAACTTACCCTCCTGCGTATTGCACTGTACCAGGTGGATTCTGGAAATAAGTTGTGGGATGATTGGCCATAAACAGAGTGTTATAGGAGTGATAACAGTTAAACCTATGAATTTCCCAGATCCAGTTTAAATGCCTTAAACCCTTGACATTTTGTTCGTGGTCTTGCACCTGCATGGTTTCAATCGTGCTGTCTGACAGAAATGCTAAGATGCTCTGCATCGAATCAACCAATAACATCTCTAAAATAGTAGCAGCTTCATCACCTAGTAGATGTGACCAGACGATTATGTTGTAGTTGTGAAGCAGAAATTGCAAAAACTCCCGTGCACCTCTTTGGAACCACACCGCCTCCTCCTTTAGATGATCATGAGGAGGAGGAACATTAGCCGTGGGGACATGAACGCAGGACAGAACATCCACGATGTCCCAAATGATTAGGACGGGCTTTAGCATAATACTATAGAATACAAATGTACTACTATTAGAGAAAATCTAGACATGAACATTTGTTACGCCATACTAGGGCTCGCACAATTCCTGGAAAATTACAGCGTATACTGGAGACACATAGCCAAAACTGCCTAAACCCTTGTAATAGCTCAAGGTCCATCTATGATAACTGTGATGAAAGTAAATACTGCATATTACTCTGACGCAATATATAATTATTACAAAAACTCTAATTACATTACATCTACACACTATACATTATCTCTGTACAACATTATTCCTTATCACCTAAACCTTCATAACAATAGTTCAGTGCATACAAATAGACATTAGTGCCCGACCAACATAAGAACCCAAAATATACAAACCACGATGCTGCAACAAAAAATACAATAGCGTAAAAGGGTAGACAACAACTTACTAGTTAAGCGGAGTAATGTCTAGAGCTTGTACTATGACCTATGAAATCCACTGCAAACTCTCCTGCATCTCATCAATCTTGGCCAACTTAGCATTCTTTCCTTTGACCTTAGGTGCCATTGTTGTAAAGGTCGCAATTGAGCAAAGTCTTCGTGAAATCCTCTGCTCACGCTTTGCCCAAATCCATGATATCGTAACCTGTTTTGAGTATGAACCACTAGCTTATAAACAAAATGCTCAAAATCAACTGATTCTTTCCGCCTGATCGACATGGAACTTTCCCAAAACGCAGGTGTCATTATGACATAAAATGTGAAGATTTGGGCATGAATGTTGCAGATATCGTGCGAGTTATAGTTTTAAATGACCCTAAAATAATGCAATGCTTATCACCTCATAATCCAGCCACATTAACTATGGTTTTTAAGAAATGCAAATCCAACTAGTTCAACACGCTAAACACACCACGTTGCACCTCTCATCTCATTTCATACGTTAGCATTTGGGAAGCTTACTCAGCATTTATTTTTACAAAACTTTGTAACGGTCCACTAAGACCTTAAATTGGAAACTTCTCTAACACGTAATTCTAACGCAAAAATAAACAAAATTTTATCTTTTAACAGATTGGCAAAAAAACAATATAACAACTTCCATTTTTGGTGATTTTGTAGGATCACTTGCAAATGGACGTAGCTTTATCTGCATCCTTAGCCTTAACAGGGCCACATGGGAAGGTCATTAGACAGTACGATCACACGCTAGTAGGAACAAACCTTTCCCTTTATGATGCAACCATAGCAACATTGGAAACACCCCTAGACTAGCTAGAACATCTGGCCCGAACACTCAACGTGGAGGCTAGTGATGTAACCAAGGACTCTCTCAGCAAGGTCCCTATGGTTACGCACAAGGGTGAAAATAAAACTCTTAGGGTTAGTTCCCTTCTAGACCAATAGATGCAAAGTGACATAACCCAGGTGTTGCAAAACAACACTGTTGTATTCCCATGTTCATATGAAGACATGCCTAGTTTAAACCCGAGATTAATATAGCACAACATAATCTTAGACCCACACATCAAACCAATTAGATAGAAGGCACTAAAGATTAAGTCGAAAATTGCGCTAGCAGTGCGAGATGAAATCACCAAGCTATATCAGGCTGGTTTCATCCATGTGGTTGACTACTTAGATTGGGTGTCCAACATTATAGTTGTCTCTAATAAAATGGGAGGCATACGCATTTGCATAGACTTCTGGGATCTGAAAAAAGCTATGATTAAGGACAACTTCCCATTACCGAGTATCAACCAACTAATCGACACAAAAGCTAGTCATGTGCTCTTGTCCTTTATGGATGGTTTTTCAGGTTATAATCAAATTCATATTAACCCAGAGCACCAATTGACCACAACATTCATGACACCCTTGGGAACCTTCTGCTACACCATGATGCCTTTCGGGTTAAAAAACGCTGGAACAACGTATCAACGAGCCATGACATACATCTTTAGCAATTATCTCTTAGGGAGATTGAATGATTATGTATATGACATAGCTGTCAAGTCTATAAAGTTAAAAGATCATTCAGAAGACCTAGAATTAGTCCTTAAACGATGTCTCAAACATGACTAAGGCTCAACCCAAAAAAATACGTATTCGGAGTCAAAAATGGATGCATGTTGGGGTTTGTGGTATCAAACATCTCAAAGAATTAATGCGGGTTACAGGGTAGACTCCAGTTCATCAAGCAGTTTATTTCAAAGTTAACAGATAAATTACATCTCATGCAACATCTTCTGAAGAAGGGTGTCAATTTTTAATGGACCAATGACTATCAGTGTGCATTTGACAATTTAAAAGAAGAGCTACAACATTTACCAATGGTTTTCCTACCACAAAGGGATCAGCCTTTCTACATTTATCTAGCTAACGCAGACATGTCCATAGCTGCGTTACTATGCCAAAAAAGGAATGATGGGTCTGAAGCCCCTATCTATTACCTCAGTCACACCTTATTTGTGTACAAAAAAAGGTACAAAAAAGTGGAGCGTAACTGTTTGACATTAGTTTTCACACTTAAAAAATGTAGGCATTATCTTTTCCGTAGCCAGGTCAACATAATTTGTAAAAGTAACGTTCTGCAAGCTATCTCAAAAAATTTGTATGAAAGTAGTAGGATAGCTTGTTGGAAGGCTATCACAGCTAAGTTTGATTTACATTATGTTGGCCAGTCATCCACCAAAGGCCAAGCCATAGTTGATCAATTAGCAAAGTTGCTGATTAACGATCAAGCTACAATAGAGCCAGAATTCCCAGATGAGCATGTACATAGTTTAAGCCCTATATCAACAGGCCTTGAGGTGATGTTATACTTCGATAGAACTTCGAATACTAGGGGTGGTAGTGCTGCCACTGTCATTACGCTTACCCCTGAGGATGTGCATCCATCGGCTTACTGCCTAACATTCTCTTGTACGAACAATGTGTCAGAGTATGAGGGGCTCCTCAGAGGGTTGTTGACAGCCATAGAACTTAAAGTTTAACACTTGGCAATCTGAGGTGATTCGATGCTCTTCATCAATCAAATCATAGAGGTCTACTCCTACAAGGCTGTGCACCTATAGCCCTATTGCGATATGGCTAAAGATCTCTTGAAATAATTTGTGACAACTGATACCCAACACGTGCTGTGCAACGAAAACGTTGTGCTGATGCACTAGCAACTCTGGCGTTAAACATGCCGCCACACTTGTTTGCCACTTGGCCCACTTTAATTATAGAATGTACAGAGCCTATCATTCAAGTGATGCAGATTTCTTCATTAAACGTGAAAGGAGTGTCAGAATGGTATGACAACATTAAAACTTACCTTCTGCATGGAGAATCACTGCACGAGCTAACACATGTGCAAAAAGATGCAATGCGCAAGCGTGCTAGGCAATATGTCATCCTTGGAGATAGTACTCTCTATAGACACTCCTTCGATGGTGTATTGCTTACCTACATTAACAACGACCAAGCATAGCAAATAGTTAATGAAGTCCATGAAGGGATGTACGTAGGACATGTAGCCCCACGAGCAATGACTACTAAAATCATATGCTTAGGGTACTATTGGCCGTACATGGAAAAATACTACCTTGCCAAAGTTAAGCTGTGTGACACGTGCCAGCATTATGCACATCTAATACATGTGTCACCAACTAAGTTACACACTACCCAAATTACTTGGTCATTCCAACGATAGGGATTAGACATCATAGGTCCCATCTCACCTAAATCTTCCACAGGACATAGCTTCATTATCACCGCCACTGAGTATTTTACAAAGTGGGTTGAGGCTATTCCCCTATGAAATATTACATCTTGACAGGTCTGCCATTTCATCTTAGATAATATTGTAACCAGATTTGGACTCCCTATGACTATTGTGACTAACAATGGACCACAATTTAGTAGCATAGAAACCAAATCTTTTTGCAATAATCTTAGTATCAAACAATATTTTTCTTCATCTTATTACCCATAAGCAAATGGTCAAGCAGAGGTGACAAACAAGGTGATCATCAATTTACTTAAGAAAATGCTCAGCAGTAATAAGAAGTGGTGGGATGAAAAAATCTTCTATGTGCTATGGGTGTATCATATGACGTGCAGAAAAACCACAGAGAGGATGCCCTACAACCTGGTCTACAGATCTGAAGTAGTGTTGCCCTTGGAATTACAAGTTTCATCATTGCGGATGGTCCTATCTATAGTAATAAATGAGACTCAACACAATGAGTCTAGAATTGTGGATTTAGACTCAGTGGAGGAGAAAAACGTCTAGACGCTCGACACCATCGAAAAATATTAGGATAAGCAGAGATAGAAGCATCGGCATAACTGGCATCAACGATCGATCGAGAAAGGAGACTTAGTCCTCAAGGCCAGTCGTGAACTAGTAGGCAAGTTCTCTGCAAACTGGGAAGGCCCTTTCCTGGTCATCAGTGCATATAGCAACGAAGCATTCAAGTTAGTAGACACCGATGACAACGAGCTACCAAATCTAGTGAATCATCTGTACCTAAATCGGTATTACATCTAAACATCAACCCAGCTCAAAATTAGGTAACAAACGTTTGCTACGACGTAAAACTAGCAAATTTGTACACGTCCGCTATGACGTAAAATTGGCAAAGTTGTACACGTTCGCTACGATGTAAAACTGGTAGCTCTTGCACCCGTCTGCCAAGATGCTAAACTAACAAAGGTAAGCACATGTCTGCTGAGACACTAAACTAGCACAGACTTGTCCCTAGGTCACGACATGAAACTGACACCCACAACATGGTCTACTAGGACCACAAATTAGCCCTTCCACCATCTGCTATGATGTAAAAATAGTAGATTCCAGTATGCCCAGACATTAAACCAGGACCACGATCTGCTGGGACTTAAAACCAGCAACAATGGTCAACTAGGACCTAAAACTGAAACCTGTCAACAAGCCATCCATGAAGCAAGTGAGCATGATCATTCTTGTAGTGCATCCCTACGAAATGGAGTGGGTAAGGCATTGGGATAGACATAATGTTGTTACCTCGTTGGCATTCTGTTGATTCCTCAAACATGCCAAAAGGCATACTACTAACCCCTCAAATATGTTGCTACGATAGCCACGTCGTAGTTGGCCCTCCTGGGATCAATTTTGTTGCTTGGGATCCCAAAAATGCCACGGCCACCCATGGTCTCAGTGACCTCCATCCATTGTCGTCACCAGATTTTGGCTTGGAAGATTCATCTGACATGTTCTTTGCATAGTCCTTTGAGCAAGACAAATTTGGCTGTCGACGGCAACTACAAGAACTATGGCATCAACATTGAAACCCTTCTTTCGGGCCCCTCTTTCACAATCTCCATCCACCTTTTCGCTTTGGATGGTGCTTATTTCAACAACCTCCCTTAGCGATCAAGATGTTTGTTTCTAACTTTCTGTTCTATGTTGTGTTTTGCAGGTTACTTGTTATGGCAACGTTGATTGAGAATACTTTCATTGGAAGGTGAGGTGTCATGGCATTCGGAGGTGGCTGCTCGGACTAGCCTGGTCACTTGGAAGTGCAAACCCTACCTCTCTCGAGTGCTTTACCTTGTTTTCCCCATTTCCTTACCATGCCTTCTTCTCCGCTTGTACAGAACATGAGCATTAAGTCAATCCGTTTTCATTATCATGCCCCATAAATTGGTGTAACACAGCTCGCCTTGTAGCATGCAATCTGCATTTTTCCCAAAAGGGGGGGGCTTGGCAAAATGGATGTAAAACAACTCGTCCAGGCCATGCAGGCGTAACACAAATTACCCTTGCAAACCCTTCACATGCAGTATGACAGTGTAACCTTTCGTAAACACATTAACAGAAGGACGTAATGACTTGTTTGAAGAAGCTTCATGTTCATGTGTTTGAGTCTTCTCCGAACCCACCATCTCTAACTCCTGTAAGATCCCTTCTATACCCTATGGCCCTCCATCCTTGCACTTCTAAGTTTGACAGAATGACATTCGAGTAGTCTCCGATAGACGTTGTTGACGCTTCTGCCTTTCTAGTGTTTCGTATTCTTTGTCGACGTCTTTTGGGCAAGTCCTCTAAACATCAACAAAGAGGGGCCATTGAAACACCATGAAAATTTCAAGGCCTCGGCAGCTTAGCAAAAGGGTGGTGATTCAGATAAAGGGACACAAAAAAGCATGGCGCAGCAAGTTACTTTTCATTCAAAGGTCTATCCTGCCACGTCGCGTGGCACAGCACAAGAAAATTCTAGAAGACGGAGCAAAGCGATGGATGCATGGCGGCAAAACTTCCAACTTTGCAAGTTATCTATTTTGAAAATCTTAACTTTTGGCAAATTACACCATATTACACTGCATAGCGTAACATTGCATTATGCAGCATAATATCAAAGACAGTCCACTGCAGCATCAGGGATGGCAAACATGCAAGACTTTGACAGCCTAGTAAAAATATCAAGGCCTAAGCAATGATTTGCAGCATGATGTGCATTTCAATGGGTTTTCTTTCCTAGTTAAGGGGCCCATTACACTGCTTTACACAGTGTGATGCAGTAAAAACCTCGAAAGAGATAGAAATAGAGGAATCGTGGCAACAATACTTCAACTTTTGCGGTTTCATTATTTTACGCTGAATTACGCTACGATGCGTAATTTAGTATAATGCAGCTTAATTCAAGTAATGAAAACCACAATTCAGACATCAGTAGTTCATACACCACAACATGCTCTCTAGCATTTTACAGCATAATCAAAGGATAGTCTGTTGCCAAAACCCACACGAGGGTAGTTTACGATGCATTACGCAGCATAGCATTGCAAGCTTCAACGACAACACATTGAGTCAACGATATTTTATGAGTTCAGGACACGCATTACTTAAACTATGTTTTTTCTCCTAACCCTAACCTTATAAATGCTCCAGTTGACAAAGATCAGGGGGTTTGGAAAAATTTTTCTTTCAAGGTTGGAAAAAGAACAAAAGAGAATCAGCGATCATGAGAACGTCGGAGGTGATTGATAAGAATTCTTGATAAAAAATAATCAGCTACCGGATATTCTCCCATGGGTCTAACTTCCTTGCGCTTAGATTGGCTAAATCAAGGTAGATTGATCCTCACTTGTTTCATCTTTACATAACTTTCTTATTACTGGCATATGCTTTGTCCAAACCGAAGCCCGCCTGAAGTCATTGTATCAAACATATTATTTTTCATAAATTAAATCCCAGATCTTGTGATCGTATTATCTACCAAATCTGATCCCTTACATCCTAGTTAGATGGATTTGGCAATCTTATCTAAATCGTTTGCATTATCTTTAATTTCTTTCAGGATTAAAAACATTGCATCACTTTTTAAAGAATCTTCATTTCACCATAAAATTACTACCAAACCTTTTACTGATTAAATAAGTACTTGTCTGATCAACAAGACTATTCAGGGCACCTCAAATTCATTTTTCTCTCCAGCATGGTCCTTGCACAGATCTGGGGTTAGTACTATGTACACGGACTTTCGTTTGATATTTCCAGAAACCAACGTTTTCCTTCGTTACAAGGTATTCGGTTACACAACCTAACCCTGAATTCGTGTAAGGGCAGTGCTAGAGAAAATGGATTCAGGGTGCCCTGAAAGATCTAGTCAATCAGAGAGGGACTTAATCGATGTACAATAACCCTTTTGCAAAAAATGATTTTAGATGGAACATTCGATGGTAAAATAAAAAGAAAATGTAATGTGCACCATAGTAGAAATGTGCTAAAGCGCATAACAAGATAGTGGACATGATTCAATGCTTAACAATGCCAAAAAAATGATAAATGCTATAATAAGCCAAACAGAGTGTTTGAATAGAAAAATAGACTATCCTAAAAAGGGGTTACAGATGTACAAGGTGTACAATAGGCACAGTAAGAGCAGAATCATAACCTTGGTGGTGTTGGGCTATGAAATATGGTGGTCACTATGATAAACTGTGCCTCCTGTGTCAGTGGTAACAGTATATCATTTGATGTAGTTGTGCCCCTTTGTCAGTGTGATGTGCTCTGGGTCTCGTTCGCCCATAGAGCTAAGTGCCAAAATTTTAAAACTACCAAATGCCAAAAAAAATGAAAATGCCAACTACTTTTTCCTGTGAAGAAAAATAAGTATTCCCCCTTTCTCCTCCTCCTTTTTCTTAAAAAAAAGGGATTGCAGAGGTATTTATAGGGCTAGAGTTAGCCCAAAATGCAAATCTGGCAGCATGTAGCAGTGCGGTAGGTAACAACATGTAACAGTGCGTAATAGTGTAGTGTAAAGGGATGCTACACACTGTTTTAGGTTGCGATGCTAGCATTGTAGCAAGGTGCTACACTACACAGCATAGCAAGGTGCTATACTATGCACTGTAGTAGGGTGGTACGTTGGCACTGTAGCAGGATTCCATGTTGGCACTGTAGAAGGGTGCTATGCTAGCATTGTAGCAGGATGCTACGCTACACACTGTAGCAGGATGCTACGGTACGCTACGCTAGCACTATAGCAGGGTGCTACGCTAGCACTATAGCAGGATGCTACACTGGCACTATAACAAGGTGCTATGCTAGCATTGTAGCAGGATGCTATGCTGTGCACTGTAGCAGGGTGCTATGCTAGCACTGTAGAAGTGTGTAACACTTAGCCATATTTGCAGTTGCAATGCGGAGACTCAAAATTTTGTGGTGTTTCAATTGCCCCTCTTTGTTGAAGTCTGAAGGAGTGGCTCAAGAGACATGAATAAAGAATAACAAAACACCACAATAAATATGTCACAAGTGTCATTTGTTAGCACAAGATCGGATGTCATTTTATCATGCTCAAGAGTGTTATGGGAATAAGGTTATGCTAAGGGACAAGGGGTATAGGAAATTCTAGGAAGATGAAATTAAATGGTGGAAACAAAATGGAAATAGTGGATCATGATGTAAGATGCAAATTAAGCATGGTTGATAGTGACCATGGCATTAAGTAACTTGCCCCTGAAATGTTGACCTCTTGTTGGAGTGTTTATGAGAGCGTCAAAGTTCATCCAAGGATGGGCCAATTGTGACCTGCAGCATTGTTGCTTTTTCTTTTTTGTGAGGCGAACCTTCTATGGGTTCAGCTTATTACTGAATGTTAGCTGTAAGTTGGCCATCGAGAAGATGGGCTTTGTTTCCCAGGGATGTTTGATGTTACATCCACCTAGGCTTTGACTATGCAAAATAGGCATCCCATAGGATGAATTGTGTTACATCAACCATGGTTCTA
Organism: Gnetum montanum; assembly: GCA_015680685.1. Taxonomy (NCBI): domain Eukaryota; kingdom Viridiplantae; phylum Streptophyta; class Gnetopsida; order Gnetales; family Gnetaceae; genus Gnetum; species Gnetum montanum. The sequence goes on from MNCI01007961.1 coordinate 298,961, forward strand.
TAGTTGATGTGAAGGGAATTCCATGTGTGTCACAATGCATATGCATCATAGGAGTGTGAAATCATAAGTATGGGGAGTATGAGAAGATATTGGGATGAATGAAAGGAAAGCAACGCAAAAAGTGATAGTTTTAGGTCGTTCCAGGTAAGGCTAGTTTAAGGCCTTTTCGGGCCATGTGTTTTTGTAGTTTTATGTTTTCAGATGTAATGCGTAAGCTAAATGTATTGATGCATAAAAAAAAGTAAAAAAATATATGAAAAAAATGAAATGCTTGATCTAAGCAAGTAGCCAACATGTAAATGTGTAGGCTAGTGTGATCTAAATGAAAGTCAAAAATCCATGGCAAGTGAAGGCAAAGGGTAGGCAAGCATTTAGCACATTTATGGCAAAGGGAAGGTCTTGGTCATGTAGTTTCTTCCTAAATGGGCATGGATTAGCAAGTGTGCAAGGCTAAGGATCCTCTGGGGCATTGTTGGCCTCAACCACTCGTTCGAATGTGTTAACCTTAGGCGCTACATTGGTTGTTATAGGTGTACCACCAAGAAACTCTTCTTCTAAAACTTGTGCCATGTCTATGTCATGGATAGCTGAAGAGGAAGTGTTATCACCATGGATGATAACTTGACCACCTTCATATGGAAGATGGATTTCTTGGTGGATGGGAGAGGAGATGGCCCTTAGTTGGGCTAGCCAAGTCCTACCTAGAATCATGTTGAAACCTGACATCTCTTCAATGATAGTGAAATCTGCACTAGTGGGGAATTGCCATCCTGCGAAAAAGGATAAGTTGATTGTGCCCATGACTATGGCACATGATCCATTGAAGGATTTTAGACATGTGGTTTTGGTTGGCCTAATTTCATCTGGTAGGCCTAGCTTGTTGATGATGGAGTACAATACTACGTTTGTTGCTGCACCATCATCAACATGTACTCTGTGAATTGTGCACTGTCCAACACGTACGCTAATTGATAGGGAAGTTGTAGTAACTTCCCCTCACTCAAGGTTAACTTTGATTGCATCATCGTGAAAGGCTAAGGTTGTTGAACCTAATTCCTACGATGTAAGGGGAAACATCATTGCATGTATGGATGCCTCATCTATAGGGATGTCCTCCGCTACAGGAATGAAGGCCAAGATCTGGGCGAATGCTTGGCAGTGAGCAGATGAGGTCATGAACAGGTCATACAAACTCAATGTTGTTTTCTTTTACTTTAGTGTTTGTTTCACCTAGGTTAGTGCAGCTACAAAGTCCTTGTCATTAGCCATTGTGTTGGCTTTCACTTCCTCCATGTGGATTGAGAAACAGATCTCCCGGGAGGGGGACTTGGGCTTGGTTTGCTTGGTCTGCTTCAGGGTAGAGGCCCTAGTTTTTAGTTGTTGTTTGTTGGATGTGGCGTTTGCTTCAGCCATGGTGGTTGCGAGGTGCTCCTTTATCCTCTTGCGTTGCCATTTGGTGGGTCTACCTGAATTGCCAGTGGGGTCAACCCTTGAAGGAGGAGGGATTGAGATGTTGCCCATTGTTGGGCTTCAGGTAGGTAAGGGACCAATAGGTTGTGGCACACTTATGAAAAATGGTGATTTAGGTAGAGTTGTTGTAGGGTCAACTTGTTGTGGCACCTTAATAACAAAATGTTGCTTAGCAGTTGTTGTTGCATCTTGCTAGTTTAATGTCTTAGCGGACAGTTACTGTGGGACTTTGACCATAAAGGGTGCTATGGGTGCTTGAGGTCGCACTTTGATAACAAAGGAAGGCCTCTTGTTTGTGGAGGCTAAGGGAATCCTTTCCTTGTTTTGAGGCACACAAATCACAAAAGGTTATAGGTTTAGATTTACCACCTGTGCTAGTGGAATTTATGACATAGAAGGCATCATCTGTGTTGGATTGACTCACTGTGTTGATCACTAGTTGGCCACGTTCTATCATTCTCTGTAGGTCATCCTGCAAAGCATGATAGTTGTTTGTATTGTGACCAACCAATTGGTGGTAATGATAGTATTGGTCCAACTTGAAGTGTTGAGGAACTAGGGGTTCATTTGGCACTGCTAAAGCAGGGTTCCTTAGTAGTTCATAGTACCTATCATGTCTTTGGCAGGTAATTGTCGATACATGTTTGTGTTGGATTTGCCTAGCTTTCAAGAGGTGCTCTAGAAGTTCATAGGGTTACACTGGCAGTGTTGTATACTTTGAGCAATCCCTGCGCTAAAAGTTGGGGCTTGGGGTAGTCTCTATCAATGTAGGTGAGTTGGTGCCAGAATTGGTAGTTTTGTTAGTTGGTGCTTGGGGCTGCTTAGCTGTTGGGCCCTAGTTAGTTGCTTTTGTGCTTGTGGCTACATGCTTGCAAGCATGTTGTTTCTGTAGGCCACATAGGCTGGATCATTACTAGCTTGTGCTACATCCTCTATGCCTTTTCTTGGGCAAAGGCTTGGCTAAGAGAATTTGGGGCTAGATAATATAGTTTGCACTTGATGAATTCATTTATTGCATCTTTGAAGATAGCTAGTAGGTGTGTATCTACTAAGCATTCGTGCATTTCGTTCAATGTAGCATTCCAACATTGGAGGAATTTTGACATGGGCTCTAGAGGCCCCTGTTTAACTTGCATTAGCTAGTCAAGGGTTGTTTTGGGCTTTAGGTTGTACCTGAAGCATGTCATAAACTTGGTTATGAGATCCTCCAAAGAGGAGATTAAGGCCTTGGGTAGTGCATGATACCAGTCCAAGGCCTTGCTAGTGAGTGACAAGGGGAACACATGCATGATAGTGTGTGGCCAAGATTGAAGGAGTAGGCATTCAGATTGAAATGTGACCAAGTGTGCATTGGGGTCCCCTTCACCATTGTACTTTGTAAGTTGATGCAGTTGGGCCCTAGTTGGGAGAGTTAGAGGTAGTACCATGGGACTTATGGGATCATCTTGGTAGAAGTCGACCATGTTAATGGTGTCAAAGGAGGCAGCCTTAAGTCAGTTGATCTCTTTTTTCAAGCTTTGTATTAGCTAGAATGCCTGATCCAAGCTTGGGGATGTGCCAGCTGGTTACATTGGCTAGGCTTGGGTTGGTTGCATTGCATAGAGCTGAATTTTTGGTTGTGAAGTTTGCCAGTTTAACATCATAGTGGAAGGTTGTTTCCAGTTTAATGTCATAGCAGACGATTGCTGATGTAATGGTTGAGAGATGGATGCGGTGATTGGAGTGGGCCACACATGGGTGGGTTGGATGGACACCGTAGACACCAATGAAACAGGAGGGATGTAGGATGCCTGTGTTGTTTAGAGTTGGGATGTGACCCCTGCATGAGCATGGTGCTGAGCAAACGCATTAGTTGCTTTTGAGGAAGGCTAAATTGGCATGGTCACTATCTTGGAGGGGATGGATGGACCAAACTGAGGAGGGGTTGTACTATAGAGTGGTTGTTGGAAGACGGTGTGGAGGTGGATCTCGTGTTTGGAGCAAGCCTCAAACTCATCTTCCTCATTCTATGAGGCTTTCTCGTAAGTTGTCCCTACATCATGCCTATTTTCATGAATGAGTTAGGACAAGAACTAGTGGTAGGAATCTGTGAGTAGGATTATGTCAAACAAGGGGTTACACTCCCATTCATTTTGGTGGACTCTTTCGTAGTCCTATTTTGCCTCTAGATCGATGTAATCCACTGATAGTCCTACTTGAATTTTGGCACAAACAAAGTTGTATTGTTCCTGGCTTAATGCGACATGGTTTGGCTATGTTGTGATACCAAATGTGTTAGACACCAACGTGGAAGGTTGATCTGGATTCATATTCACAGATCAGGTTGTGAGAGTTGTTGTTTGCATAAAATGGCTAACTCTGAAAATAGTAGAAAATGGAAGAAAAATAACTAAATATAAAAATAGCAGAAAAATGACTAAGTATGCTAGTAGCAGGAAAACAGTAGAAAAATGAGTAAATCTGCTAGTAGCAGGAAAACAACAGAGAAATGATTAAATCTATTGGTAGCAAGAAAAATGGATAAGTGTAAAAATGCAGAAAAAATGCTAAATATGAAAATGTAGAAAATTTAGGCCCTCCTTCTAGTGCCAAAAACTATAATGACAGAAAATGTCAGTGGCTATAAACACCAAGAGGTCTTCAAGCACATAGCCTAACCCTAAATCAGTGCGAGGGTAGTACTAGAGAAAATGGATTCAGGGTGCCCTGAATGGTCTAATCAATCAGACAAGGACTTAATTTGTGTGCAATAACCCTTTTACAAACACTAATTTTAGATGGAACATCCAGTGGTAAAATAAAAAGAAAACATAATGTGCACCATAGTAGAAATGTGCTAAAGCATGTAACAAGATAGTGGACATGATTCAATGCTTAACAATGCCAAAAAAATGATAAATGCTGTAATCAGCCAAACAGAGAGTTTGAATAGAAAAATAGATAGCCTTGAAAAGGGGTTACAAAAGTACAACGTGTATAATAGGCACAGTAGGAGAAGAATCACAGCCTCGGTGCTGTCGGGCTATGAAATTTGGTGCTCACTATGATAAACTGTGCCTCCTGGGTTGGTGGTCATAGCATATCATTTTATGTAGTTGTGCCTCTCTATCGGTGTGATGTGCTCTGGGTCTTGTTCACCCACGAAGCTGAGTGCCAAAATGATAAAACTACCAAATGAAACACCCTAAAAAATGCGAGGTCATCCTTGCCTCACCAGGCTCTTGCAGTCTGCACAACACTATGGCAGTTCATCCGAAGAAGAACGTTCTAAGTCCAGGTTGGCTAGTTTGGCAAATTTTCTACTTTGAGCATGGATAGATTCTATACCATCCTACCCACCCATCAAAGTAGCCTAAATAGCTAGTAGCCTGCTCAAAAACAATGTGCAGAATCGATGGTAGCATCCTGGATGCGCAAGAAATAGTTCGGCAAGTTTTCTAAGTCACAAAGCCTGCTATGCTACGATACGCTATGTAGCATAGCAAGCTTCAGAAAATGATGGCGGAACAAAGTGCTACGCTATGTAATGTTATATAGCGTAGCATAGCAATGATTTCACAATTTACTACCCTCGCCCAATTTCGAGTCTTGCAGTGATGTCCCTTTCCATCAGGAAGCAGTGGACCATGTCTACTGCTACGCTACGTTGAGCTACATGGCATAGCGAGGCATAGCAATCCTATGGGAGAGACAGAAGGTAGCTCAAAGGGTGGAGTTGACGAAGTTCGCAAGACTTGCATCATGCAAGACAAAGGTTGCAAATCAGCAAATATTTCACAACTAAGGAAAGTTTCTATGCTATGCTACGCTACGTAGCATAGCATAGCGTAGCATGCATGTGGCATATGGCGGGACATGCAACAAGGTGCTACGCTATGCCAAGCAGGCTACATCACAAAGCACAGTGAGGCATGCAGGTGGTTGTGTCACATCAATGCACTCCACCTAATTGGACCATTGACACATGTCTCCAAACACTGACAATGCAATTACAGCATAGTAAGATTGTAGTTATTGCATGGCAGGCTCACATCACAATGGTCTTGTAAGCCCCATAGTCATAGATGGCTCAAGTGGCACCAGTAAGGTAACACAAGCCTGTGGCACTTAGCATTCAAACCACCCTTGTTTGCTTACCTTCAGTCCTATAAATATCCCAGAAAATTGCATATAAGGGGCTGACAATTTTTTCTAAGAAGTACCTGCAACTTGAAAAGGTCAGCAATTTGTAAAGTTGATAATTTCAAAAGAGTTTGCATCTTTCTGGAAGCAAACAACTTCCAAGTAGTGGGAACTTTGAAATTCTAAAACAGAGATCTCCCCTCTTGCCAGCATTATAATAATCAAACTCATCTGTCTAACACTGTATATAGAGAGTCTCTATCAGTTGGCCTAAGGTCCCTGTCTCCGTTCTACCACCTTGGTAGAGCCCTGCATCATTTGCATGTGAAGTCCATGTCCAAACACATAGATATTTCTTTTTTTGGCATGCCTCGGTTACTCTTAGGACTTCTGAATTCCATCATGCTGTGCAACCAATTGCATCCATCTTGAATAGACGAATTTGTAACTTGGGAGTGGTGCATGTTTCTAACCATACTTTATTTTACCTCTCACTTACTGTCTCATTTTCTTGCATTATTTTCTATCTTATTTACCTTCAAGAATTATCTCGTATTATTGTCGCATTTTTACAATTTCTCACCTGTTTTATTTTCCCTTGAGCATTATCTCACATTTTTCACTATTGACATTGAAAAAGGCTATATTGACGTTGATGTAAGTCCCTATTTGATTAACCAAACTGTTCAAGGCCCCCATGTCCATACACACCTAGCATGACCATCCCGCAGATATGGGGTTGGAACTATCACGTCTGCTAACCCCTCGGCATTCTTCCAGCCGTCAACGCTTTCAGTCGCTACAGTTTTCTAGCGCTAGAAGGATGGCCTTTTGGTGCCTTTACCACATGTCATGGTAGTTCTGTGAGCCTTTTGCACCCTGATACAAATGAGCGAAGGCACGACACCCTCTTGCGGTTGTTTGCGCTCTATGCGGTGAAGATCAGTCACCTTGACGGTTCCTCTAGAACCCTACAGAACACAAGGCCTCTGATCACTGGTTAACTAGCTCATTCTCTGATTTTCTTGCATGTGTTCTACACCCCATCTCGTGTGGTGAAGACCGGTCTCCTAGATGGTCCCTTTGGAATCCTACAAGACATAAAGATTTCCTGATTGTTAGCTAGCTTGCCCATCCTATAGTTGTCTTACCTACGTTCTGTACCCCATTCTGTGTGGTACAGACCAGTTGCCTCGATGATCCCTCCAGGATCCTACGAGACACAAAACCTACTTGGTTGCTAGTTAATTTGCTCATCTTATGGTAGTCTCGTATGCCTTCCACACCCCGACTTGCATTAGCATAGACTTAACACCCTTTGTGGTTGTTTACACTTTGTGCGGCGTAGATTGGTCACCTTGATGGTTCCTCTGAAACCCTATGAGACAATAAGCCTTCTAACGGTGATTTAACTTACCTCTTTTTTTCATAGTGGTCCTACATGCATCTTGCACCCTAACCAACACAAGCGAAAATGTGACACCCTTTGAGGTTGTTTGCGCCTTGTGTAGTGTAGATCGGTCACCTCAACGGTCCCTTCGGGATCCTGTAGGACACAAAGCCTACTTGACCGCTTGTCAATTGAACTTGCCTTAGGATAGCCTTGCATGTGCTCTGCACCTCATCATGCACAGGCATAGACGTGACACCCTTTGTGGTTGTTTACGCTTTGTGTGGTATAGATCGGTCGCCCTGAAGATTCCTCTGGAATCCTACAAGACGTAAAGTCACCTATTGTCACTTTTTTTCAATACTTTTGTTTATTTGCATTTTTTAGCATTTTTTTGCATAATCACTTGCATAGCAATGGCTTCTGCCACCACCGCCATTGGTACCGCCAATGCGGAGGTGCCCTTCATGGTCCAAGGCACTACCAATGCCCAACAATGGCTGAATCCAACGCAGGAAGCATGCCGGTCTCTTAGAATCCAAAATCGAGGACATGAGGGGCTGGCCCAACAACACGAGTGTTATAGTTTCCTTTGTGCAAAGGTGTAGGATAATTTGCCCTTAGATTTACATGAACTTGAAGAAAAATGTAGCTTCGAGTTCGCTTACTATAACAGGGAGGAATTCGCTCCTACCCCAAGCATCTCCTTGCCTTTAACACAAGTGTACCAAAGGCTGCTAGATCAACTAATCTAGTTGACTAGGCTTAGGAAACACCAAGACACAGCATCCAACCAGGATGACACCTTTCAAGATGGGCAGGAGGAACTTGATTCTCAATTTGATGAGGGAGGTTAGGCCAACCCTGTTCTTGTCTTGCCTACCTAGTCCTTCTGGTCCAACTCGCTGTCTGTCATCGTCCCCTTTGTCATCACGCCTACGCTTCTGTAGCCTATAGTAGCAATTGCAATGGGTAGCCATGCTACATTCCCAGTGCATCATCACCCCTATTCCTTGGTTGTGCCTACGGAAACTATGCTGTCACAAGCTGTTTATCATTACACCCCCACGATGCACAACACACCTATCACAGCTACCCTACCGCATATCCATATAGTACCTACTTTGCAATTGTATATAACTCCTATGGAAGAACTCTTGACCTAGTTTATGACATGCTTCAAATATAACTTCAAGCCAGAAACCATGTTGGATTAGCTAATGGGTGTGAAGCAAGACCCACTAGAACCAGTCCAAAAATTCATTCAACGTTGGAGCGCGACCCTTAACGAGATCCGTGAGCCCATCGTGGTGGCTCAATTGTTAGCTGTCTTTAAGGGTGCAGTGAATGACTTCATCAAGTTCAAACTATATTACCTTGCTCCATGCTCTCTTAGCCAAGCTTTCACTCAGACAAAAAGCATACAAGATGTGCCTGAGGCAAGCAAGGACCTAGCCTACATCACTTACAAGAACAACTTTGCAAAAAAGAATAAGGGTAAGGCCCTAACAACCATGGTGGCTGCTGTGGAAGCTGAGGCCAAGCCCAAACATAGTAACAATAGAAACAAGAATAATAAGAAACCATCCATACCTATGGCTAACTCTGCACCCAAACTGGGCCAAGCATCACCACCTACCACACCTATGCCCAAGACATCTGCATACACTAAACCCAACTTCGAGCACAAAGATCGTTCAAGATACACCCCACTACCTCTCAAACCTTTAGAAATCCTGAAGTAATTGCTAGCAATGGGATATATCCAACACAAGCAAATGTTAGAGGAAGAAAACATGCGGAATTGACGCTACTACGAGCTCCTTAGGAATCCCTCTTTGGCCCTACCCAATGAGCCTCTAGTTCCTAGGGGTTTTAGGCTAGACAGGTTCTGTGACTACCACCAACTATGTCGTCACACCACGAATTATTGTCTGTCATTGTAGGATGACATCCAAAGATTAATCAACCTGGGAAAGCTAGTCCTGGATGAAAGTAGCCTAGTACACCCTAAAAACCAATCTATGTATGTCTACACAGATCCCCTCAATGCCAATAATGCCGGTTACATAATTAACGCCATCGGTATTGACAATGATCCCATGCCACCATTCTAGCCATTTGTGATTCATGTGCCTTACTGTAGTCCACTAATACCACTAATGGCCGGTCCAAACTTGCAGCCACCCTTCATCTTTAAAGTTCCACCATGGGCATCTACCTCTGCATCACCTATTGGTAAGGCCACACCACCCCATTAGCTAACATCTCTAGCTCCATTCATCATCAAGGTGCCAACATCTTCGACAGCCCCCATCTCGTGCAACAACATTAAACAACCTCCTCATCCCAAAAGGTGAGAAGCCTACTTGGTGGGTGAGGCATCGAAGGGAAATACCATCAAAAGTACCTCCAAACCCATGCCTCCACCACTTGAATTTACACCTTTGTCACCAAAGATGAAGGTCAACACGATTATAGAGCCTGCATCACCTTGCCGACAAAGGTCTGAACCTAGGTTTGAGGTTGTCTCTCCTCGAGAGATTCATCTTTTAGGATGAATCAAGGAAGAGGAGGGTGCCAAATAGGTGGGTAGTCATGACTTCTTAGATGCCCCCACCCAGGTTGCGCAAGCCCTAAGGCAAAAAAATGCTACGCTGAGATTGTACAACCTGGTCATGACATCTGTACTACACCGTGAGGCTCTAGTCTGCATGTTAACGGTGATTCTGGTCAACCAAAACATGCTAGTGGACAAGAAAGTGATCCACTCAGTCATACTCCCCTTTGTACCCATGGAGTCCACAATACCTCAATTAACTTTTAATAGCGACACCATTAAGAAAGATCTCGAAGGAGGTCAAGTGACTACGATGCCTCTTTTCATCACAATTTAGGTCGGCCAACACTGGATCCGAAGGGTACACATCGATGATGGGGCTTTCACAAATGTCATTTCCTTCTATATTATAGATAAGCTGGGATTGGTTGACCAGATCAAACCAATGACGACGTTATGTCTGCGATCCTTCAATGGGGCATGTGTCCTAGTGAAGGGCACAGTTCACGTAAACTTCATAGTAGTGGACCAGTTCCCCACAGACACAAGATTTGTTGTGGTCAAAGAAATGCCTGGGTTTAACCTAATCTTAAGAATATTGTGGTTAGCACAACTTAAGGCTATCTCCTTGCCTATACACTAGGAAATCCACTTACCGTATGCAGGTAGGGAGGTGATAATCCATGATGATAGGGTGGTAACGTAAGCAATCAGCAACGTAGACATGGAACAGGGTTCAGAAGTTACAACCTCTAAAGATGAAGCACCTATTCATGCATGCATCAATCATACAATGAAGGGATTGGCCCAACGAGCCAACCCTCAAATCAAAAACGCATGGGTGGAGTTGCCCTTCCAAGCGAAGGACAGTGATATGAGCAAGGACCTAGCAAAATGCCCCGACCTTATGTCCCAATCAACCCACGAAAAATCAAGAGGTAGCTACGCATAACATAGCAGCCTTGAGACCTCCCATCCAGTTGCTATCCTTGCATATTCACTGATTATTTAGCCCATCAGTATGCCATCCTTTCGGCATGCTACGCTAATGGCCCGAAATGGCCTAAAACTAACAACGGCCCAAAATGGCTTAAAACTAACAACCGCCCAAAATGGCCTAAAACTAGCATATGAAAGAATGAAGACTTTACATAACACACATGTTAATACAAGATCGGTTTCCTTCCTAAAGTCCTGCATTTCATTCAAAATTTTCGCCCATTGGCAGTGTCTATAAAATTTTCAAGAACTTTGAAAAGAGAAAAAGGGGTGGGTCCCATGCTGTCATGGGTTATCTTCGTTTGCATCACCTTTGCCATTTGCCCCCACTTCATCTACTTACACATCACCCACTCCTGTGTTGTCCCCTGCAAGATCCTCATGTCCTCACTCTGCAAGCCTCACACCTTTGTTGAGAGCCTGTACCCCAAAAATAAAGTAGTTAGTAAGGGCAACAAATGCGATAAATGCTAGCTATAGCATAGCATTAAAGTAATTAAACTGAGGGGTGCTAGCATCAATCTCAATAGGTATCTGGTCTAGACCAAGCCTGAGTCTACGCCCAATCTTCTTTACTGAAATATCCATCCAATGCCTGCCACTAGGCTCAGCATTCGCAGCAGCAACTTTCTCCCTTCCCAAGGTCATCCACTTTAGAGGTTCTCGAGAAAGGAAGGCGGTTGCGGTCTCTCCTGTAGGAAATTTCACCCTCAAGTTAGAAGATTTCAGGACCTCCAGCTACTCTTTAAATTTGGCATAAGCCTCAGAAGCACCGATGGCCTTCATGAACATTTTGTATGAGAATGCCTCCACAGCAGCATCTTTATACAACCTTCGATGGGTTTTGTTTTCTAGCTTATATGTATATTTGTGATCCCTCTAGGTTTTCCCCCATTCAAAGACCTTGGTGTTGATATCCTTCATATCTTGGCACTTCTGGACTAGCAAGTCCATCTACATCTATTGTTCGATTATTTCATGGGTAGACTCGACATTTTGACGAACGACAGTCCAAAACCTGGCATAGTTGTCTACAGTCCTCTGCAAATCAATAGAGTCAGGGTTATGTTTTGTGAGGAAATTGATCCTCGACCTAAGGTTCCCCACCTTGGTGACTAGTTCAGCCTCTCTCTGCTCAGCCCTTTGGAGTCATTTTCATAGGTCCTCGTTAGTGCGTCTGCACTCCCACAGAGAGCACACCGAGTCCAAGACACATTTTTAAGCCTCATCAAACATAGGACGAGACACCTCGATCATGTCAGGCAAGAGTGCGGGCACCATGCCAACCTCCATAGGTCATGCTGGGTCCCACTTGAACCAAGAAGCTATTCAGCATAGAAAGTATAGTAATCATGTTAGCATAACATGATCAATGAGCTCAAGAGTTTTAGCGTAGCAATATAGGGACAGTCAACACTCCTACTTACCCGCACGAGGGTCCACCTACTGAAGGTGTTTGATCATGTCATCAACAAGCCCCTAAACAAACACAAACTTGTTAGGAACTTTAGTCCATGACTCCGTACAAGGCGGAGGAGGTCCTGAGACATCAGCAGTAGCACCTATTACATGATCGAACATGTCAGAAATGGCCAAAATAGACTATGATAAGGCACAGGCAAAGCCTAACTCACCAGCATCTAGCTGCAGTCTTTCTTCTTGCCAATGCAAGACGATCACGGTAGGCTTGGTAGAATGCTCAGCCAAGTCCATGAAAGCCCCTACCTCATGCGCTAGTGCCTTTCCTTTCAGGAAAGTAGTGTCTTTGTTATTTTGTGGAGGTACCTCGTCATTGGTAGGAAGAGGCTCCCTAATGACAAGAGCCCCTACCCTAGAAATAGGAGCTCCATTATTCCTGATCGAGACCCTCTCCTCCAAAACTGAGGCCCCTGTTCTTTATTTGTCACCCCGTCCTGAGGGGCGACACTTCCTCGTCGCCTTCTTCTTCATCTTCTTCTTCTTTTACTCACAAAAGGGCATAGGTACGTCAATTCAAAATAAATTAACTCAAAACAGATGCCATGCTATGATGCATTGCCTAAAAAAGCATAAAATAGTGGATAATAGAAAAGTAAACATTATATAGAAAAATGCTCACCAATGGGGGGTTGTGTTCACTGCAACTTAAACCGCATTCTTCACCCCTCTTCTTCATGAAGGCTTTCCCTAGCTAGGGGAGGTCTCTTTCTTTGCAACTTTGTAGGCACGGTCTCAGCCATGAGACGTTCACCCTGTGTCACATTGCCAATTATGGTAGGGGCATCTCTCCTACACTATCTTGGCCACAAGAACTATGAGCTACTAGACCTTTAGTCATTAGAGATAATAACTCACCAACCATTTTCAAGGGATCCTAGGCTTGCATAGTCTGAACAACCTATCGAATCCATGGCTTGGGAATCTGGTAGTGATCTAGCTCGGACTAGACTCCATCCTCTTGGACCACCAGGAACTCCATGAAATGCTTTAAAAAACCTATGTAGAAAGCATAGTGTATGTTAGAGCGGGACTCCATTTGCTAACGGAGCCCCAAAATCTTTCCCTACAAACAACTACATAGGAACTCAGCCCAGTTATAATGGGCCCCCTCCTCCATGACTTTCCACATTACCCAAGCCTGCTCAAGCCCCAGGACCTTCCCTTGGTGAGCAATTGAGGGAATGCATGGGCATAGAAAATCGGGTATATCCCCATGGTAGGACCATCCTTAATCTTTTCCATAGGAAACCCCTTTCGCTCCTTGGTGAGCCTTAGCCACTCCTCGATGTGCTACTTCTAAAGTGTCAACTCCTACTTGTTCTTCGACATCACATCAGCACCATCAATAGAGATGCCAAACAAAATTGCAAATAGCTGGTCATTAATGTCAATGACCACCCATACATACATACGAAAGTAGCTCGCTTGCCTGGAGAAGGAGTTGACCAAGGAAAGATCTCGGTAGTAGGGACACCCAGATTTGGAGCCATGAACAAATCCATAAGTCCAGCCATTCAGATTTTATTGAGCAATAGGATTGGAGCCCCTCATTCTGACTAGCTCTGGCTCACCCCTACTTCACCATATTTTAAGTAGATGTTTTCCCCTTGCCTTTTGGTAGTTACCATCATCACCTCATGAGGCTTCCTTGCTCCTACAGCAATGATCACAAAACGTACTTAGCATGACAACTTAAAAAAAACTATGAAAGCACTGAGCATGTGGCACCCACCTGTTAATCCACCAGGTCTATACGGTGAGGGGAATAGTGGGAGTTCAGCCACTAGGACCACTTTGAGCATGACCTGCTTAAAAGGTTCTCTCCACTCCTTGTCCAGCCACCCATTCACCCTATACCAATCGTAGAAGGTGGCGAGCATGCATATGTGGGAATGGTATCCCTCCCTGTAATGAGCAATCACGCCTACCCACAGGCTCTTGGTAGAGGAAAATTCCCATAAAGCTAGCTGCATTGTGGCCAGATCACCCGACTGATCATGAATCCCATCATTGTTAATAAAGAACCTAGTGACAAGCACACACTATTAACACTCTACCAAATATGGCCGACGTTGCACAACCAAGCAAAGAAAAGACGCAAAACTCACCTGCCAACATAATAGACAATCCCTTGTGGGTTCTGAAAGTACATCGCCATGTGGCATGCAAGATACAATGTGTTGAATGGGTGATAACACTGGTATTCTGGCATATCCCAGATCCAAGCTAAGTGCCTCAACCCTATTGAGTGCCACGTAGACCCTCCTCCTGGCTTACTGGTGGTCATGTTGCTGGGAAGGTATCATAGGATGCCCCAATTTTTCCCTGGTAGTATGGCCTCTATTATACCAAAAGCTTGCTCTTTGTCTAAGGAGGACCAAACCATGAGACTAAAATGGCTTAGAAGGAATTGTAAGAAGTCTCGCATCCCATTCTTGAACCAAAAAGCTTACTCTCCTAGACATATCAAGGGAGGAGGAACATTGGCCATAGTTCTACCCACATGACATACGACCCCTTCAAGGTCCAAAACAATCAGCCTAGACCTCAGCCCTACCCTACATAACAAAAATAGCAAATATTGACATCAAATTCCAACGCAATGCATGCACAACATGGCAACACTTAGCAGAACGTGAATGCAGCATAACATAACCCCTTTTTCATCATAGCGTAGCAAAGATGCGAAAGCCTAGCGTAGCAAGAACATGCAAGTAGCTTACCGTAGTAGCAAAATAACTAACAACATGCTCAAAAATAAATACGCACCACGATGCTATATCACACATAACCAAATCCTCCTGATGGTTTTACATCATAGCATGCCAAGGTCAAGTAACTTAAAGGACCCTGGCCTCGAAACTATGACAACTGCGGTGGCAACGGTGGCCTTGCATGCAGTCACAACAAGGCCCTTGCATAACAGTGATGACCAAAAGAAAGAGAGACCACGGCAACACAAAAGCTAAAACAACACGGCTGCAAAAAATACAAATAGCAAAACAAATGAGATGCAAAACTAGAGCAAAAATTGGTAGAGGGCGCAAGATGAAAAGAGTAAAGGAAACATGAAAACTCACTGGGTCAATGGTGTGCCCTCCTACACTAAAACATGTGCTTGTGGCCCACGTCTCAAGGTCTTTTTCACCTCCCCAACCTTTGCAAGCACCAACTGAGTTTTAGGATCCATGGCCCTACTTGCAGATTTATGACCTCTGCTTTAGAAATTGCTCTGCGCTTCGAGATCGTCGAGTGCTTCAATGAGGATTTTGCACTTTTATGATGAAAATGTCAAAATTACCAGGGTTCAATCCTTATTTATTCCAATAATGGCAAAATGCAGAAACTTTCTCTCTCTCTCTCTCTCTCTCCGATTAATGTCGAACATGATGTACAACGTAGCATGCTTGCAACGGCATCATGACACTATTAGCATTTAAACCTTGACACACTTCAGACCAATTACTCACCTTCTCAAAAAATAATATAATAATATTTTTTTTAATTAAAGGTCCAAAAAGACCTTAAACTAATAAGCCTAGCATGGTTACATTCCTCAAGACCTAAAAATAGTAATTTCGACTCATAATGATCATAGTCAGCAATGACATTAGACTAACTACACTCTTACATTAGCAGTTACTTCATGCACCTTGACATAGGCGATATTTTATTTCCTAATGGCTTCATGTCTTCATTCCTGCACTGGCAGTTCGACACCCTTGGCACTCACAATTTCATTCTTTTTATCATTATCAAGATTTTACATGTCGCAATATGGTAGTCTGAGATGACACAAAACTAGCAGTTTGGTATTCGCATATTAGCGGTTACACAACTTTGCACTTCATATCAAAAATTTACATATCTTTAAAAAATCTAGACTTTTATGCCTTGGGGGTCTGCCATGACCTTAAACTAGCAAACTCTCAATCTTTACATCACCTTACTTAGCAAGTCGCATATCGGTGTTGCTTTGCAGATTTACGTGTCACACAATCTCTAATGACCCTTACCTAGGCTTTCATCTTATGATGGTAGGTCAAACAAGAGATGGAAACCTTTCTTGCCCTTTCCACACCCCTAATGTTAGTAGGACCACAAGGCAAGCTTGTGAGACAGTTGAACCCTGACATGATCGACTAGGGATCAACTACGATTAACACTATAGCAACCTTAGAAGCACCCCTAGATTTGCCTAGACACCCATAGATTTAGAGGCCAAGGATGTAACTGAGGATCCTCTTGTCGAAATACCCATAACCACGTCAAGAAGGGAGGTAAAGACATTAAGACTTAGCTCTCTCCAAGACACAAAAATATGTGAGGGCATAATTAAAACTTTGCAGGATTACATCGATGTTTTCACATGGTCATACGGCAAGATGCCAAGTCTGGATCTACGGATGATTCAGCATAACATCATCCTAGACCCACACGTAACGGCAGTCAAGTAAAAAGCATGTAAGATTAAGCGAAAAATCACATTGGTCATAAGGGATGAAATCACTAAGCTATACCGAGCAGGTTTCATCCGCGCAGTCGACTATTCAGAGTGGGTGTCCAACATCATTGTAGTTTCGAAGAAAATAGGAGGGCTATGAATCTGTATAGACTTCCAGGACCTGAACAAGGCAACGATCAAAGACAACTTCCCACTCCCGAGCATCGATCAGCTCATCGATACCATAGCTAGTCATGTTTTGCTATCCTTCATGGATGGCTTCTTCAGATACAACCAAATACGCATCAACCTAGAGCACCAGCTGTCGAGAACCTTAATGACTCCATGGAGAACCTTCTACTATACCATGTTTCCTTTCAAGCTCAAGAATGCTAGAGAAACCTACTAGTGATCCATGACCTACAATTTTAGTGACTACATCCTAGAAACGTTAAACGGCTATGTGGATGATATAGCGGTTAAGTCCAAAGAGGCAGCTCATCACCCACATGACCTAGAGTCAGTTATCAAGTGTTTTCCAAGGCATGATTTATGCCTTAATCCTAAGAAGTATGTCTTTGGAGTAAAGACCAGATGCATGTTAGGATTTGTAGTATCAGAGGCCGAAATACAGGTGGACCCGAACAAAGTCAAGGCCATCTGTATCGTCCGAAATCGTCAGTCTCCAGCTAGAAGGAAACAGAAACCAGGGGATCATCGAACATGCACAGAAGACCCTACATTCTCTTGAGGTCAAGCTAGAATTAATGAAGGTAGAGTACCTTGAGTGGTCTGCTGATGGATCAGGTAAGGATTTCCCCGAACATACATCGAAGTGCTATACACTGGGGTATATGTGAACAGCGTAACTGATGTAAAATGAGATGTAAATGGCATAACTGATGTAAATGGAGCATAAACGTACCAAAATGTAAACAA
>MNCI01007961.1:316381-357145 GCA_015680685.1 Gnetum montanum
GGTGGATGTAGGGATGACAGTGTGCTGGTTCAAACTGCAGGCACAGTGTAGAGGCTGTATGCTCAACGTACAAGGTTGAGGTCCATCGTACAAGGCTCTCTACTCTAGTTCTTAGCATCTCTATTTTTCTCTCTAGTTTTCTCTAAATTGCCGACCTCTATCTAATGAAAAATTAGGGTTTTTATACAGGTTTAGACATTAGACTCGGGTTGGATGACACGTGGCACATTGGCTAGGTCTGAAAGAATAAAATTTTACAAGTATACAACATGCTGCATCTACTGAGCATATACACTAGGCGTATATGCTGTATCTGGTGGGCATAAACTCTGGGCGTATACGCTAGACATGCAGGACGTATACACTGGGCGCATACGTTGGATGTGCTAGGCGTATACGCTGGATGTGCTGGGCATATACGTTGGGCGTATAGACTCCAGGATGCATGTTGTGGACACCTGATGATTGCTCTGCCCGTGTGCATTGATGCTCTCTGCCAAGTCTTGCTCTGCAGTGCTGCTTCCATGCCATCTTCGAGGAATGCATGTTGGGCATATACATCAGTCGTACAGGCTGAGCGTACTTGTGAGGCATGTACGCTAGGCGTTTACACTGGGCATATACGCTGTGGATGTGTACGCTGGGTGTATACACTGGGCATATACACTAAGCATATACGCTGGGCATATACGCTATGGATACAATCTGGGGTGTATATGCTGGGCATATATGTTGAAAATGTCAAGCGTATACATTGGACGTATATGCTGAAAATGCATACTTAGCATAAACTAAGTACTTTGAGCTCTAAAGTTGCCATGTTTGATAGAAGATGTTGTCGTGGTCATCAGTAGGTCCTAGGGAACTACTTCTTGTTGAGTTCGACTCCCCTTGAAACTGTTTGTGGGGCCCTCAAGCTTCAACCTTGCTGGGGAACACCATGACTTAGCTTGATTCTTGTTGGAGAAGTACTAAGCTCGAAATTTTGTGGTGTTTCATTGGCCCCTCTTTATTGACTCTTGGAGGAATTGACCCAAGAAGCGTTGACAAAGAAGTGCAAAATACCACAAGCAACTCGATAGAGACTTTGTCCTTTGCCACCTGACTAGACATCATCGCACCGTATTCAATAGTACATGGGATTGTGGGAAATGGAATTTGTATTTGATAGGAAAAGGGGAACTGTGGGGATTCAAGAGGAATCAAGGTTATGCATAGTGAAAGGGATGTTCTGGTGTTTATGTGGGTCATGTCGATCCATGTCAATAGCCATTGTTTGGCAGACTCGGAATCAAGACATGAGATCTGTGTCCTTTGGTGGAACAAGACTCTTGGTTAGTATCCGAGAGGACTTGTTGACAAAACCAAAGCCACGTGATGATGTGTTGCATTCTTTGGAGAAACAAGACCCCTGTTTAGTGTTTTAGGAGGGGCCTATTGGTGGAGAGCAAAACCATGCAATGGGATGTTTCTTGATTGTTTTAGACATGAGTGTTTGCTTTTGAGGCAACTACCATCCTATCTTGTATTTTATGTGGGAAGGGACAACGTTTTTTTTTGTTCTTCTACTTATGCCCAAATGCCATGTTGTGGGTTGCAACTGCTTAGGAGTGGTGCAATTTGCAATGGTATGTTCGATGTTTCGGGCTGTACTAGATGTGTTAAGGATGTAACCAAGTATAAGATGTTGAGGGGTAGGTGGGATATGAAATGGGGGATGTACTAGTGAATGGCTTGATTAGTCTTGTCACGTGTGCTATGAACAATGTCTCACCTTGTTGCTTATGACAAAGTGCATTCTTGTGTGAACACCTTTGAGTGTCATCCTACAAACACAACTCCAAGAAGACAAGAAAACCATGAGCGAGTAAGCGAGCTTAGACTTAAACAGCTATTGATAGAACAAAGGCGCTGGATGAGATTTCAGGCACTGTATATGGCTGGCAGCAGTGTGGTTAGGATCGGCCGATGGTGAGCAATGCAATTATTCTGATGAAGTTTGAATGTAGCCATAGATTGAGAAACTAGAGATGAAATTGCTAGTTTATAGTCTTAGCGGACCATGAAGAGACAAACCAGTTTATAGTCTTAATGGACTCTGGTGAATGCAACTGTGGTAGTTTACTATCGTACCGAACAAGTGCTAGTTTGTTGTCATTGCGGACAATGTGTGGTATCAGTTTATCGTCATGATGCCAGGACAAGCTATGGTATCAGTTTATCATCATGATGCTAGGACGAGCTGTGGTATCAATTTATCGTCATGATGCTAGGATGAGCTATGATATCAGTTTTAAGTCATGATTCTAGGACTATTCCATTGTATTAGTTTACCGTCATGATTCTAGGACGAGTTGTGGTATCAGTTTATAGTCGTGATGCCAGGACTCGCACGTACCTAAGGCTGTACTCAAATATGGAATAGTTTCAAGAACAACCGATTGGTCGAATTTGCAAGCTCATGCCCTTCCATATTAGCTAGCTTGAATGCTCCATTGTCGTATGCATTGGTAACCAAGTAGGGCCCTTCCCAATTGGCTAAGAATTTATCCAGGTGTTCTCGAATGGCTTTGAGCACAAGGTCACCTTCTTTGATAGGGTGCTTATGAATGTCATGCTGATGGTGTTGTCGTTGTTGTCTTTGGTACCATTCAATCTGGTCGAGTGCATGTATGCATTCCTCCTCCACTGAGTCCAGGTCAATGATGCACAGGTCATTGTTTTTCCCTTTGTCAAGGAGTCCATAAAGTGTGATTATTAAAGATGGTACCTGTAATTCTAGAGGTAAAATATCTTCTGAACCATAAACAAGACTATATGGCATTTTACCTGTTGAAGTTCGATGTGTAGTACGATATGCCCACAATGTGTATACCAACTATTCGTGACATCTTCTCTTGCTTTGGGTAAGCATCTTTTTAATTATTGTAATGATGGTTTTGTTTGTGGCCTCTGCTTGCCCATTGCTCTGAGGGTAGCAAGGGGATGGAAATGAGTTTTTGATCCCCAGACTTTCAAAGAAGGTTTTGGTTTCAGCACTGTTGAATTGTGGCCTGTTGTCAGTTATGATGGTCATGGGGATGCCAAAACGGGTCACGATGTTTTCAAGGATGAAGTTGCACACGTGTTTAGATGTGGTCTTTTGAAGGGGAACTACTTCTACCCACTTCGTGAAGTATTCTATTGCGGTTATGATGAAACTATGCCCTACAGAAGATGAGGGTGTTATTGGTTCGAAAAGGTCCAGCCCCCACTTTTGAAAGGGCCATGTGATTGACGCTGTATGCAACTCATTTAGTGGGATATGGATTAGATTACTATGTCTTTGACAGGTACTAAATGTTTTAGCCTTTGAGAGACAATCATACTCCATGTGTGGCCAATAATAGCCTAAGCATCTTATCTTTTTTGTCATTGCTTTTGGTGCTATATGTCCTCCACATCATTCGTCATGTACTTGCTCAACAATTGTTTGAGCATCAGTGCTACCAACGCATGTCAGCAATATGCCTTTGTAGGATCGATGACACAAGGTGTCCCCTACCAGTGCATATTGCTTAGAACGTTTTTGTACAATGTCTTTTTGTGCATTCGTTAAGTGTTGCGGTGTTTCACCATGTAGAAGGTACTCTTTCATGTCGTCATACCATTCTACTGCGTGTGTTGTAGTAACGGATGCAATTGGCAATGTATCAAGAGTGTCGGTTATTGGTTTGGCACAACTGATTATGGAGCTTGGCAATGCATGGAACATGTCAGGTGATACATTTAACGCTAGGGTGGCTAGTGCATCTACGATGGTATTATCATTTCTAGAGACATGTTGCACATTGATGTTTTCGAACTGCCTTATTAAGTGTTTTGCTAAGTCACAGTATGGTTGTAAATGTTGCGCTTTGCATGTATAAATGTCTATGACTTGTTTTAAGACCAGTTGTGAATCTCCTTTGACCATGAGCCATGTGATGTCTGAAGCTAGTGCTGCCATGAGACCTCTAAGGAGACCTTTGTACTCTACTATGTTGTTGGTACAGTGAAAATCGAAACAATAAGCAAAGGGTCAGATCTCCCTGGAGGGATAGGTGATGATGGCGGTAACACTTCCCCCTAGAGGGGTGGATGCTCCATCAAAGTCTAAAATGGCGTCGTAGTCATTGGGTACTATGTCTATTGCACTTATATTTTCATCTGGGAATTTTGGCTCTATTGTTGCTTGATCGTGCGTTGATGACGTGGTCATTTGATTTGCTATGGCTTGACCCTTAACTAATGATTGTGCTATGTAATTTAGGTCAAACTCAACTATCATTGCTTTCCAACGGGCTATTCGACTTGTCTCGTAAATATTTCCGGTGATGGCTCTGAGCACATTATCCTTGTAAATTATGTTAACTTGATTATGGAAGAGGTAATGTTGCCATTTCTTTAAAGAAAAGACCATGGCTAAACATGACCTCTCCACCTCATTGTATTTCTTCTCATGGCCTACTAATGCATGGCTTAGGTAGTAGACAGGGACCTTAGTTTCATCATCTTGTTTCTAGCAAAGCATAGACGCGATTGACAAATCCGAAGTGGCAAGGTAGATATAAAATGGTTTATAATTTTGAGGTGGATAAACCATGGGTAGTTGAACAAGTGCTACTTTAATATTGTCAAATGCTTCCTAGCATTGTGGAGTCCATTCAAAATGAATGTCCTTACGTAGCAAGTGCTTCATATGTTTCAACTTGTCTGTTAGTTTTTCTATGAAATGTCTGATGAACTATAATCTACCTTGTAGACCTCGAAGTTCGGTAACGTTGCAAGGTGGTTTTAATTTTGTTATGGCCTTAACCTTATCGGGGTCTACTTGTATCCCTACTTTCGAGGCTATGTATCCAAGCATTTTTCCTGTCTTGACTCTGAAGACACATTTCTTTGGGTTAAGTCTCAGTTCATATTTTAAACAACGCTTTAGTACTAGGTCAAGATCTTGTACATGTTGTTCTGATGTCTTTGATTTAACCACAATATCGTCCATGTAGTCGTTGAGCGAGTGTAACATGTAATTGCTAAAAATTAATGTCATTTCCCTTTGATATGTGGCCCTAGCATTCTTGAGACTGAAGGGCATCATTATGTAACAAAAGCTTCCCCATGGTGTCATAAAGGTAGTTTAGAGCTGATGCTCCGAGTTAATGTGTATTTGGTTGTATCCTGAGAAGCCATCCATAAAAGATAATAGGGCATGCCCAGTAGTCAAGTCAACAAGTTGATCGATGCTGGGTAGAGGAAAATCATCTTTTATGGTTGCAATGTTTAGATCTCAGAAGTCAATGCATAAGCGAATGCTTCTGTTCTTCTTCGGGATTATGAGCATGTTGGATACCCAATCGATGTAATCAACAACCCAAATGAAACCAGCCTAATAAAGTTTGATGGTCTTATTACAAACTGCTAATGCTACCTCAGGTTTAACCTTTCGTGCCTTTTATTTTACCGGCCTCAATTTCAGATCAAGGATAATGTTATGTTGGACGATTCGAGGGTCTAACCTGGGCATGTCTGTGTAAGACCAAGTGAATGCTTTCATGTTATTTCAAAGCACATCTTCTATGTTATTGGCTAGTTGAGGCTGCAATAATGTACTTAACTTTAATATTTTGGTTTCACCATCAGGCATAATGATGGGGGTTTTGGTCAATGGATCTTTGGTGATGTTTTCTGCTTCTATGTCAAGAGATTTTATCATACCTTTGTGGTTATCTAGTGTTTGATGTGTCGAGGCTATGAGTGTGTCTTCCATTGATGTATCTAAGCTGATGAAGTTTATGTCAATTTGTCTTATGATTTTTTCATATGATCCATCGATGATTAACGGTGCGGATAAATGCTGACAATCCATCGGGCTTGATCTTGCCAATAAACAGAGAGCAGAATGAGCTAATAGGTATTGTTCCATGTTCTCTGGAAACTTAAATCGTGTGTACATGCATGATGGTGGTTTATCATCACACCGGGACGCATGGCAGTTTAAGGCCTTACCGGGCCATTATGGCAGTTTAAGGCCATACCCGGCAAAATGTGGTAGTTTAAGGCCTTCCTGGGCCGAATGTGATCTGCAGGTGGCAGTTTAAAGCCTTACCGGGCTGCCATGGTAGTTTAAGGCCATACTGGGCCACCATGGCAATTTAAGGCCATACCGGGCCGCCATGGCAATTTAAGGCCATACTGGGCCACCATGTGATTTGGAAAATTTGCACGGGAGATTCTGTGCCAAAATGTTCGGTGTGGACTTTTGAAGTTGTTTTACAAGGGAATCAGGATGTGGTAATATTTATATATATATATATATATTTTTGTTTTGTATTTTTCAAAAATTTTAATTAAAATGAGTAATAAATAAAATAAAATAAACTAAAATGTAAGGCGGCGGCAGCAGTGGCAACGGTGGTGCTATAAATAGTGCAAGGGCGTCATTTGGAGGCACCGTGAACGTTGAAGTGAACCTCAGTGTAAGCATAAATCTCAGCGTAAGCGTAAACCTCAATGTAAACATAGAGACTCAGCGTAAGCGTAGACGACCAAACCCCAGCGTAAATCTCCAACTTCGGCGTAAGCATAAACTTTCAACTCTGGCGTAGAGGCTTAGCGTGAGTGTAGAGGTTCAAGCATCGGTGTAGAGACTTAGACCCCGGCATAGAGGCTCAGCGTAGGCTTCAGTAGTTTCGATCCTCAGCATAAACCTTTCGATCCCAGCATAGAGGACGCCAAAATGGGTAACGGCAGGGAGGTGGAAGGCTAGGAGAGAAAGGGGCCTGACCTGACTTTCACGGAGGAAAGCGAGGCCATGTTGCAGTGTATGCCTAGACGTAGAGTTCCATCATGGCCTAGATCATCACAAAGGTAGGCTCTAATCCTGCCTCTTTTAGTTGTTTTCATATGTACATGTTATTTTGGTGTAGGCAGTTTTTGTAGTGTAGAGAGTTTTAGCGTATACGCCCGGCATAGATAGTTAGCGTAGAGGGTCTGTAGGTTCGCAGCATAGAGGGTCTCTATAGTGTAAAACATAGATGGTTTTGGCTGTATGTAGCGTAAACTGTTTTATCATAGCATAAACAATTTTACCAGTATGAAGTGTAGACAATTTTATCAGCATGTAGTGTAGACGATTTTCACAGCGTATACGTTGACTGTATTCACGGTGTATATGCTAACTATTTATACAGTGTTCAGCGTAAACTGTTTGCACAGCATTCAACGTAAATTGTTTGCATAGCGTATACACTGAATGATTTTACGGCGTATACGCTGAGGATTTTCACAGCGTATATGCTGAGTGAGAATAGTTTTTGATAGCGTATACATCGAGTTAGGCAACATATACATCAAGCGTAAATAGTTTTTGATAGCGTATATGCCGAGTTAGGCAGCATATACGCCGAGCGTAAATAGTTGGTAATTTTTCTAAGTGTCTGCCTACAATGTGAAATTTTATTTTTTTATCTCATTTTCATGTATGGCTGATTTACCGTGGCATTTTGGTTGCTTGCAGGGACATTGAACCTTTTCTCCTAGTAGTTGAGCTAGTCAGAGTATTGGCGTGGTTTGGCCCCATTAAGGCTGATGAACCTACCCCATATCTGAATGTTGACAACAATGGGGTCTGGTTCAAGGAAGGGGCATGTGAATTCCTCGCCTTCATGCTAGACAGATTTAAGGTGGTGGTCTGGTCACACCTGAATGAACAAGTGGCACGAAGCATGCTTAAGGCTATGTTTCCAGGCGCTTCGGAGGGTGTCGTTGTTTTCATGGAGGATATCGACGAGGGGCCACTTGTGATCGAGGATGGTCCCTCTGGCGAGCCCAGGTCTACTCGCCCATTAGCACGTGTGTGGGTCCTATTGCCACGAGGGTGTGATTATCTCAAAAATACTCTGTTTTTAGCTACACGTGTGCACACGTTGTTCTAGAACCCTCCTAGCACAGTGTATTGGGTAGATAGGTAAGATATTTTTAAGTTTTTTGTTTCCCCCCTTTTTTTGTCATTTGGCATTTGCTTCTATTTTGACAACCATTCTTTTGTAGGCCCCAAGTTAACGAAGACGGAACATGCGTTGATGATGATGGGCTTGCCCTAGCTCATACCACTCTAGAGACCTTTATGATGGGTCCCACCCTTCGTGGAGCTGTATTAGCTCAAACCAAGGGTGATATTGTCCATTTTCACAAATGGTTTTCTAGAGCGTTCGCACAATGCAAAGCTCGTGGGTGGTTGCATGAAGATTGGTCGCATAAGCGACCAATTTTTCCTCATGACTCTAACTTGGGTAGCACCTCTAAGTCCACCACTAAAGGTAAGTGACAATATTCTCTAGATGTGTTAATGTATTTGTTCAACTGTCAAGGGTTATAATGATGTGATGGTTTCAAATTGTATCTACAGTTGATGCCCCTCCTAGTGGAGACCCTGTCACAACATGACGAACTGAGAGTACCCTCTCGATGAAGTTCAAGGAGATCAGTAAGGCTCAAAAATGGTTGTGCACCCATGCCTCTCCATCCATCGTCCGTTGTTTAGATGATGCCGTTCTTATGAAGCTATTTACAACTTTGAGCCCTGATGTGTCGATAGCCGAAATGATCGGAGTTGTTGATTCATTCGACAAATCAATATCTTACTATAGCACCCAGAGTAAGGGTGTTAAGATAGTCTTCCATATATCGGCCGATTTCTTTTCGAACCTATTTGGTGTACCAGCGGATGGTGTAAATGTAGTTTTGGATAGGGCTCATAAAGAGCTTCATACAGTACGTGCGTTAGAGGACTGCTTGGGCATTACCAAGGGTGCTAAGGGATTCCCTATGTAGGGGAAGTCAAAGGTTGAGGAAGTTAATGAATTATATCCTCTGTTTAGGGCACAGGTATTCCCTAAATCCCTTTCTCAGGTGTGGAGTCTTGGTGTTGAAGCTGTGCGTATTATGCGAACCATCCTTGAAACCGAAAGGCATTATAACAGGGCCCAATTTTTGTTGTCGGGCCTTCATAAGAAGATAGTGCGGTTGCGCTCAAATGTCAAGCCACAGTCCCACTTTACCTTTGCATTCTTTGTCGATTATCTTCACCATTTAGCTAAGTTTCTAGTGGTTTGCGTGGACAATAAATATGTTCTACGGGATCGAGGTCAATTATCTCGCCCGTGGATCAACCATTTGTTTCAAATAGCTGAATCCCAAGATGCACCCAAGGGAATTGATGAATCCGTATCTATCACGACACGTGATAGTGTGGGGTTGGAACCTCAATCAACACACGTGATAGTGTAGGGTTGGAACCGGACAATGTGCCTTATACTCCCAAGAGAGCAGAACAGGTCATCAAAGAGATAATCGGTAAGGCCAAGTCGAAGCTGATGAAGTGCGAACGTTCAACCGAGGAGGCCTCAAATATGGATGAGCCACAGGTGAAATGCATACAGTTCAAGATGCCTATCCAAGGTAAGTAAACTCAGTACACTTATTTCTTTATCGTTTTTGCGTTATTCATAATTTTTATTTTGATCGCTTACATGCCACTGATGCCTTCAGACCTGACTCGAGAAGTGAGGAGGTAGGAATTAGAGACTATCATTGAAGAGGAGGAGGCTACAACGGAGTTAATGACTGAGGAGGAAGAGGCTAGCAAGGATCAGGTGAAAGAAATGAAGGAGCTACGGGAAGACACCATGGAGATTGAACTCGTCGATGACCAGGGTGGTGTCGATGAGATGTTCAATAGCTTCCTCAAGGGAAGGTTTGACCTTGGAGACCCTCCAAACCCAGAAGGGGATGGGGAACATGGTATATTTCTTTTCATTTTATTACATTGCTCTGTGAGATATTTTTTGCATGGTGTTTTACTTTTGTGTTTTCATCCCTTACAGACGAAGGTAGTGAAACCCGAACGATGCAGCTGAACGTGCCCATGAAAGCAGTCCCCCCTGAAAGGACCATGGAGGTTAGTCTGTCTCGTACCCATGGACCATTTACTTGGATAGAGATGCCAAGTAAAATGGATTTTGTTCCTGGTATCACTGAGGAGGTTGTTAAACACATTCAGGAAGCCCACCCTGAGATAGGTATAAATGTTTCAAGTTTTTTACAGCTTTAGAGTTTCACACCCCTTTTTTGTCATTTTAGCGTTCATTCTTTCTCTGTGCGTAGGTGCCAAACTGAGGTGGGATCCATCTGAGACAGTTAACGTTGAGAGTTTACCCACACTATCCCCAGAAGTAGAGCAAGTACCAAGTCCAATTTATGACGAGGTGGCAGAAGGTCTTGTACACAATGCCAAATCGCTTTGGACTTGTAGGCGTTCCATCGAACAGTTGTGGTTGCAAGTCCAAGCAAAGGACAAGAAAGTTTCTGAGTTGTCAGTTGAGTGTGATGATCTCAAGGATCAGTATGAGTTCACCTCTGCTAAACTAAGTGGTGATCGATCTTGGTGGACTTCCAAGGTCACGTATACTAGATACTGGAACCTACTCAATCGCCATGCGTCACTGACCCGGAAACTAGCAGAGCGTAAGGCCCAGGTGGATCTATTGAACCTCAAGTGTCAAGATTGAAAAGCTTTCGCTTCCAAGGTACACAAATGGGGTCAGGATGAAAAGAACCACAAGCATCATTATAAGAAATCGTTGAAGGAAATATCCATTGAAAAGCATCAACTTGAAATGTTTGTGGAGGGTTTGGTTCTGTGCTCTGTATTTAATACCTTTGCTCAAAACACAACTGTTGAGATGGAATTGCCTACTAGGGTAATCACAAAGGCTTCTGGAGAGGTCTCTGTGGGTGAATTCCTTGTAAAGCATCCTACCTGGTCAGTTGTTGACAAGGGGAAGGCCTTGGCAGATGTCGACTTAGGCCTTGATGGGACTGATTGGACCAATGTCTCAGAAGAGGAAATCCTCTGTCGGCTAGAATTTAGCTTAGGGGGATCCCCTACGGTAAGCATTTTGTTATTATGAAATTTTCTTGCTGAATAATATGTGAAATTTTTTTCTTTTTTCCTTATGTTGATTGTTTTGTTTGCATTTTTAGTATCAAGGTGATGATGATGTCCAGGAAGCTGGCCCCAAGTGGAGCAGGGGCCCATGATGCCAGCGGGTCTAAACGGGACAACCCTCCCATCCCGAATGTTTAGTTTTTTTATTGTTTTTTTTTGTTTTGAAATTATTTTGACTCAAATTTATACATGAATTGTAAATTGAGAATTTTGAGTTGTATTGAACATGTGAATAAAATGAGTTAACTCTTGTAATTGTACATCATTATATGTATATGTATAAAAAATGTTTTTGTTGATTTTGAGTTTAATTGTAATCACGACATAGCAATGTAAAATGTTTTGGTTTGTTTTGTGGTTTAATTGTAGTGCACGAATGTAATTATAAGTAGGACTGGAAGATAATTGCGGAAAAGGACAACATGACAATGCAAGCGTAAATTCGAACAGTGAGCCGAAATTTGGGAGAAAAACAAAGTATAAGTGGATGATCTAGTTTAAGGCCAATTCTGGCCACATACACACTAGTTTAAGGCCATTTCAGGCCATATTCGTAGTTTAAGGCCATTTCGGGCCCCATCGTAAGCAAGGGATGTTTCAAATGACACTGGTGGATTTCTCAGTTGACTGATCATTTCTGATCATGGCTAGTTTTATGTCATTGCAGACATGATAGTTTAACATCATTCTAGACTCGGGATGTAGTTTAATGTCTTTTCGGACTTGGAATGATAGTTTAACATCATTTCAGACAGTTTGTTATTTATTGATTTAGTAATTTTTTTATTTTTCTCATTTTGATGTTAGGAGTAGTGTTAGCAGGTATGATTTTATATTCAGCATCCCCTTCACTAATCACATTCAATGGTAATTCAGCCAAAGGGACATCTGATGGAATTGTTCCTGCGTTAGTGTTTTCTTGTGCTTCTGCATGTATCACGGTTTCTGTGTCAGTTGTGATTTCTAAGTGAGGCTGCGTATGTACAATGTTAGGCCTGGGTATTTCTATTTTGGGTAGATTTTCCTTTGTATCTAAAAGGTTATCACCTATTGGCTATTGTTCATTTATGTCATGTTGTCTAGGTTCTTCGAGCTTAACCTCTGAGCCTTGGTCTGTGTCTATGTACGATGAGATGATGGGTGTAGCAGCCTCCCCATGTATAACAATTTTGCCACCTTCATAAGGCAGGTGAATTTCTTGGTGTATATGGGAAGAGACTGCTTTTAGTTGGGCTAACCAGGGCCTTCCCAAGATTAGGTCAAACCCTGGCATTTCATCAATTACCACAAAGTTAGCAGATGTCGGGAATTGATCCCTTGCTATGAAGTCTAAAGTCATGGTGCCTTTGACTATCACACGCAACCCGCTGAATGATTTCAAGCATGTGGTGGCAGTTGATCTGATTAGCTCTATGAGCTCGAGTTGTTCGACGATGGGATATGGTACTACATTTGTGGTAGCTCCATCATGTACATGGACCCTATGTATCTTGAATTGGTTTACTCGTATTGTTATGAACATAGGGGCTATTGTTATCTCTCCTATTTACTTAGCAATCTTTACATCACCTTACTTAGCAAGTCACATATTGGTGTTGCTTTGCAGATTTACGTGTCACACAATCTCTAATGACCCTTACCTAGGCTTTCATCTTATGATGGTAGGTCAAACAAGAGATGGAAACCTTTCTTGCCCTTTCCACACCCCTAATGTTAGTAGGGCCACAAGGCAAGCTTGTAAGACAGTTGAACCCTGACATGATCGACTGGGGATCAACTACGATTAACACTATAGCAACCTTAGAAGCACCCCTAGATTGGCCTAGACACCTAGTCCATGCCCTAGATTTAGAGGCCAAGGATGTAACCGAGGGTCCTCTTGTCGAAATACCCATAACCACGTCAAGAAGGGAGGTAAAGACATTAAGACTTAGCTCTCTCCAAGACACAAAAATATGCGAGGGCATAGTTAAAAATCTACAGGATCACATCGATGTTTTCACATGGTCATACGGCAAGATGCTGAGTCTGGATCTACGACTGATTCAGCATAACATCGTCCTAGACCCACACGTAAGGGCATTCAAGCAAAAAGCGCGTAAGATTAAGCAAAAAATCGCATTGGTCATAAGGGATGAAATCACTAAGCTATACCGAGCAGGTTTCATCCATGCAGTCGACTATTCAGAGTGGGTGTCCAACATCATTGTAGTTTCAAAGAAAATCGGAGGGATATGAATCTGTATAGACTTTCGAGACCTGAACAAGGCAACGATCAAAGACAACTTCCCACTCCCGAGCATCGATCAGCTCATCAATACCATAGCTAGTCATGTTTTGATATCCTTCATGGATGGCTTCTTCGGATACAACCAAATACGCATCAACCCAGAGCACTAGCTGTTGAGAACCTTAATGACTCCATGGAGAACCTTCTACTATACCATGTTTCCTTTCAACCTCAAGAATGCTAGAGAAACCTACTAGTGATCCATGACCTACAATTTTAGTGACTACATCCTAGAAACATTAAACGACTATGTGGATGATATAGCGGTTAAGTCCAAAGAGGCAGCTCATCACCTGCACGACCTAGAGTCAGTCACCAAGTGTTTTCCAAGGCATGATTTATGCCTTAATCCTAAGAAGTATGTCTTTGGAGTAAAGACCAGATGCATGTTAGGATTTGTAGTATTAGAGGCTGAAATAAAGGTGGACCTGGACAAAGTCAAAGCCATCTGTACCATCCGAAATCATCAGTCTCCAGCTAGAAGGAAACAGAAACCAGGGGATCATCAAACACGCACAGAAGACCCTACCTTCTCTTGAGGGCAAGCTAGAATTAATGAAGGTAAAGTACCTTGAGTGGTCCGCACACGGATCAGGTAAGGATTTCCCCGAACGTACACCGAAGTGCTATACGTTGGGGTATATGTGAACAACATAACTGATGTTAAATGAGATGTAAATGGCATAACTGATGTAAATGGAGCATAAACGTACCAAAATGTAAACAACAAACATGTAACAATTAAATGGAAAACTGTAACAAATTTTAGGAAGAAAATGCAGCAATATTATTGCACAGTGTGAGTTACAATGCACCGATCTAATGTAGTTGTGACTTTCACACAAGGCGGACGAATAGCCCTGGTGGATGCAGGGATGACAGTGTGCTGGTTCAAACTGCAGGCACAGTGTAGAGGTTGTATGCTCAGCGTACAAGGTTGAGGTCCAGCGTACAAGGTTTTCTGCTCTAGTTCTTAGCATCTCTATTTTTCTCTCTAGTTTTCTCTAAATTACCGACCTCTATCTAATGAAAAATCAGGGTTCTTATACAAGTTTAGACATTAGACTCGGGTTGGATGACACGTGGCACGTTGGATGGGTGTGAAAGAATAAAATTTTACAAGTATACAACATGCTACATCTACTGAGCATATACACTAGGCGTATATGCTGTATCTTGTGGGCATAAACTCTAGGCGTATACGCTAGACATGGAGGACGTATACACTAGGCGCATACGTTGGATGTGCTAGGCGTATACGCTGGATGTGCTGGGCATATACGTTGGGCGTATAGACTCCAGGATGCATGATGTGGACACCTGATGATTGCTCTGCCCGTGTGGGTTGATGCTCTATGCCAAGTCTTGCTCTGCAGTGCTGCTTCCATGCCATCTTCGGGGAATGCATGTCGGGCATATACATCAGTCGTACAGGCTGAGCGTACTTGTGAGGCATGTACGCTGGGCGTTTACACTGGGCATATACGCTGTGGATGTGTACGCTGGGTGTATACACTAGCCGTATACACTAGGCGTATATGCTGGGCATATACGCTATGGATACAATCTGGGGTGTATATGCTGGGCATATATGTTGAAAATGTCGAGCGTATACATTGGACGTATATGCTGAGAATGCATACTTAGCATAAACTAAGTACTTTGAGCTCTAAAGTTGCCATGTTTGATAGCAGATGTTGTCATGGTCATCAGTAGGTCCCAGGGAACTGCTTCTTGTTGAGTTCGACTCCACTTGAAACTGTCTGTGGGGCCCTCAAGCTTCAACCTTGCTGAGGAACATCATGACTTAGCTTGATTCTTGTTGGAGAAGTACTAAGCTCGAAATTTTATGGTGTTTCATTGGCCCCTCTTTATTGACTCTTGAAGGAATCGACCCGAGAAGTGTCGACAAAGAAGTGCAAAATACCACAAGCAACTCGATAGAGACTTTGTCCTTTGCCACCTGACTAGACATCATCGCACCGTGTTCAATAGTACATGGGATTGTGGGAAATGGAATTTGTATTTGATAGGGAAAGGGGAACTATGGGGATTCAAGAGGAATCAAGGTTGTGCATAGTGAAAGGGATGTTCTGGTGTTTATGTGGGTCATGTCGATCCATGTCAATAGCCATTGTTTGGCAGACTCGGAATCAAGACATGAGATCTGTGTCCTTTGGTGGAACAAGACTCTTGGTTAGTATCTGAGAGGACTTGTTGACAAAACCAAAGCCACGTGATGATGTGTTGCATTTTTTGGAGAAACAGGACCCCTGTTTAGTATTCTAGGAGGGGCCTGTTGGGGGAGAGTAAAGCCATGCAACGGGATGTTTCTTGATTGTTTTAGACATAAGTGTTTGCTTTTGAGGCAACTACCATCCTATCTTGTATTTTATGTGGGAAGGGACAACGTTTTTTTCTTATTCTTCTACTTATGCTCAAATGCCATGTTGTGGGTTGCAACTGCTTAGGAGTGGTGCAATATGCAACGGTATGTTCGATGTTTCAGGTTGTACTAGATGTGTTAAGGATGTAACCAAGTATAAGATGTTGAGGGATACGTGGGATATGAAATGGGGGATGTACTAGTGAATGGCTTGATTAGTCTTGTCACGTGTGCTATGAACAATGTCTCACCTTGTTGCTTATGACAAAGTGCATTCTTGTGTGAACACCTTTGAGTGTCATCCTGCAAACACAACTCCAAGAAGACAAGAAAACCATGAGTGAGTAAGCGAGCTTAGACTTAAATAGCTATTGATGGAACAAAGGCGCTGGATGAGATTTTAGGCACTGTATATGGCTAGCAGCAGTGTGGTTAGGATCGGCTGATGGCGAGCAATGCAACGATTCTGATGAAGTTTGAATGCATCCATAGATTGAGAAACCAGAGATGAAATTGCTAGTTTATAGTCTTAGTGGACCATGAAGAGAAAAACCAGTTTATAGTCTTAATGGACTCTGGTGAATGCAACTGTGGTAGTTTACTATCGTACCGAACGGGTGCTAGTTTATTTTCATTTCGGACAATGTGTGGTATCAGTTTATCGTCATGATGCCAGGACAAGCTGTGATATTAGTTTATCATCATGATGCTAGGACGAGCTGTGGCATCATTTTATCATCATGATGCTAGGACGAGCTATGGTATCAGTTTATCATCATGATGCTAGGATGAGCTGTGATATCAGTTTTAAGTCATGATTCCAGGACTGTTCTATTGTATTAGTTTACCGTCATGATTCTAGGATGAGTTGTGGTATCAGTTTATAGTCGTGATGCCAGGACTTGCACGTACCTAAGGCTGTACTTAAATATGGAATAGTTTCAAGAATAAGTGATTGGTTGGATTTGCAAGCTCATGGCCTTCCATATTAGCTAGCTTGAATGCTCCGTTGTCGTATGCATTGGTAACAAAGTAGGGCCCTTCCCAATTGGCTGAGAATTTATCCAGGTGTTCCCAAATGGCTTTGAGTACAAGGTCACCTTCTTTGATAGGGTGCTTATGAATGTCATGTTGATGGTGTTGTCGTTGTTGTCTTTGGTACCATTCAATCTGATCGAGTGCACGTATGCGTTCCTCCTCCACTGAGTCCAGGTCAATGATGCACAGGTCATTGTTTTGCCCTTTGTCAAGGAGTCCATAAAGTGTGATTATTAAAGATGGTACCTGTAATTCTAGAGGTAAAATAGCTTCTGAACCATAAACAAGACTATATGGCATTTTACCTGTTGAAGTTTGATGTGTAGTACGATATGCCCACAATGTGTATACCAACTATTCGTGACATCTTCTCTTGCTTTGGGTAAGCATCTTTTTAAGTATTGTAATGATGGTTTTGTTTGTGGCCTCTACTTGCCCATTGCTCTGAGGGTAGTAAGGGGATGGAAATGAGTTTTTGTTCCCCAGACTTTCAAAGAAGGTTTTGGTTTCGGCACTGTTGAATTGTGGCCCGTTGTCAGTGATGATGGTCATGGGGATGCCAAAACGGGTCACGATGTTTTCAAGGATGAAGTTGCACACGTGTTTAGATGTGGTCTTTAGAAGGAGAACTACTTCTACCCACTTCGTGAAGTATTCTGTTGCGGTTATGATGAAACTATGTCCTACAGAAGATGAGGGTGTTATTGGTTCGATAAGGTCCAGCCCCCACTTTTGAAAGGGCCATGTGATTGACGTTGTATGCAACTCATTTAGTGAAACATGGATTAGATTACTATGTCTTTGACAGGTACTACATGTTTTAGCCTTGGAGAGACAATCATACTCCATGTGTGGCCAATAATAGCCTAAGCGTCTTATCTTTTTTGTCATTGCTTTTGGTGCTATATGTCCTCCGCATCATTCGTCGTGTACTTGCTCAACAATTGTTTGAGCATCAGTGCTACCAACGCATGTCAGCAATATGCCTTTGTAGGATCGATGACACAAGGTGTCCCCTACCAGTGCATATTGCTTAGAACTTTTTCATACAACGTCTTTTTATGCATTCGTTAAGTGTTGCGGTGTTTCACCATGTAGAAGGTACTCTTTCATGTCGTCATACCATTCTACTGCGTGTGTTGTAGTAATGGATGCAATTGGCAATGTATCAAGAGTGTCAATTATTGGTTTGGCACAACTGATTATGGAGCTTGGCAATGCATGGAACATGTCAGGTGATACATTTAACGCTAGGGTGGCTAGTGCATCTACGATGGTATTATCGTTTCTAGAGACATGTTGCACATTGATGTTTTCGAACTGCCTTATTAAGTGTTTTGCTAAGTCATAGTATGGTTGTAAATGTTGCACTTTGCATGTATAAATTTCTATGACTTGTTTTAAGACCAGTTGTCAATCTCCTTTGACCATGAGCCATGTGATGTCTGAAGCTAGTGCTTCCATGAGACCTCTAAGGAGACCTTTGTACTCTACTATGTTGTTGGTACAGTGAAAATCGAAACAATAAGCAAAGGGTCAGATCTCCCTTGAGGGATAGGTGATGATGGCGGTAACACTTCCCCCTAGAGAGGTGGATGCTCCATCAAAGTTTCAAATGGCATCGTAGTCATTGGTACTATATCTATTGCACTTATATTTTCATCTGGGAATTTTGGCTCTATTGTTGCTTGATCGTGCGTTGATGACGTGGTCATTTGATTTGCTATGGCTTGACCCTTAACTAATGATTGTGCTATGTAATTTAGGTCAAACTCAACTATCATGGCTTTCCAACGGGCTATTCGACTTGTCTCGTAAATATTTCCGGTGATGGCTCTAAGCACATTATCCTTGTAAATTATGTTAACTTGATTATGGAAGAGGTAATGTTGCCATTTCTTTAAAGAAAAGACCAGGGCTAAACATGACCTCTCCACCTCATTTTATTTCTTCTCATGGCCTACTAATGCATGGCTTAGGTAGTAGACAGGGACCTTAGTTTCATCATCTTGTTTCTGGCAAAGCATGGACGCGATTGACAAATCCGAAGTGGAAGGTAGATATAAAATGGTTTATCATTTTGAGGTGGATAAACCATGGGTAGTTGAACAAGTGCTACTTTAATATTGTCAAATGCTTCCTAGCATTGTGGAGTCCATTCAAAATGAATGTCCTTGCGTAGCAAGTGGTTCATATGTTTCAACTTGTCTGTTAGTTTTTCTATGAAACTTCTGATGAACTGTAATCTACCTTGTAGACCTCGAAGTTCGGTAACGTTGCAAGGTGGTTTTAATTTTGTTATGGTCTTAACCTTATCGAGGTCTACTCGTATCCCTACTTCCGAGGCTATGAATCCAAGCATTTTGCCTGTCTTGACTCCGAAGACACATTTCTTTGGGTTAAGTCTCAGTTCATATTTTAAACAACGCTTTAGTACTAGGTCAAGATCTTGTACATGTTATTCTGATGTCTTTGATTTAACCACAATGTCGTCCATGTAGTCGTTGAGCAAGTGTAACATGTAATTGCTAAAAATGAATGTCATCGCCCTTAGATATGTGGCCCTAGCATTCTTGAGACTGAAGGGCATCATTATGTAACAAAAGCTTCCCCATGGTGTCATAAAGGTAGTTCAGAGCTGATGCTCCGAGTTAATGCGTATTTGGTTGTATCCTGAAAAGCCATCCATAAAAGATAATAGGGCATGCCCAGTAGTCAAGTCAACAAGTTGATCGATGCTGGGTAGAGGAAAATCATCTTTTATGGTTGCAACGTTTAGATCTCAGAAGTCAATGCATAAGCGAATGCTTCTATTCTTCTTCGGGACTATGAGCATGTTGGATACCCAATCGACGTAATCAACAACCCAAATGAAACCAGCCTAATAAAGTTTGATGATCTCATTACGAACTGCCAATGCTACCTCGGGTTTAACCTTTCGTGCCTTTTATTTTACCAGCCTCAATTTCAGATCAAGGATAATGTTATGTTGGACGATTCGAGGGTCTAACCTGGGCATGTCTGTGTAAGACCAAGTGAATGCTTTCATGTTGATTCAAAGCACATCTTCTATGTTTTTGGCTAGTTTAGGTTGCAATAATGTACTTAACTTTAATATTTTGGTTTCACCATCAGGCATAATGATGGGGGTTTTGGTCAATGGATCTTTGGTGATGTTTTCTGCTTCTATGTCAAGAGATTTTATCATACCTTTGTGGTTATCTAGTGTTTGATGTGTCGAGGCTATGAGTGTGTCTTCCATTGATGTATCTAAGCTGATGAAGTTTATATCAATTTCTCTTATGATTTTTCCATATGATCCATCGATGTTTAACGGTGCGGATAAACGCTGACAATCCATCGGGCTTGCTTTGCCAATAAACAAAGAGCAGAATGAGCTAATAGGTATTGTTCCATGTTCTCTGGAAACTTAAATCGTGTGTACATGCATGATGGTGGTTTATCATCACACCGGGACACATGGCAGTTTAAGGCCTTACCGGGCCATGATGGCAGTTTAAGGCCATACTGGGCCGAATGTGGCAGTTTAAGGCCTTACTGGGCTGAATGTGATCTGTAGGTGGCAGTTTAAGGCCTTACCGGGCCACCATGGTAGTTTAAGGCCATACCGAGCCACCATGGCAATTTAAGGCCATACCGGGCCGCCATGGCAATTTAAGGCCATACTAGGCCGCCATGTGATTTACAAAATTTGCACGGTAGATTTTGTGCCAAAATGTTTGGTGTGGACTTCTGAAGTTGTTTTACAAGGGAATCAGGATGTGGTAATATTTGTTTTGTTATATATATATATCTTTTTGTTTTGTATTTTTGAAAAATTTTAATTAAAATGAGTAATAAATAAAATAAAATAAACTAAAATGTAAGGCGGCGGCGGCAGTGGCGACGGTGGTGCTATAAATAGTGCAAGGGCATCATTTAGAGGCACCATGAACCTTGAAGTGAACCTCAGCATAAGCATAAATCTCAGCATAAGCGTAAACCTCAGTGTAAGCATAGAGACTCAGTGTAAGCGTAGACGACCAAATCCCAGCGTAAACCTCCAACTTCGGCGTAAGCATAAACTTTCAACTCCGGCGTAGAGGCTCAGCGTGAGTGTAGAGGTTCAAGCATCGGTGTAGAGACTTAGACCGCGGCATAGAGGCTCAGCGTAGGCTTGAGCGGTTTCGATCCTTAGCATAAACCTTTTGATCCCAGCATAGAGGATGCCAAAAT
Source organism: Gnetum montanum (assembly GCA_015680685.1). Classification (NCBI taxonomy): domain Eukaryota; kingdom Viridiplantae; phylum Streptophyta; class Gnetopsida; order Gnetales; family Gnetaceae; genus Gnetum; species Gnetum montanum. The sequence goes on from MNCI01007961.1 coordinate 337,361, forward strand.
GGGTAAGGGCAAGGAGGTGGATGGCTAGGGGAGAAAGGGGCCTGACCTGACTTTCACGGAGGAAAGCGAGGCCATGTTGTAGTGTCTGCCTAGACCGAGAGTTCCATCATGGCCTGGATCATCACAAAGGTACGCTCTAATCCTGCCTCTTTTAGTTGTTTTCATATGTACATGTTATATTGGTGTAGGCAGTTTTTGTAGCGTAGAGAGTTTTAGCTTATACGCCTGGCATAGATAGTTAGCGTAGAGGGTCTGTAGGTTCGCAGCGTAGAGGGTCTCTATAGTGTACAGCATAGATGGTTTTGGCTGTATGTAGCGTAAACTATTTTATCATAGCATAAACAATTTTACCAGTATGAAGCGTAGACAATTTTATCAGCATGTAGTGTAGACGATTTTCACAGCGTATACGTTGACTGTATTCATGGTGTATATGCTGACTATTTACACAGTCTTTAGCGTAAACTGTTTGCACAGCATTCAACGTAAATTGTCTGCACAGCGTATACACTGAAGGATTTTACGGCGTATACGCTGAGGATTTTCACAGCATATATGCTGAGTGAGAATAGTTTTTGATAGTGTATACATCGAGTTAGGCAACATATACATCAAGAGTAAATAGTTTTTGATAGCATATATGCTGAGTTAGGCAGCATATACGCCGAGCATAAATACTTGGTAATTTTTCTAAGTGTCTACCTAAAATGTGAAATTTTGTTTCTTTATCTCATTTTCATGTATGGCTGATTTACCATGGCATTTTGGTTGCTTGCAGGGACACTGAACCTTTTCTCCTAGTAGTTGAGCTAGTCAGAGTATTGGTGTGGTTTGGCCCCATTGAGGCTGATGAACCTACCCCATATCTAAATGTTGATAACAATGGGGTCTAGTTCAAGGAAGGGGCGTGTGAATTCCTCGCCTTCATGCTAGACAGATTTAAGGTGGTGGTCTGGTCACACCTGAATGAACAAGTGGCACGAAGCATGCTTAAGGCTATGTTGCCAGGGGCTTCAGAGGGTGTCACTGTTTTCATGGAGGATATCGACGAGGGGCCACTTGTGATCGAGGATGGTCCCTCTGGCGGGCCCAGGTCTACTAGCCCGTTAGCATGTGTGTGGGTCCTATTGCCACGAGGGTGTGATTATCTCAACAATACTCTATTTTTAGCTACACGGGTGCACTCGTTGTTCCAAAACCCTCCTAGCACAGTGTATTGGGTAGATAGGTAAGATCGTTTTAAGCTTGTTGTTTCCCCCCTTTTTTTGTCATTTGGCATTTGCTTCTATTTTGACAACCATTCTTTTGTAGGCCCCAAGTTAACGAAAACGGAACATGCATTGATGATGATGGGCTTGCCTTAGCTCATACTGCTCTAGAGACCTTTATGACGGGTCCCTCCCTTCGTGGAGCTGTATTAGCTCAAACCAAGGGTGATATTGTCCATTTTCACAAATGGTTTTCTAGAGCGTTCGCACAATGCAAAGCTCGTGGGTGGTTGCATGAAGATTGGTCGCATAAGCGACCAATTTTTCCTCATGACCCTGACTTGGGTAGCACCTCTAAGTCCACCACTGAAGGTAAGTGACAATATTCTCTAGATGTGTTAATGTGTTTTTTCAACTGTCAAGGATTATAATGATGTGATGGTTTCAAATTGTATCTACAGTTGATGCCCCTCCCGGTGGAGACCCTGTCACAACAGGATGAACTAAGAGTACCCTCTCGATGAAGTTCAAGGAGATCAGTAAGGCTTAAAAATGGTTGTGCACCCATGCCTCACCATCCATCGTCCATTGTTTAGATGATGCCAGTCTTATGAATCTCTTTACAACTTCGAGCCCTGATGTGTCGATAGCCGAAATGATCGGAGTTGTTGATTCATTCGACAAATCCATCTCTTACTATAGCACCCAGATTAAGGGTGTTAAGATAGTCTTCCATCTATCGGCCAACTTCTTTTTGAACCTATTTGGTGTACCAGCGGATGGTGTAAATGTAGTTTTTGATAGGGCTCATAAAGAGCTTCATACAGTATGTGAGTTAGAGGACTAGTTGGGCATTACCAAGGGTGCTAAGGGATTCCCTATGTAGGGGAAGTCAAAGGTTGAGAAAGTTAATGAATTATATCCTCTGTTTAGGGCACAGGTATTCCCTAAATCCCTTTCTCAGGTGTGGAGTCTTGGTGTTGAAGCTGTGCATATTATGCGAACCATCCTTGAAACCGAAAGGCGTTATAACAGGGCCCAATTTTTGTTGTCGGAACTTCATAAGGAGATAGTGCGATTGTGCTCAAATGTCAAGCCACAGTCCCACTTTACCTTTGCATTCTTTGTCGATTATCTTTACCGTTTAGCTAAGTTTCTAGTGGTTTGCGTGGACAATAAATATGTTCTACAGGATCGAGATCAATTATCTCGCCCGTGGATCAACCATTTGTTTGAAATAGCTGAATCCCAAGATGCACCCAAGGGAATTAATGAATCCGTATCTATCACGACAGGGGGGTCATCTAGTACCTCAATCCACACATGTGACAGTGTGGGGTTGGAACCAGACAACGTGCCTTATACTGCCAAGAGAGCAGAACAGGTCATCAAAGAGACAATCGGTAAGGCCAAGTCGAAGCTGATGAAGTGCGAACATTCAACCAAGGAGGCCTCAAATGTGGATGAGCCACAGGTGAAATGCATACAGTTCAAGATGCCTATCTAAGGTAAGTAAACTCAGTACACTTATTTCTTTATCGTTTTCGTATTATTCATAATTTTTATTTTGATCGCTTACATGCCACTGATGCCTTCAGACCTAACTCGAGAAGTGAGGAGGTAGGAATTAGAGACTATCATTGAAGAGGAGTAAGCTACAATGGAGTTAATGACTGAGGAGGAAGAGGCTAGCAAGGATTAGGTGAAAGAAATGAAGGAGATACGGGAAGACACAATGGAGATTGAACTCGTCGATGACCAGGGTGGTGTCGATGAGATGTTCAATAGCTTCCTCAAGGGAAGGTTTGACCTTGGCGACCCTCCAAACCCAGAAGGGGATGGGAAACATGGTATATTTCTTTTCATTTTATTACATTGCTCTGTGAGCTATTTTTTGCGTGGTGTTTTACTTTTGTGTTTTCATCCCTTACAGACGAAGGTAGTGAAACCCGAACGATGCGGTTGAACGTGCCCATGAAAGCAATCCCCCCTGAAAGGACCATGGAGGTTAGTCTATCTCGTACCCATGGACCATTTACTTGGACAGAGATGCCAAGTAAAATGGATTTTGTTGCTGGTATCACTAAGGAGGTTGTTGAACACATTCAGGAAGCCCTCCCTGAGATAGGTATAAATGTTTCAAGGTTTTTACAGCTTTAGAGTTTCACACCCCTTTTTTGTCATTTTAGCATTTACCCTTTTTGTGTGCATAGGTGCCAAACTAAGGTGGGATCCATCTCAGACAGTTAACGTTGAGAGTTTATCCACACTATCCCCAAAAGTCGAGCAAGTACCAAGTCCAGTTTATGACGAGGTGGCACAAGGTCTTGTACACAATGCCAAATCGCTTTGGACTTGTAGGCGGTCCATTGAACAGTTGTGGTTGCAAGTCCAAGCAAAGGAGAAGAAAGTTTCTGAGTTGTCAGTTGAGTGTGATGATCTCAAGGCTCAGTATGAGTTTGCCTCTGATAAACTAAGTGGTGATCGCTCTTGGTGGACTTCCAAGTTCACGTATACTAGATACTGGAACCTACTCAATCGCCATGCATCACTGACCCAGAAACTAGCAGAGCGTAAGGCTCAGGTGGATCTATTGAACCTCAAGTGTCAAGATTGAAAAGCTTTCGCTTCCAAGGTACGCAAATGGGGTAAGGATGAAAAGAACCACAACCATCATTATAAGAAATCATTGAAGGAAATATTCATTGAAAAGCATCAACTTGAAATGTTTGTGGAGGGTTTGGTTCTGTGCTCTGTATTCAATATCTTTGCTCAAAACACAACTGTTGATATGGAATCGCCTACTAGGGTAATCACAATGGCTTCTGGAGAGGTGTCTGTGGGTGAATTCCCTGTAAAGCATCCTACCTGGTCAGTTGTTGACAAGGGGAACGCCTTGGCAGATGTCGACTTAGGCCTTGATGGGACTGATTGGACCAATATCTCAGAAGAGGAAATCCTTCGTCGGCTGGAATTCGTCTTAGGGGGATCCCCTACGTTAAGCATTTTGTTATTATGAAATTTGCTTGCTAAATAATATCTGAATTTTTTTTCCTTTTTCCTTATGTTGATTGTTTTGTTTACATTTATAGTATCAAGGTGATGATGATGTCCAAGAAGATGGCCCCAAGTGGAGCAGGGGCCCATGATGCTAGCGGGTCTAAACGGGACAACCCTCCCATCCTGAATGTTTAGTTTTTTTTTTTTTTGACATTATTTTGACTCAAATTTATACATGAATTGTAAATTGAGAATTTTGAGTTATATTGAATAGGTGAATAAAATGAGTTAACTCTTGTAATTGTACATCATTATATGTATATGTATAAAAAAAAATTTTGTTGATTTTCAGGCCATATGCGTAGTTTAAGGCCATTTCGGGCCCCATCGTAAGCAAGGGATGTTTCGAATGACACAGGTGGATTTCTTAGTTGACTGACCATTTCTGATCGTGGCTTGTCTTATGTCATTACAGACATGATATTTTAACATCATTCTAGACTCAGGATGTAGTTTAATGTCTTTTCAGACTTGGAATGATAGTTTAACATCATTTCGGACAGTTTGTTGTTTATTGATTTAGTAATTTTTTTATTTTTCTCATTTTGACGTTAGGAGTAGTGTTAGCGGGTATGATTTTATATTCAGCATCCCCTTCACTGATCACATTGAATGGTAATTCAGCCAAAGGGACATCTAATGGAATTGTTCTCGCATTAGTGTTTTCTTGCGCTTCTGCATGTATCACGGTTTCTGTGTCAGTTGTGGTTTCTAAGTGAGGCTGCGTATGTACAATGTTAGGCCCGGGTATTTCTGTTTTGGGTAGATTTTCCTTTGTATCTAAAAGGTTATCACCTACTGGCTATTGTTCATTTATGTCATGTTTTCTAGGCTCTTCGAGCTTAACCTCTGAGCCTTGGTCTGTGTCTATGTACGATGAGATGATGGGTGTAGCAGCCTCCCCATGTATAACAATTTTGCCACCTTCATAAGGCAGGTGAATTTCTTGGTGTATATGGGAAGAGAATGCTTTTAGTTGGGCTAACCAAGGCCTTCCCAAGATTAGGTTAAACCCTGGCATTTCATCAATTACCACAAAGTTAGCGGATGTGGGGAATTGATCCCTTGCTATGAAGTCTAAAGTCACGGTGCCTTTGACTATCACACGCAACCTGCTGAATGATTTCAAGCATGTGGTGGCAGTTGATCTGATTAGCTCTGTGAGCCCGAGTTGTTCGACGATGGGATATGGCACTACATTTGTGGTAGCTCCATCATCTACATGGACCCTATGTATCTTGAATTGGTTTACTCGTATTGTTATGAACATAGGGGCTATTGTTATCTCTCTTATTTTCTTATCCACCTTGATGTTATTATTGTAGAAAATTAATGGCTTGGAAGTTGACCCTTGAGGTGAGTATATTATCGCATGAATTGAAGGTTCATTTGGAGGCAAGTCCTCGCTTACTGGGATAGATGTTAACATGCGCACCAAAGCTTCGTGATGTCTTTGAGATGTTAACACTAGGTCGTATAAGCTCAGTGAAGTATTCTTTTGTTTAAGCGCCTATGTGACCTGTGTTAGAGCCATCACTAGATCTCTACTGTTGGGCGCATGTTTGTTGGTAGTAACTTGGTCCATTGGGCCCAGCAATTTTATTTCGTCCATCATTGGTTTGTCGTTTTTACTCGAAACTATTGATTTGGGTGTATCATGTTTTCTGGATGATTCACCCTCATGGCCTATGTTTGGTTTATCACTAGGTTGTGTCATGGGCACTGTGTCTAACGATGTAGGTTTAGATGGTCCTAAGGCCAGCCATTGATGCTCCTTCTCCAAGTGTTCACGTGTAAGCCTGTCCGCTAAGCATTCTCGTGTGTGGCGTGGGGGTGCGGTTGGTTTCGAAGCCTCAGGTTATTTTAGGATTCGTACTACGTATGGAGTCGAGTGGGGTTGCGGTTGGACGATCGCATGTGGTTGAGTGCTAGACTGGCTAGGCACCTTGATGACATAGGGGCTTGGTTTATTTTTTGTTTGTGAGGTGGGGGATTGGTGGTCACTAGGATATTCAGGTGTCCTAACGACATATGGAGTTGGCCTGGCTGGAGGTTGTACCTCAGCTATTGCGATCGTGGGTGGTACTCAGACTATGTAGGGGACAGGTCAAATAGGAGGGGTTGGTGAGTTGTTGGTAGTAGCGGTGGGAGGTATGCTCACCACATATGATTTTTTTTCGCGTGTCGGGGTGTTAGAAGTTGCTACAGCGGGGGGTACTCGGATGACATAAGGCTTTTGTGGGGAGTGTGATGGGTAAGGCATGGGTGTTTGTATAGTGGGTAGAATACGCACTACAAATGGTTTATTAGGCGTTCGCTGCTCATGGTCAGAATAGACAGTGTTAATGCTAGGTGTTTCAGGTTCGTTATCAAGGTAGATTGTATTAATCACGTACGGTGCCTCTTTGGTATTTAGAAGATCTTTGTACACACCCATGACCTGGTTTTGCAGTTGAACCGGGTTGGCTTCATCAAAGGTGATCTGACCTCCATCGATCATTCATTGGATATCTTGTTTTAGGGTGAAACAGTAATCCGTGCCATGCTCGTTACGTTGGTGATAGTTGTAGAAACGGTCCATTATAAAGCCTTTTGGAACTGGGGGCTCATCTGGCGTTGCTAGGCTTAGGTTATGAACCAGTTGACAAAACCGATTATGTCTCTGGATAGTAGTAGGGGATAACTATTTATGTTTCATTAATCCAACATTCAGGAGTTGGTCAAATAGTTGCTATGGCTTCATAGGCAGTGGTGTGTATTGAGAGGGGTCCTTCCTCTCGAAGTTTCTCATGCGATTTGGTGTTGAGTTCTATGATGAGGATGACTCTGGTGTGGTCGTGGGAGTGGGTTTAGTGTAATTAGTAGGGGCAACAGGCGGTTTGCTTTGTTGTCCCACATTTGCTTGTTGTGTTTCCACTACTTCCGCTATAGTTGTGTTAGCCTTTTCTTTATCTTTCTTATTTTGTTGATTCTTAAATGCTAAATACGTAAGATCGTGGCTATTTTGGGCCACCTCCTCTATGTTTTTAATTTGTCCAAAGGCTTGATTGAGGTTACGCACATTGAGATAATATAACTTGAATTTGAAAAAGTCGTTAATAGCCCCCTTTAGAATGGTGAGGAGATACATCTCTGGGATCGGCTCATGGAGTTCATTGAGAGCAGCACTCCACCTTTGGATGAATTTTTGTATGGGTTCTAGAGGTGCTTGTTTGACCTGTATAAGGCTGTCAAGCGTTGCTTCATGTTTCAAGTTATACTTGAACCTAGTAATGAATTGATGTAACAAATCCTCTAGAGAAAATATCGAGTTTCGTGGCAAGGCCCGATACCAATCAAGTGCTCTCCTTATGAGGGACATGGGGAACACTTGCAAAATGGCATGTGGCCATGCCTAAAGTAATGCGCATTCTAGTCTAAATGTTATAAAGTGATCATTGGGGTCTGTCTCCCCATTGTATTTAGTTAGCGTAGGCAAAGATACACCCTTGGGTAAGGTTAGGGGCAGAATGGAAGAGCTGATGGGGTCATTATGATAAAAGTCCACTACCTTCAACTCTTTGTCGACAGTTGTCTTGAGGTGTTTGACCTCGTCAGTTAGTTCCTACATTAGTTTTTTAGCATCAGCCCAGTCTTGAGTGCTAGGTGCAATGGAAGGTGGGAGATGTGGTACGGTATACAGATTGGATTGTTGAATAGTAGGTTGGAAGGCTGAAAGCTGTGTAGTTGGAGGCTACATTTGCGGAATATTTATAGCAGGTGATATTGGGGGTGGCATATTATGGGCAAGGGGTTGCTGTTGTTGTGGTTGTGCTTGGGGAATATTAGCTTATAAGATTGTGTGAGGTGGTATGTTATAATGAGGGGGTTGATTTGATTGGGCACCAATCGCTATCCATTGCTCGGTCATGTTTTGTGTTGGAATCCCCTGAACTTGTTGGGTTACCACTGTGAAGGATGTTCCTTGGTTCGGGATCCGTAGTATGTAATGAGCAGATGTAGAAGCCAGTATTACGTGCAACATTCCAATCACTCGGGGCGGAAGGGTTTCTCCTACGTTATTTTGAGGAGGTTGCATTTGTAAGAACGGGGGTATCATGGTCGCAGGGGAAATTATGAGGGGAAGCATGTTGACTTGGACATCAGTTGCTGGAGGAATGAGGATGAGAGTGAATGCATCTTATTGAGGCACATGCGCTTGCATGATTTTGAATAGCTGGAGGGATGTAGTTTCTCCCGTGAATGGGTAAAACAACAGGTTTATATAAGTTTGTGGGCTGAGGATGTGGTATGAGTCTTCATGCTTGGATTGAGCTACGAACTCATCCTCCTCTTCTGGTTGAGGATTTACTACAAGCTGATCTAGAGACTGGCTCTTTTGCAGAAGGAGTTGTGTGATGAGCTCAGAGTAAGGCTCTGGAAGAGGGATGATATTGTACGGGGAAAGAATGAACTCTTGTCCTCCCTTGTAGAAAAGTTTGTATTTCCTCTTAACTTCTATTTTAGCTCGGTCCAAGGCTAGACCAGCTTGTATTTTCATACATATGAAATTGTACTGGTCTTGAGTTATAATGTTAGATGATAGGTTCCTCCCTTGCAATCTAAGGGAATAGGGGGGCCCCACTGTGGATTGTACCGTGGGCTATTGGACGACCATGGTGCCTACAAGGTCTATGACCTGGGTGGTTGTAGCAGTGGAGTTTGTGGTGTTCATGATGAACAATCAAGAATATTACACAGTGAAGGGATATGAAACTAGTATACCTGGTGCAACGTAAACCTATGTTGGTGGCATACAATGTATAAACTAGATCTCAGCGTATAGGCTTCAACGACCAGCGTATAATGATAGCGTATAGGTATACAGCGTACAATGGCAGCGTAGGGAATCTACGACATAGAGCATATAGCGTATACGCTAAGTAGTGTAGAAAGTGTCAGCGTACAATGTAAACAGGGTTTACAGCATACAGAGGGTAGCGTATACTGATGGTAGTATAGACAAGTCTACGACGTAGAGTGTGTAGTGTAAACTGAGCAGCGTAGACGCTGGGAGGTTTGCAGACAGGCTCGGTGTATACTCGATAGTGTATACACTGGGAATGTTGCAGATAGAGTTGGTGTAAGCTCAGCAACATAGACACTGGGAATGTTGCAGACAGAGTTGGCGTAAGCTTAGTAGCGTAGACGCTGGAAATGTTGCAGACAGAGTTGGCGTAAGCTCAGCAGCGTAGACGCTGGGAGGTTTGCAGACAAGGTCAGCATATACTTGACAGCGTAGAAGCTAGGAGTTCTGAGGCACAGTAATTTTTAGGTAGTCTCACGCCCTCCTTCTAGCGCCAATTTCTGTACCATCCGAAATCGTTGGTCTCCGACTAGAAGGAAATAGAAACTGGGGGATCATCGAACATGCACAGAAGACCCTACCTTCGCTTGAGGGCAAGCTGGAATTAACGAAGGCAGAGTACCTTGAGTGGTCTGCACGCAGATCAGGCAAGGATTTCCCCAAACATACACGGAAGTGTTATACGCTAGGTTATATGTCAACAACGTAACTGATGTAAAATGAGATGTAAACGGTGTAACTGATGTAAACGGAGTGTAAATGTACTAGAGCGTATACAACAAACATGCAACAATTAAATGAAAAAATGTAATAGATTTTAGGAAGAAAATGCAGCAATATTATTGCAGAGTGTGAGTTACAATGCACCGGTCTAACGTAGTTGTGACTTTTACACAAGGCAGATGAATAGCCCTAGTGGATGCAGGGATGACAGTGTGCTAGTTCAAACCGCAGGCATAGCGTAGAGGCTGTATGCTCAGCGTACAATGTTAAGGTCCAGCGTAGAAGGTTCTTTGCTCTGGTTCTTAGCATCTCTATTTTTCTCTCTGGTTTCCTCTAAATTTCCGACCTCTATCTAATGAAAAATTGGGATTTTTATATAGGTTTAGATGTTAGACTCGGGTTGGGCAAAACGTGGCATGTTGGCTGAGTGCGAAAGAATAAAATTTTACAAGTATACAACATGTTGCATCTACTGAGCGTATACGTTGGGTGTATACACTGTATCTGGTGGGCATAGACTCTGGGCGTATACGCTGGACATGCAGGACGTATACGCTAGGCACATACGCTGGATGTGCTGGGCATATACGCTGGATGTGCTAGGCATATACGCTGGATGTGCTGGGTGTATACGTTGGGCGTATAGACTCGAGGATGCACAATGTGGACACCTGATGATTACTCTGCCCATGTGGGTTGATGCTCTATGCCAAGTCTTGCTCTATAGTGCTGCTTCCATGCCATCTTCGGGGATTGGATGCCGGGCATATACATCAGTCGTACAGGCTGAGCATACTTGTGAGGCATGTACACTGGGCATATACAGTGTGGATGTGTATGCTGGATGTATACACTGGACGTATACACTCAGCGTATATGCTGTGGATGTAATTTGGGGCATATACACTAGGCGTATACGCTGAGAATTTCGGGCGTATACGCTGGACGTATACGTTGAGAATGCATACTTAGTGTAAACTAAGAACTTTGAGCTCTGAAGTTGCCATGTTTGATAGTAGATGTTGTCATGGTCATCAGTAGGTCCAAGGGAACTGCTCCTTGTTGAGTTCAACTCTGCTTGAAACTATTTGTGGGGCCCTCAAGCTTTAGCCCTGCTGGGAAACATCATGACTTAGCTCGATTCTTGTTGGAGAAGTACTAAGCTTGAAATTTTGTGGTGTTTCACCATCGTCAACCAAGCACCTCCCACAAATCTTAAAGAGTTACACAGTTTACAAGGTAGAGTGCAATTCATTCGAAGGTTTATAGCAAGGTTGACCGACAAGTTACACCCCATGCAACATCTTCTAAAGAAGGGGGTTGACTTTGAGTGGATAGCCTAGTGTCAACAAGCCTTCGATAGCCTGAAGAAGGAGCTCTCACACCTCCCAACGGTGCACCCACCGCAAAGACACCAACCCTTCTTCATATACCTTACCACATCCGATGCATCCATAGCAGCACTGCTATGTCAGAAGCGGGATGATGACTCTGAGATATGAGTGTATTACCTAAGCCATGCACTAATAGAATACACAGTAAAATACAACAAGGTGGAGAGGAACTTCCTAGCCCTAGTGTTCACACTAAAAATGTGATGGCATTACCTATTCCGTAGCATAACTAACATCATTTGCAATAGCAACATACTCCAAGCTATCACCAGCAACCTGTACGAAAGTAGTAGGATAGCCCAGTGGAAAGCAATAACCATGGAGTTTGACCTATACTATGTAAGTTAATCATCGATGAAGGGCCAACCCATAGCAACCCAACTTACGGCCTCGCTAGTCGATGACTAGGCAACTATAGATTCCAAGTTCCCAGATGAATATGTTAGTAATGTCACCATTGTCCCACCACATTTCAAGAAAACCTTGCACTTCGACGGTGCCTCGACCACACGAGGAGGTAGCATCGTTTCCACGATCACATTCCCCTCTAGGGAAATGCATCCATCTGCTTATCGTTTCATGTTCCCTTACACCAACAATGTGGCAGAATACGAGGGGCTACTCAAAGGCCTATTAACTGCCCAAGCGTTGCATGTACAACACCTAGCGATCCAAAGGGATTCACAACTAGTCATGAATCAAATTACCGAAGTCTACACCTGCAAGGCCATGCACCTACAACCCTACTGCGATTTAGCAAAAATCTTACTGAAGCAATTCATGACCACTGATGTGCAACATGTGCCACGCAATGAGAACACCGTGGCAGATGCCTTAGCTACCCTCGTGTTAAACATCCCATCGCATTCCTTGGCAAACCTTCCAACTACGTTCATAGAATGCGTAGAACCTATCACTCAAGCTGAACACATGACCTCTGTTAACGTTGCGGGCATCCTAGAGTGGTACGATAACATTAAAGCTTATTTATAGCATATAGAGCCCCTAGGTGGATTGACGTTAGCTCAAAGAGATGCAATCCACAAGTGTGCTCAACAATACGTGCTCATGGGAAATGATGCCTTGTATCGATGATCCTACGATGGGATATTGTTGGCATGCGTGGGTAGTGAGCAGGTGTTAAAGGTAGTTAATGAGGTTCATGAAGGGCTGTGCGGTGGACACATAGCACCTAGGGCTATGGTTGCGAAAATCAGACGCCTAGGGTACTATTGGCCCTACATGGAGCATGATTGCCTATCGAAAGTCAAAACATGTGACACATGCCAGAGATATGCAAATCTCATACACATAGCACCTATAGACCTATGCGCAGCACAAATTACATGGCCCTTCCAATGATGGGGACTAGACTTCATAGGGCCTATCATGCCTAAGTCCTCCGTAGGGCAGAGTTTCATTATCACTGCCACAGAGTATTTTACTAAGTCGGTGGAAGCTATTCCCCTAAGGAAAACGACATCTTAGCAAATCTACCATTTCATCCTCAATAACATCGTAATTAGGTTTGGGCTTCTAATGACCATTATGATCGACAATTGACTGCAGTTCAGCAGTACAGAACCCCGAACCTTCTGTAGCAATCTAGGAATTAAACAATCATTTTCTTCCCCTTATTATCCACACGTGCATGGGCAAGCGGAGGCTACAAAGAAGTCCATCATCAACTTGCTGAAGTAGATGCTTAACAATAGCAAAAGCCAGTGGAACGAGCAAATACTCTACGTCCTCTAGGCCTACCGAACAACTTGCAGAGCTGCAATGAGTAAGATCCCTTATAGCCTTGTTTACGGATCTGAAGTTGTGTTGCCCCTTGAGTTGCAGCTACCCTCACTTTGGATGATCCTATCCGACATCATAAGTGAGGCCCAGAACAACAAATCAGGGACCATCGACCTTGGCTCAGTGGAGGAGGAATGCATGTAGATGCTAAGACAAATTAAGCACTATTAGAACAAGAAATATTAGAAGCACCATGCAGACCCACATCGACGGCCAGTGAAGAAGGGAGACCTCATCTTCAACGTCATCCGTGAGCATGTAAGTAAGTTCTTAGCCAAATGGGAAGGTACTTATGTGGTCGCTAAAGCCTTCAGGAATGGACCTTTCAAACTGGCAGACATGGACGGCAACGAGTTCACCAAATGAACCACACATACCTCAAGCTGTACTACGTCTGAAGTGCAATAGCAACAACGAGCATCATCCGCTACGATGATAAACTGGTAGTTGCACTAGGCACCGTCTGCAATGACAATAAACTAACAGCACCAAGCAGCGTCCGCCATAGCATTAAAATGACACTGATAGTCCACTATGACTATAAACTAGCATTACACATCTGCTACAATGTAAAACTAGCATGTATGGTCTGCTAGGACCTTAAGCAAGCATAGCAGTCTGCTGGGATCTTAAACCAGCACACGGTCTACCGAGAACCTAAATTGGGTTCACATTGCATGCTCAACATGCACCACCACTAGATATGTGTCAAACGAAGGGGCATGATACCAACACATGGGTGGGATGTCGCAGTTCTAGGATGAAATTCTCAATGCAAGGAGAACACGGTTTGAAGCATACACGTCACCATCCTCAGTGTCATGCTGACCCTTCGAAAACATTGTACGATGTCACATGGGCCCTTCGAACCTACCGTCACCATGGCCCACCTTTCTGATGGTAGTTCCTAGGCTTGCTCCCACTTCTAAGGCACTGACAGTATTGTGGCCTAGCCACAATATTTTTTCTCTTTAGTTCCCATCCTGCCCACCCACCCAAGTAGCCTAAATAGCCGACAGCCTGCTCAGAAACAGTGTGCAGAATCGGCGGCAACATCCTGGACGCAGAAGAAATAGTTCGACAAGTTTTCTACATTACGAAGCCTGCTACGCTATGTAGCATAGAAAGCTTCAGAAAATGATGGTGAAACAAAGTTCTATGCTATGTAATGTTACATAGTGTAGCATAGCAACGATTTCACTACCTACTCCCCTCGCCCAATTTCGAGTCCTGTAGTGATGTACCTTTTCATCAAGAAGTGACGAACCATGTTTGCTACCATGCTACGCTGAGCTACATGGCGTAGCAAGGCGTAGCAAGGCGTAGCAATCCTATGGGAGAGATAGAAGGCAGCTCGAAGGAAAAAGTCGACAGAGTTCGAAAGACTTGCATCACCGAAGAAAAATTTTGCAAATCAACAAAGCCTTCGCGACTAAGGCAAGTTGCTACACTACGCTACGCTATGTAGCATAGCATGCATGTGGCATATGGTGGGATGCATGACAAGCTACTACGCTATGCCAAGCAGGCTATCACAAAGCACAATGAGGCATGCAGGTGGTTGTGCGACATCAATGCACTCCACCTAATCAGACTGTTAGGACATGTCTCTAGACGTTGACGTGGTAATTACGGCATAGTAAGATCATAGTTATTGTATGGCAGGCTCGTATTGCAATAGTCTTATAAGCCCAATAGTCGTAGATGGCTCGAGTGATGCCAATAAGGTAACACAAGCCTACGACACTTAGCATTCAAACTGCCCTTGTTTGCTTACCTTCAGTCCTATAAATATCCTAGCAAACAGCATATAAGGGGCCGACAATTTTTTCTAAGAAGTACCTGCAACTTGAAAAGGTCAGAAATATGTAAAGTTGAAAATTTCAAAAGAGTTCACATCTTTTTGGAAGAAAACAGATTCCAAGTAGTGGGAAATTTGAAATTCTAAAACAAAGATCTCCCCTGTCGCCAGCATTGTAATAATCAAAGTCATTTGTCTAACACTGTAGATAGAAATTCTCTCTCAGCTGGCGTAAGGTCCCTATCTCCGTTCTACCACCTTAGTAGAGCCCCACATCATTTTCATGTGAATTCTGTGTCCAAACACATAGATATTTCTTTTTTTTGGCATGCCTCAGTTACTCTTGGGACTTCTGAATTCCATCATGCTGTCCAGCCGATTGCATCCATCTTGACAAGATGAATTTGTAACTTGGGAGTGGTGCATGTTTCTAACCATAATTTATTTTACCTCTCACTTACTGTCTCATTTTCTTGCATTATTTTCTATCTTATTTACCTTCAAGCATTATCTCATATTATTGTCGCATTTTTACAATTTCTTCCCTTCTTTATTTGCCCATGAGCATTATCTCGCATTTCGCACTATTTACGTTGCAAAAGGCTATATTGATGCTAATGTAAGTCTCTATCTAATCAACCAGATCATTCAGGGACCCTCCTGCGGATACGGGGTTGGAACTATCACGTCCGTTGACCCCCCAGCGTTCTTCCAGCGATCGACATTTTCAGTCGCTACACCAAATGCCAAAAAAAAATATGGAAATGGCAACTTCTTTGACCATAAAGAAAAATAAGTCTTCCCTCTTTCTCCTCCATATTTTTTTTAAAAAAATAGATCACAGAGGTATTTATAGGGCTAGGGTTAGCCCAAAATGCAAATTTGGTGCCACATGGCAATGCGGTAGGTAACAACATGTAAGAACACGTAATAGTGCGTAACAACGTAATGTAAAGTGGCACTACACACTGTAACAGGATGCTACGCTAGCACTATAGTAGGGTGCTATGTTGGCACTGTAGCAGGGTACTACGCTAGCACTATAGCAGGGTGCTACGCTAGCACTATAGCAAGGTGCTACATTGGCACTATAGCAGGGTGCTATGCTAGCACTGTAGCAAGATGCTACGCTATGTACTATAGCAAGGTGCTATGCTAGCACTGTAGCATGGTGCTACGCTAGCACTGTAGCAAGGTGCTATGCTAGCACTGTAGCAAGATGCTACTCTACGCTATGCTACGCAGTGTAGAAAGGTGCTATGCTACGCACTATAGCAAGATGCTACACTACACTATGCTAGCACTGTAGTAGGGTGCTACACTGGCACTGTAGCAGGATGCTATCCTGGCACTGTAGCAAGGTGCTACACTATCACTATAGCAGGATGCTACGCTATGCACTATAGCAGGGTGCTATGCTAGCACTATAGCAGCACATAACACTTAGCCATATTTGTAGTTGCAATGCCAAGACTCAAAATTTTGTGGTGTTTCAACTATGATGAGTTCTAAGGAGGTTTTGAGAAAACTTACTAATTTTGAGTGGTCCCTACTGGATGCTCTAGAGTTGGCACGAAAAAAATGACTACACTAAGATTTTTGGTGTTTTAGGCTTGACTATGCTAAAGCCTACACTCTTGAAGACCTTGGGATAACTAACACCTTCCATCCTACCTCCTTAAACACTAGCATGAGCCCCATACAGTCATAGAACATGCTTTAGTGTAGTAAACTTTGGGAAAAAATGATTGGTTTTCATGACTACGCTAGGGAAACCTAGGGACTATGCTAGGCCACTATAGTCCTAGTTGATGCCCAGTGTAGTCCATGGTGAGACAAACTTCTCCTAGTCCATCTAGCCTCCAATCGACTCTAAATTGAAATACAATCTTTCTAAACCCTAGTCTGAGCTCTTGATAGGCTTGAAACATGTAAAATGTAGTAAATGGTGTCACTTTTTCCTTTTCCCCATGGCTACATTGGGGAAACCCAATGATTACATTAGCCTAGCATAGTTACAGGGTTTAAGGATTAAATGGATTATACAAATGATCACACACCTCTAACACTACATCTCAAAGACTCCACACCTCTCTAAGATCCCTAGTGACCTGAAACTACTAATTGATTAACTAAAAAATCAAAGAAAACTTATAAATATGAGTTTCCACATGTGACTATACTGAAGACTAAGAGGACTACACTAGGCTAGCATAATCCCAATAGGTGCTTAGTGTAGTCCATCGAAAATCCACAAATTAATCATCCAAAAACTCAAAACTAGCTTCAAGGGCTTTAGGACCATGATAGAATGAAAGTTAAGGCAATATTTTATCATGTTTTAACTCAAATGAAATTTTCCAAGAGTTAGTACATTAGGCCTACTTAGGTATTGGTGGTGGTTGGTGTAGTCCACTTAGAAGGCTTTGGAAAACTCATCTTCTAGTTCAACCTGCCTCCTGAGAATCGAAAAACTAAAAACTTAGACTAATCTTACCACCTTTTACCCATCCCTTGCATGTCCATGTTAACTACACTAATAAAAGATGGGAACTATGTTGGGCTAGCATAGTTCCTACCCAAAATTGATAAGATCCACCAAAAACCACTTAAAGTGACTTCCAATAAACCTTGAAACCCCATTCGAGCCTTTTTGACCAAAAATCCTATAATTTTTTACCATTTTTGACCATTGCAACCTTGACTATGTTGAAGGGATTAGGTGACTACATTGGGTTGGTGTAATCCTTGCCAAAGCCCAGCATAATCCACCAAAAACTAATTAAAATTTTCCAAAAGTGACTTAAACCTATTGTCAATAAATCCTAAAATCTTATCTAAGCTTGTTTGACTTTAGAACTTACATTTTTGACCACTTTTAATAACAATAGCCTTGACTACACTATAAAAAATTTTGGATTATGCTAGGCTAGTGTAGTCCCTATTAGGGCCTAGTGTAGTTTATGAAAAAATAATCAGAAATTTTCAAAAATAGCATAGATTATCTTTTGGAGATCCCTGAGGCCTTGTTAGAACCTACCTTGATCATGCATGTATTGACCATGCCAAAGAGCTAACTACACTAGGGAAAGTTAAGACTAGATTAGGCCAACATAGTCCTTGTAAGAGCCCAGCATAGTTCACATTTTGGGACTCAACCCAAGTCAAATACAACTAAGAAAACACCTTTTCTGATTGCAAGATCTTACTGAGACACATTAGGATCATTATAACCTAGATTTGAGTTGGAATTCATCATTTTTGTACTACCATACCTCAACTATGCTAAGGAGGATTGGAACTACACTAGGCCTAGTGTAGTCCTTATCAAGCCTTAGTGTAGTCCATCCCAAACTATTCCAAATTGACAATAACAAGCTCAAACCCACTTTTGATGAAACCTAGAACCTCACCAAAGTCAAAACCCATTTTTTCTTATCATTATTGGTATTCAAAACTTCAACTACACTGAGGGATGGTGGGACTACACTAGGCTAGTGTAGTCCTTGACTAGGCCCAACATAGTCGATCTAAACTTGCCAAAAATTGATAAAAACAACCCATAGTTCACTTTTAGGAGTCCTGGGGCCCATCAAATTCAATTTTGGCAATAAAAATTATTTTTTCTATTTTATGAAACCCAACTACACTCATGGAAAATTGGGACTATGCTAGGCTAGTGTAGTCTCTACATAGGCCTAGTGTAGTCCACCTAAAGATAATTAAAATTGCCCAAAAACTACTACAATTGACTTCTGGAAAGACATAGAACCTTGTTGGAGAATGCCTAAACCTAGGAACATTAGAAAACAAGCCAAGATTCATCTGTTTTCATCATTTTTCCATCCTAATCCCTTAACTACATTCAAAAGTGCATGCCCAATGTAGTCACAAGGTATTTGATCATTCAAGACCCAAATAGGCATCAAAACTAGCCATTTCAACCCTAAAACCCTAACCAATAGTTCTAGTGAACCTAGAAGATTATTAACATGCTTGATTGAGCTCCAAAACTCACCAAAATCCATTTCCCATTCATGAATACGCTGATGAAGCTGGTGGCTACGCTATGCCAACATAGTCCTAGTAGGGAGGGAAAATGTGGCAATAACAATCAATAGTAAATAGCTCAGAATGGTCCAACATTGACCTAGAATGACTAGAACCATGCTCCCATGTTACCTAACCAGAATTCCACTTTTTTTCATTCTTGGAAACTACATGATCTCATCTATTCCCTATGACTATGTTGGGGCCTACTAGCCAACATAGTCACCACTAGGAACATGGGTTTTAGCCTTTTGGAGAGTCCAATTTATGCCAAAACTTGTAAATCTTCAATACCCACCCTTTCACTACCTATCTAGACCATTGGGAGCTCAAAAATGACCATACTGAGCTTTGGAAATGACCCCTAAATATTGACTACACTATACCAACATAGTCATTAATCAGGCCCAGTGTAGTCACACAAAGAAAATTGTTAATTTTCCTTCAAAACAATCATAGAGTGACCCCCTCATGTGCCCAATCTCCCCTAACAATATTTTAGCCACATATCATGGCCCACTAAGGCCTAAAATTATTAAAATATAGCCCTATTTGACTAGCATTAAATAAGTGTTACCATATGTATTTCATTTTGATAAATTTGTCCTTATTTCATGGTGTTTTGACTTATTTTGATCTTTTCATGCATTGTTAACCTTCAATGCCATTAGTTGACCTCATTTAGCCTCTACATCATTTTCATTTTATCATATCTACCTTATTTTCTTTCTTATGACCTTTTTTGATCCTTGTTTAGCCTTTGATTGGTGTTAAGTGATGGGGTTTGATCATATTTGATCATCATTTGACACAATGTAACCATGGCTTGCCAAGGCCTTAAACTAGCAACATGGCTTGCCAATGCCATAAACTAACAACATTGTCTACCAAGGCCTTAAA
>MNCI01007961.1:357225-374498 GCA_015680685.1 Gnetum montanum
AAGGCCTTAAATTGGCATCAGCATAATCTTATTTCCCATGTTTTCATGGTATTTTATCTTGTTTTGATCTTGCTTGGCCTTTAGCCCATATTTTTTGTCTTCGACTACATCTTGTAGCCTTGATTGACCTTGTTTTCATTTTTTTTGTCATTGGAATAGCATATGTTTGTGTGTTTACTAAAGTATTTTATATAATTTTAACATGGTTTACACATTTCTACTTATGTGCCACTTAATGTGCTTATGGTTGATATGCAAGATTGGAATATGGACAACTTGGAAGCAAATCAATTTATCTTTGAACCTAAGTGGGCCTCATGGTGATTTTGAATGATGTATTTATCTTGATCGTCTATATCTTGAGCTTGAGAGGCTTGTCAACTACATAGCCTCAATCAAAAAACCCCTAGAATGGCCTAAGAACCTAGTTAAAACCCTTGATCTAGAGATTGAAGACATTACTAAATACTCTCTAGTTGAGGTTCTTGTCATGACATACAATGGTGAGTAGAAAACCTTGAAATTAAGTTTCTCATAGGAACCTTAATAGGCTCAAGACATCACCATGGTTTGCTAAGACAACATTAACACCTTTTCCTGGTCATATGAAGATATGATAGGTCTAGATCCACATTGAGTCCAACACAACATCATACTGGATCCTAGCATTAGACTAGTTAAGTAGAAAGTGTCTAAGATTAGACTTGATTTGGCCTTGGTAGTTCATGATGAAATCATAAAGCTCTACCAAGTTGAATTCATTAAAGTTGCTGATTATGTAGAATGGATGTTCAACATAGTGGTAGTCCCTAAGAAAAATGGAAGTATTTGCATTTGCATAGATTTCTAAGACCTAAATAAGACAACCATCAAAGATGAATTTCCTTTGCCTAGTTTTGATCAACTTATTAATACTACAGTTGGACATGCCTTGTTATCCTTTATGGATGAGTTCTCAAGATACAACTAGATTAGGATCAACCTAGAACATCAAGATACAACATGTCATCATTGATAACCATGTGCCTAAGGGTGATGAGGTGGTGATGCACTTTTATGGAGCTTCAACTATCCATGGGGCTAGTGCTATTGATATTATAACCTTCTAATTTGATGAAATCCAATCCTTCAATTATAATTCTAAGTTTCAATGCATCAACAAGATAGTGGCATATGAAGGTTTGATTAGGGGGATGATCGTAGATAATGACTTAGGAATCAAATGTTTAATGATCAAGGATGATTCACAACTTGTGGTCAACCAAGTAACTGAGATTTATGCATGTAAAGCCAAACATTTGCAACCTTTCCATCACCTAGGATAGCAATTGATGCAACAATTTATAGACATTAATATCAAACACATACCCCAAAACGAGAATGCTATAGCTGATGCCATTGTAATGTTAGCCCTCATTGTAATGCCAAATGTGTTTAATAAGTTATCCACATTGACCGTGAAGTATGCTATTCCCATCACATAGAGCATTAAAGATACCTTTGTGGACATGGTTCATATTGCTCTTGCAAGGGAGTGGTATGATAATATCAAGTTTTACATTATGCATGGTGAATCCTCACAAGGCCATACTACCACTCAAAAGGATGTTGTACATAAATGATCAAAACAATATGTCATTATAGGTGATAATACATTATGTCAATGGTCCTATGATGGCATATTATTAGTGTGCTTAGGTAGAACTGAAGCCAGAATAGTCCTAGAGCAAGTTTACAAGGATATTTGTGGGGGACATATAGGACCTAGAGCTATGACCTCTACGATTAGATGGTTAGGCTATTACTAGTCCTATATGGAAAAAAAACTACTTGCAAAAGGTTAAAACTTGTGATAATTTCTAGTGGCATAGCAATCTCATGCACATATCACTGACTGAGTTACACACTACTCAGATCACTTGGTCATTTCAATGATGGGGGTTGGATATCATCAGACCTATAATGCCTAAGTCTTAGGTAGGTCATAGCTTTATCATCACCATGACTAAGTACTTTACTAAGTGTGTTGAGGCTATTCCCTTAAGGAAAACCACATTTAAAAAAGTCTATAGGTTCATCTTAGACAATATAGTAGCATGTTATTGCATACCTATGACCATCGTCATAGACAATAAATCACAATTTAGTAGCCAAGAAAGAAAAAATTTCTATCACAACCTAGGCATTAAGCATTCTTTCATGTCATCATATTATCCTCAAGCTAATGGACAAGCCGAGGCAAGAAACAAGGCCATCATTAACTTGCTTAAGAAAATGTTGAACAATAGCAAGCACAAGCGACATGATAGGCTTGTCCACGCACTTTGGGGTTATAGAGCAACATACTGTACTACAACAGGTGTATCCTCATATAGCCTTGTCTATGGTTTTGAAGCTATTTTTCCTCTTACATTGTAGGTATTGAAACACCCTAAATTTTCAAGGCATTCTTACTTCACCAAGGTCCTGGAACTGAGGAAAACATTTCCACAAGTGTAGCCTCATGACCAATTGGTAGGAAATGGATACTTTGAGTTTAGACTATCCGGTTTGGACAATTTAATTAGCTGATAGTTCACTCAGGAAGCATGCTAAGGGTTGTCGATGATGCTCAGGATCAACAAAATAGTTCGGCAAGTTTTCTAGTCAAGAATTTTGCTACACTACACTACGCTATGTAGCATAGCAAGCCTCAGAAGATAGTTGCTCAGGCGACCAAACTATTGTAAGATGAAGTGCTATGCTATGCTATGCTACAGAGCTTAGCACAACCTAGCAAAGGAAAAATAGAAAGGCCCAACTTACCTAGTGATTCCAATTGCACTCGGCAAGCACTCTAGCCTTCAAAACTAGTTGTCTTATTCAACTTCAAGTCTTTCAGCAAAGCTCCTCTTACTAGAAAAGTGGAAGATTAAGCCAAAAGTAGACTAGGTTGGCTACTACGCTGTGCTACACTACATAGCATAGCACAACATAGCAATGATGCAAGAATGAAAAAAGGCATCTCAAAATGCAGGATTAGCAAGTTCAAAAGCTTCATGTCGCAAAGAGCAAAGGTTGTAGATTGTCAGCATGATCTTCAAATTTTACAACTTAAATGGAAATCGTAGTTAAAGCTAGTTACTATGTTATGTTATGCTACATAGCATAGCAAACATGCAAAACCAGCCAAAACACTTCAAAGGCCTCCAGCACATGCAATTAACTCCAAAGCAAATTTCTTCTTCAAACTGGTGGCTACGCTACATAGCGTAGCACAACATAGCAAGTAGCTATGCTACACCAACATGCTATGCTCCATAGTGTAGCACAATGTAGTAGGCAGCTACGCTACATCAGTGTGCTTCACTCCTTGTCTGCATCGTTGGCACACCTAATCCTAACATTTTCAGTTCTAACAACATAATTTCAGTGGGATAGGTTCACGACCAGATTTGCATGTTCATGGAGTGCGTACATGTTAACATCTTGTGGGTATGGGGCACGTTTCATCTAAACCTCATTTCATGCATCCTCCTAGCCCTATAAATACCCTAATGGGCAACACTCGAAGGGTTGGCAAAGCTGGCAGATTGGCATGTTGGAAAATTGGCAATTCAAGTGGTTGGAAAATTTTAAGGATTAGCAAAAATTTTAGCTTTTGGCAATTTGGTTGGCAAGATTTAACAATTATTGGTGAGAAAATTTTTGTAAAGGGTGGGAAAAAACAAACACATAGTTGACAAGTGGACTTTGTAGCATTTCACATTATTGGCTCTTAGGTCCGCGTTCAAGCACACACTTGCCTTGCTTTGAACATCCTAGTTACTTTTGGAATCTCTGTGCTTCCTGGTGTTACGTAACCAATTGTATCCACCTAGACAAAGTAAAGCTGTAATCTTGAAGTGGGGCATTTCTTAACTCTAGTTTGCTTTATTTTCCTACTTATCATTACATTCTACATCATTTTTGCTTCCTCGCATTTAGTAACTGTTATTTTACGCTATAAGCATTGTTTCCATATCAAACGTTTGCATAAGGTTTAGTGACATTGACTAAGTCCCTATCTAATCGACCAAACTGTTCAGGGCACCTTGCTTCCATTTTATCTAGCACAACCCTCACATGGATCCAGGGTTAAAATTGTTTGACCGATGACCTCTTGGTGTTTCCAGCCATTGATGTTTTCGGTCGCATCATTTTTCTAGCACTAGGAGGGCCTTTTAGTGCCATTTTCCATGTTTTATGGTAGTCCTATAAGCATTTTGTACCCTGACATGCACTAGTCTAAACTTAAAACCCTTTTGTAGTTATTTATGCATCGTGTGGTGTAGTTCGGTTGCTTCGACGGTTCCTTCAGAATCCTACAGGACATAAAGCCTTCAATCACCATTTGACCACCTTTTGTTTCATAGTAGTCTTGCATGAATTTTGTATCCCATCACGCACTAGCGTAAACATGACACAATTTTATGGTTGTTTACACATCGTGCGGTGCAGATCAATCACTCTGACAATTCCTTCAGAATCCTACAAGACAAAAAATCTTTGATTGCCTTCCAATCTCCTTATTTTCCTTGTTTGCAAACCCTTTTATCTTTACGACAATGATTTTTCCAAGCACCATTACTACACCTCTAACGTTGAGGTTCCCCTCACGGTTCAAGGCATTGCAGGTGCCAAATAGCCACCTAGCCCAGTGCTAGAGCCATGTCAATCCCTTAAGATCCAAAATCAGGCACCTAAGGGCTTGACCCAACAACACGAGAGATATAACTTTCTTTGCGCTAAGGTGTAGGCAAACG
Source organism: Gnetum montanum (assembly GCA_015680685.1). Taxonomy (NCBI): domain Eukaryota; kingdom Viridiplantae; phylum Streptophyta; class Gnetopsida; order Gnetales; family Gnetaceae; genus Gnetum; species Gnetum montanum. The sequence continues at coordinate 362,010 of MNCI01007961.1, forward strand.
TACCCTTAGATGCACAAGAACTCGAAGACAAACGTAGCTTCAAGTTCACTTACTACAATAGGAAGGAATCTATTCCCACTCCCGGCATTTCCATTCCTTTAATGAAAATGAACCAATGGTTAATAGATTAGCTAATCTAGGTCATTTGGCCTAGGAAGCTGCAAGACACAACATCTCACCATGATGAGATGTTTCAAGATGGGCAGAAGGAACTAGATTCCCAATTTGAGGATGGGGTCAAACTACCCTTGCCACCATTCCTTCCACCCCATTTTTCTGGAGAAACCCTCTCTCTACCAATGCTCCCTTCATGATCATAGCTGCACTTCTGCAACTTGTGATTACATCAGCAATGGGTAGCCATGTCATGTCCTTGGAGTATCAACACCCATACTCCCCTGTTTTATTCTCAACCACTACCCCTCAGCAAACTATTCCACAAACTACTCATCCATCCTTTCATGCTTTGCAACATGCACCAATCATGGCTACCCTGCCCCACATTCACACCATACCTACCTTGTAGTCGCATTCAATTTCCACATCCATTTCCATGTTTACACCTACCCCACTATCAGCGGCGGGCCTAGGCCTGAAACACCGTGAAAATTACGGGTCGGACTCAGGCGAAGATTCGTAATTTGAGAGAGAACGCGTCTCGAATTTGTCTAAGGACAAGTTTACGCTCCATCACGCACGGCAGTGTGATGAGCGTAATAGGCTCCAAGAAAGTTAAAGGCGAATTTGTTCAAGGACAAGTTTACGCTCTATCACGCACGGCAGCGTGATGAGCGTAATAGGCTCCAAGATAGTTAAAGGCGAATTCTTTTTAAGAACAAGTTTACACTCCATCATGCACGGTAGCGTGATGAGCGTAATAAGCTCCAAAACAGTTGAAGGAAAAATCCAGAGAGGCATGACAAGTCGGCACTTTTTCTTGCGGCACATACATAAGTGGCCTTTACACTCATTACGTGGCGGTGCGTACCAGTGCGTGGGTCATGATTCAAGTTGCACGCTCCTTACACTCCACCACGTGCCACTGCGTGGTAAGCGTAAGTTATGACCTATTTACGCTTTATCACACACAGTTGTTTGATGAACGTAAGTTATACTTTGTTTACGCTTCACCACGCACGGCTGCGTAGTGAGTGTGCATTACATTTACGCTTTGCCACGCACAGCTGCGTGGTGAGTGTAAAACGATCTTGAACTAATTGTTTTTATGTCAGTGCACTCATACACGCAACAAAAGGTGAACGAACGCAAACGCAGCCGAGACACGCCTATCATGGGCCTGCTCTTTACACGCACAGCACGCAAACGAGCGTGTTGTGCGTAGTCGCAGTTCGACTTAAAAGAATCGCGTCAACAGGATCCGCGACATTCGGGCCCACATCATCAGGGTTGCGCGTGTCGCGACCTATAAATACCCCGCCTAACAAATACACAGAAAAAAGAGAGAAGATTGGGAGGGGGAGAGTTAGCCAGTTGACAAGTTAACGAACCAGAGCACCAGAGCACTTATCGCTTTTGCTGGCAGCAGATCAAGAGGACAAGAGCATTTTCTGAGCAAGGGAACAATTATCGCCTTGAACAGAGAAACAAGAGCAACCTCTTGGTAATCGCTGCAAACATTATCCTGTAGCAGAAACAGAACGCAGCACACCTGAGTCCTAACAGCAGATCTACCTGAAGCAAAGAAGCGGAACGAGAATTGCAGAGTCGTCTCGCCCAGTTAGCAGGTTCTATCATTCAAAAGATCGACAGAATTCAGAGCTTTGGGCCTACAAGGTAGATCAGACTTCTGTCCAAACAGTTTTCTTGTTGTTTTGTGCTCATTTTGCATCCAGTTGTTGGGGGTTTTCTCCCATTGTAACGTAATATACACAGAAGCATACATCCAATCCAGCATTGAAACATAGATCTTTGATCTTTGAGACATCCACTTTTTTTTTCTCTCCCGATCAGCATCTTTCCAGCGTTTTAGCGTTATCTTCGTAGCGATCCATCTACGTCGTTGTCTCCCCGTTCTACGATCTCTCGCAACAAATCACACCACGCAAAAATCCGTAATCGTCACCGTTTTTACTGACCCGTAAGTCCCTGTCTGATCGACAAGACCGTTCAGGGCACCGCGGATTCGTTTTTCCAGTTTAGCCCTCGCGCGGATCCGTGGTTAAAGCTGTGTACACGGAATTTCGATCGGTATTTCCAGTTGCCGACATTTTCCATCGTTACAGTTTTCTTGCGCTAGAAGGAGGACGTTCAGGCTCCGATCCGAATAGTTCGGGTAACCCTGTTTAGAGATCTATACCCTAGGCCGTAGACGTAATACCTCTAGGGAGGTCTAAGGTCAATCGTGTGGTGTAGATCGGTCGCAAAGACGATTTTGTTGAAATCCGGCAGGGTAGAAAGCCTTTTTTGTTGTTTGTCAACCTTTCTTTCATTTAGATTCGACTTTCGGTCACTTTTGCATCGTTGACCCATGGATTCTTACTATTCAAACACAACAGCCACAACCGCCATGACCACTGTCGATCCGGGTGTCGCGCCCGTGAACCCGACGGTGACCGTAGGGACCCTTGTGTCGTTCATTAAGGCTTCAGGGAAAAGATCCTATCTTCACGGTCATAACCCCTGAAGACTACAACTTCATTTGTGTCAGGATCCAAGCAAGGTTGGCTCTCAGCCGAGCCGACCTTGAGGCAAAACGAAACTTTGAGGCACTCCATCGAGGGTATTACGATTTCAAGCCAATGGCCTATGATATAATCCCCTTAACCGAGCACCAAAACGAGCTCATCTCCCGGCTGATCATGGCCAGAGGCCAGGCTGCACAACCTGTGGCGGAACCCCAGCGGGAGGAAGACGCGGAGGACGAATTCGCGGCCATGTCGGAAAATTCATTCCATACTCTGCCCCTCCACACACAAGAAGACCCGTTGTTTCCTTTTGACGGAGAGGCAGCCTCTCTTAACCCAGCTGCAACCGCGCAGGCACAACTTTCTAGCCTCCCACTAGCCCAGATGCAGTTGTCTGGGTGGCAAGCATAACCACTACGCCATGACGCAGGGGCGGGTCCGTCCCACCACGTACTCGGCATACTGGCGGTGATCTCGGTGACCACTGCGCCTCAGTCCATCCCTCAGGTACAGGCTCACACTGTATCGACAACTCGCTCAGCGCAAAGGTTGCTGCCCCCGCCAACTCAGCAACATACTGTGACCATACCACAGCAACCCTTTGTCCAATACCCTGCAACAAGTCAGTGGACCGATCCTGCTGTGCAGCAATATCCGTCTGCGTTCTACGATCCCCAACCCCCACCAGCACCAGTGGCGCAATTTTCACGGGTGCTTCCTCGCTACACTTACCATTATGCCCCGCAGCAGGCAATAGTTAACCCCGTGTCTCAAACCGGTGGGTGGGGGCCTTCGCAGGTCTCCCAGCCTGCACGGACCCCTGCCCCACCAGCAGGTAACCAACCACCTCCTGCGCTTCAGTTTCCTGTGGCTGTTCACCCAGTCCAATCTCCTGCTCTTATGCCTGCTGCATAGACGCCTCCCTCAACAGGTTTGGATCAAGCGTTCCAGCTTATCCAGACGCTTACTGAGGAGGTGCGATGCCTCAAGACCGCTGGATCTGACACCATTCAGATTACGGATTTCTATCAAGATGATCCGATTAATCCAGCGGTCACCGTGTTGTCGTTTCCTCCATGGATGTCCCTCCCACATTTTACGAAGTATAATGGGGAGGGGGATCCCAACACGCACTTGGCCACTTTTAGATCCGAATCCTTGTTGCTGCAACAGTGGCCACATACTTTGGTCAGAGTCTTTGCGATGTCCTTAACAGGGAAGGCTTTAGACTGGTACCGAGCTCTCCCACGCTCTTCCATTTCAACCTTGGAAGAGCTGCTGACCCAATTTGTGACCCGATTCAGATACAACGTGAAGCCGGAAGTCACATTGGAGCAGCTTATGGGGGTGAAACAAGACCCGCTCGAGCCAGTCCAAAAGTTCATACAGCGTTGGAACGCTACCTTGAATGAGATCCGTGACCCGATCGCGAACTCCCACCTGTTGGCCATATTCAAGGGAGCAGTCAACGACTTTATCAAGTCCAAGCTGTATTATCTTTCCCCTGGAGACATACGTCAGGCCTTCGCCCAGGTCTGGAGCATCCAAGATGCTGTGGAGGCTAGCAAAGACCCGGCGTACATTGCTTACAAGAACACGCACAACAAGGCTAAGGACAAAGGTAAGGCAGCGACCACTACTGTAGCGGCATTGACTGAGAATGCCAAGAACAAAAACAAGAAAGCTCCAGCAACAACACCGCCTGAGGCCACGGCTGGTGCCGGCATCAGCCAAGCCACGGCTGCCCCTGAACAGGCCCCCCAGCCAAAGCCGAATTTTGAGCGTAATGACCGCTCAAAATACGCGGCTCTACCAGTGAAACACTCCAAACTGCTAAAACAACTGTTGGCGGCAGGACACATTCAACCTAAGAAAGTGTCCGAGGAGGCCCTGTAGCATCACAGACGTAACTGTGAATTGCTGAAGGACCCCTCTCTAGCTCTGCCTAATGAACCGGTAGTTCCGAGATCTTTCAGGCTGGACCGTTTCTGTGACTACCACCAGATGTGTGGTCACAACACGGATTACTGCTGGGCATTGAAAGACGATATTCAACGCATGATCGATGAAGGTCATCTAAAACTAGACAGCAGTAACCCCACACGTCCAGAAAACAAGACATTACATGTATACAAGGATCCGTTAAACGCAAATTACGATCCTTATACAATTACTGTGGTAAGTACGGACGGTGAGCGTAAAGGGCTACCAAAACAACCTTTTGTTTTGCATGTGCCCACCAGCTCACAAAGGGGACCAACTACTTCTTCGGCAGCAGGTGGGGTCTCACGACCGCCGTTCATTATACGGGCACCTTCTCAGGTACGGCCTCAGTCACACGCTACTCCCCAAGCCGCAGCTTCGTCTGCGCCCACACCGAAAGCGCCCTTCATCATTAGGGCACCCCGATCATAGGCTGCTCCTCTCACGCAGGGGCAGACCTCCAATCAGCACCGTCAGGCATCGCCTCCTAAGCGAAAGGAGGAAAGCACTAAAGTTAAGGCGACAAAAGACAGTTCTACGCTTAGCTTCCCTAAGCCTAGGCCCCTGGCCTCTGTGCCCATGACCATGCCCCAGAAGCATGCCACATGCACAGGAACGCAGCCACCTTCTTCTGGTAGGAAGACGAACAACCCCTCTTCTGCCCCCCCCCCGCCTCGAGAGATCCGTCTCTTGGGCCGGATGGAAGAGAGTAAGGGGGATAAACCAACCTGCCAGGAGAAGGACCTCCTCGATGCGTTCACGCAAGTTAAACAGGCTCTCAAGCAAAAGAACACGACGCTGAGCTTGTATGACCTCTTGATGACTTCTCAAGAACATCGCGAGGCTATGGTACGCATGCTGACGTCCATATCAGTGGATGCCAGCTTACCGGCGGAAGAGGAAGTGATACACGCTATCATGTTTCCTCCTGAAGCTGAAACACCTAAACCTGCCTCATTGACCTTTCTGGACGAGTCTATTAAAGATGATCCGGAGAAGGTTCAAGTAACGACGGACCCGATGTTCATTACCATTCGGGTCGGCCAGTACCAGATCCGGAGGGTGCATGTGGATGATGGCGCGGCTGCTAATGTCGTTCCCTATTCCATCGTGGATAGGCTGGGTTTGGTCGACCATTTTCGGATGACAGCGTAGAGGAGTCGAACTGTAACCCTCCTCGCCCTTATGCAGTAGTTAACATAAAAGCCGCTAAAAGGCAGTTGCGTACTCACGGCTGAACGAAGCTCTCCAGCGTGCGCCATGTAAGTTAGCAAACAACCGTTCCCTTTATTTGTGTGTGCTTTTACGCAGTATTTGCCTTCTGTGTTTACGCTTTGCATTTTTGTTTTTTTTTGCATGTGTCTGGTTTATTTACTTCGAACTTCACACATTGGCCCGCAACGACCTTAAACTAGTCTTCCATTTACTTATAATTTACGCATCAGCCCGCAACAGCCTTAAACTAGTTCGTTAAATTACAATTCACGCATCGGCCCGCAACGGCTTTAAACTAGTCATTCGAACTTTTATGCTCTTGGCCCGCAACGGCCCTAAACTAGCAGCTACTTTGCCATTTACGCATTGCTTCGTCATCCATTCACGCTTTCGGCCCGTAATGGCCTTAAACTAATAAAAAAATATGACAGATAGCTGATAGTCAATCAAAATTTATAGCGTGTTTGTCTTTCAAAATATTTGTGACATGATGCCAGAAAACAAAATCACGCATGACCCATACTACCACTATCACCCGTGTCCTTCAACTCTAAGTCTAAACCCATAAGTTCGTCCTCCAGTGGGCCATCGTTTCCGGGGAGTATCCCTCCTGGAAAGATTGTCTCTTCTTCTAATGCTGGCTCCACAAGAGGACGCTCTTCGTCGTGGTGTTCCACCTCTGCTTCCATAGTTTCCTCCTCCAGCCCCTCAGCTGGCGGACGTTCTCCACCTTCTGGGATCTGATACAAAAAAAAAAGAAAAAAAAAGAAAAATTTAGAGCAGGCAACATTATGTCTGGAAATGCGCTGGCTAAGCCATGAGTAAACTTACCCGAGATGACCCAGCTTCGGCAGCAAAGGGAAGCTTATCTAGACCAGCCCACAAACGCTTCATGATTTCATCCTCTGTTAGGTCTTGCCACGCATCCTCGCCCAAAGCCATCCCTGCTTTTATCTTTCCTTTCTCCACGCTGCTCCAAGCGGGAGGATCTGGGTAGAAAGTAGGGATTGAAGTTTGATTCCCAGGAAAGACCATTGCTCTCTCTGGAGAGGCAGTGACGGTCACCTGTTCTTCAAACCTCTTGAAGGCATCGGACGCTCCGATGCTATCCACAAAGACCTCCAGAGACCGCTCTTTAATAGCAGACTCACGGTAGCGTTTCCTGTAGGCGGTGCTCTCCCTTTTATACACGTGCTTGTGGTCCTTCTCCTTTTGCCCCCATTCCTGAACACCCGCGCAGTAGTCCCTCCAGTCTTGGCTCTTCTGAGCAAGGAGCTCTATTTGCATCCTTTGCTCGACTAACGCTCAGCTGGTCTGTACGCTGTTCCTGATCGCTGTCCAATAACGGGAGTGATCAATCATAGCAGTACGCCAGTCTTCGTCNGTAACGCACATTTACGCATTTCTTCATAAATATAGCGTGGCACGACCGCCCCGTCAGATGGAGGCTCTGCTGTGTCCAGGTCAATGGGCTCCACGGGGTCCCATTGGAGGTGAGCTCCTGACAGAAAACAAACATCAAGACAGATGACATATTATAAGCAAGACATTACGCAGTTACTCTCACTCACTTACCAACACTAGGGTCGATGCGTTCGAGACGCTCGATCATGTCGTTAATCACGCCTTCCATGAAGGCAAACTTATCGAGGAGATCTCTCCACGTCGCGTTAGTAGCAGCAGACGTCGAGACATCTCCTTCTCCTATAACATACTCGGTTAGATATTACCTATTTACAGATTCTTGCAAAACCCGTAAAAACAAAAAAAACATACGCTCATTACCTCTTCCGGTGACAGTAGCAGCGTCATCGACATCTTCTGTACTTTTCTCTACTTCACGCACTGGGGTCTGTGTGTCTCTAGCTCTAGTAGCAGGGGCCTCCTCCCCAGTCTGTACGCGGCTCCCACTAGTAGCTGGGGCCGCCCTACGTGATAAAGGCTGCGCATGACGCGTGCTAACAGCCGGGACCTCTGCTTCCAAAATTGAGGCCCCATCCCCATGCTTTAATACCATTGCCCCTGTCTGAGGGGTTAATCGACCTGTCGTCTTTGCTGTTTACATCCTCATGCGTTAGAAACACAATTCCACTAGTCAAAGTTAAACATTGCGTATACAGGCTTTATACTTACCAGGCGGAGGCTTAGTCCGCTGCACCGTGAGCCCAACGGTGTGGCCTCCCTCGCCTCCCGGGGCCTCAGCCACACGGAGCCTCTTCCGCCGAGCTGCAGGCTCCACGATTTCCTCTTCCAAGCGTTTCCCCCGCGAGGCATCGCCAGTGTAGGTGGGCATTATCCTGCCTACACTATCGAGGCCTCGCACTCGGGGTGCTGTCATGCCTTTGGTTGTCACGGACATTGATTCTTCGATCCCTTCCGGTGGGTCCTGCCCATGGGTAGTGCTGAGGATGTGGGCAATCCAGGGTTTGGACAATTAGTCTCGGTCTTGCTGTACCCAGACCCCATTCTTCTGAATGACCAGAAACTCAGCAAACCGCCGGAGGGCAGCGATGAAAAAGGCATGATGCACGTTGAAGCGAGACTCAAGCTTCTCTCGAAGCTTGACCATCTCGCTCCGCAAACCCTTGGCAAGATGACTCCCCCAGTCAAATCGGGCTCCCTCCTCCAGCACATCCCGCATAATACGCGTCTGTTCCACTGAAAAGAACCATGCTTGCGAGAGAGTTTTGGGGAAGGTACGGGCCCGAAAAAGGGGATACAGTGTTTTGGCGGTCGCCAGCTCGAACTGCTCACAGGGGAATCCCTTGATATCCTTAGGGATTCTAGCCCACTCCTGAAGAAGTGCCTCCACTTTGATGCCCCTCTGGGCCTTCACGTTTACGGGAAGGCCGCTAGAGGGGATGCCAAACAGGTCTGAGAAGAGCTGGGCATTGATGTCGAAGTTAACACGCACGTTATGCACGCGCGTGCTGAAACGGTCGGCCTTCGCATTGAAGGAGTTGACCAGGCCGATCATCTCGCTGGCGGGAACGTCGGGAGTGGCAGCTAAGAAAAGGTGCATTAGCCCTGCGGTCTGGATGTTGGTGACCACCGCCGCTGGGGCCACCGAGTGGCTAAGCCAACGCTGTGCCTCTTTGATGTCCCCATAACGAAAGAGGACATCTCTCGCCTCGCGGCCGGAAATTGTTAGGGTAATCTCCCGAGATTCCCGGACTGTAAGCCAAAGATGCAAGCCAAAAAAAATGCAAAATATCACACAAACATTATCGCCATAGTCATAACTCATAATCATGCAAATAACACAAACACGAAACAATCTTACCGGGGCCAAACGGCAGCGGGAATTGCGGGAGTTCTATCTCCACGTCCTCGACGCTGAGGGGCGGATCCAGCGTCCAATCCTCATGCAACCACCTGAGGCTCTGGCACTTCTTGAAGGCCTCCTCATAGCGTGAGTGGTACTCACGCATCTCGTGACCAATTTGTCCGAGGACACCGGCTCGTACGTTATTCGTCGCGGTAAACAGCATTATTGCCGTTTCGGCACAGGGTAGCGTATCGCCGTCACCGATTAGTTTGTTGTCACGGATAAAAAACCTGTACAATACAACATAAGTTCGATTCACGCCCTACAGCTAGATCTCTCTTACTCCTTTTTACATTAAAAACAAGCATTCTAACATAAAAAGACAATACAGTCATCTAGATCTGCTTACCCGCTTGCGTAGTATACCGTGCCTTGAGGATTCTGAAAATACGTTGACACATGACGGGCCATGAAAAATGTATTGTATGCGTGGTAGCAGTTGAAGCGGGTCATACCCCAGATCCAATGCAAGCTCCTTAGACCCTGAGAGCTGAGTGCTCGGTCCTTGGGATTTCCTGTTTCAACCGCCCCGTCTGTCAGGTAGGCCAGAATCCCCTGCGAAGACCCTGGCAACAGGTGCTCTAGAATGGCACCAGCAACATCGCCGGTCACATGGGACCAAATGATGATGCTGAAATTACGCACCAAAAACTGCAAGAATTCTAGTGCCCCCTTGCGGTACCAGATAGCCTTCCCCTGCACTCTTGTGTGCGGAGGAGGGACGTTTGGGACGATAGGGTTTAACCAACATAAAACCCCAACAACATCCAGCACAAGCAGGATGGGCTTCAGCGCGATGCTGTAGAAACAAGAACGACTCATTAAAACACCTACATCTGCATGTCTAGAACTAACACAAAAATCATAAAACGTAACCAGGCCGAAATTTCCCAAACCCTTGCAACAACGCAAGGTTTGTCCCTGACAACGGCAATGAACGCAACCTCACCAAAACCCTCGCACTAAGCCGAGGTCCATAACTTGACATACGCATTCACGCAAGAGACATTCCAAAAAACAAAACAAATAGACATACAGAGCAAGCGTAGGTACAAGAAGAATGGCCTACCGGTTAAGGGTTGTCGGATCGCAGACCTCGATCAGCGCCTTCGAGACACGGTTCAGGCTTGCCTGCACTTCGTCGATTTTCGCCAGTTTGGCATTCTGCTTCTTTGCCCTCGGTGCCATCACGATAGTTGTAGTTTTTCTTCAGTACCTGCTTACAAATCCTTGCAAGATTATACGCCCTAGCTTTCTGCTCTCTCTTCTCTCTGTTTTTCCTTTTCTCTGCTCTTCCTTGTAAATTCAAAATGCGATAGCCAACAACCAGATTTCGTCAAAGAAACACTCATTTATACGCGAAGATCGCCGACTTGATATTGAAGCAAAGTGGAACTTTCCTGAAATGGAATCCTAAAATTCGGTATTAATGCGGCTGATATCGCACGCGCTACTGTCTGAAATGATGTTAAACTACCACATCTTATCGCCTCGTAATTGGGTTACATTGATTACAAGCTCTGTCACCAACAATCAAAATTTCAGTTAGCATTCCACGTTTGGCAACATCCTGTCACTTGTCTCCTAACCGTTTATGCACTTGCCAGTTTTGTAGGACAGACGGAGGATGGACACCACGGTTTCAACACCTTTAACCTTGACAGGCCCATACGGGCACTTAATTAGGCCATTTGACTTCACATTAGTAGACGCTAACCCCCCTTTAGCAGGCGTAACCATAGCTACATCGGAGACATCCCCAGACTGGCCAGAACAGTCCACGCGCCCACTAGACTTGGAAGCTGGGGACATAACCGAGGACCCCATTAGTGAGGTCCCTATTGTTACGCATAGGGGTGAGACCAAGACGCTCAAGGTCAGTTCCTTGCTAGACGAGAAAACGCATAACGCAATAAACAGGTCCTGTAAGACAACATCACTGTCTTCGCATGGTCATATGAGGATATGCCTGGGTTAGATCCTAGATTAATCTAGCATAACATTATCCTTGACTCGCAAATTAAATCGGTTAGGCAAAAGGCACGCAAGATCAAACCAGATTCGCGAGGGTGTCCTTCATGGATGGCTTCTCAGGCTATAACCAGATTCGCATCAACCCAGAACATCAACTGACTACAACGTTTATGACACCCTGGGGAACATTTTGCTATACCATGATGCCTTTCGGTCTGAAGAACGCCGGAGCGACGTATCAACGGGCCATAACGTACATCTTTAGCGATTACCTTCTGGGAAGACTGAATGATTATGTAGACGACATAGCTGTAAAATCTTTGAAGTCAGAAGATCATTCAGAGGACCTGGGGCTAGTCCTTAAAAGATGTTCCACGCACGAGCTCCGGCTTAACCCAAAGAAGTGCGTGTTTGGAGTCAAAACCGGACGCATGCTAGGGTTTGTGGTATCAGAAGCCGGCATACGAGTTGACCCTGATAAGGTCACAGCCATTGTCGTGTTACAACCTCCCACAGATCTCAAGCAACTACGCGGGTTACAGGGCCGTTTACAGTTAATACGCAGGTTCATTTCAAGGTTAACTGACAAACTACATCCCATGCAACATCTGCTCAAAAATGGGGTTAATTTTGAATGGACCGACCATTGCCAGCATGCGTTTCACAGTCTAAAATAGGAATTGCAACATCTACCGACGGTTTTCCCGCCACAAAGGGACCTGACTTTTTTCATTTACCTCGCCACTTCGGACGTAGCAATAGCAGCGTTGCTTTGTCAAAAAAGGGAGGATGGATCAGAAATGCCCATCTATTACCTGAGTCATGCTCTATGTGCATACGAGACGAGATATAACGACGTGGAGCGTAATTGCTTAGCACTAGTTTTTATGCTCAAGAAATGTAGGCATTACCTTTTTCGCAGTCAGGTTAACGTCATTTGTAGAAATAACATCCTTAGGGCCATTACGCATAGTCTATACGAAAGTAGCAAAATCACTCGCTGGAAGGCTATCACCGCAGAGTTTGACCTCCACTACATTGGCCAATCATCCACGAAGGGCCAAGCAATAGCCGACCAGTTAACAACTTCACCAATTGACAACCACGCAACCGTAGAGCCAGAATTTCCTGATGAGCATGTACATAGTTTAAGCCCTGTTTCGACAGGCCTCGAAGCAACATTGTATTTCGATGGAGCTTCAACCGCCAGAGGCAGCAGTGCAGCCACTGTTCTTACGCTATCGCCTGAGGATGTGCGTCTACACGCTTATCGATTAACCTTCCCTTGTACGACCAATGTGGCAGAGTACGAGGGGCTCCTCAAGGGATTACTAATTGCAGGCG
>MNCI01007961.1:377505-398788 GCA_015680685.1 Gnetum montanum
GGCACTTTTTCTTGCGGCACATACATAAGTGGCCTTTACGCTCGTTACGCGGCGGTGCGTACCAGTGCGTGGGTCATGATTCAAGTTGCACGCTCCTTACGCTCCACCACGCGCCGCTGTGTGATAAGCGTAAGTTATGCACTATTTACGTTTTATCACGCGCAGTTGTGTGATGAACGTAAGTTATACTTTGTTTACGCTTCACCACGCACGGCTGCGTAGTGAGCGTGCGTTACATTTACGCTTTTCCACGCACAGCTGCGTGGTGAGTGTAAAACGATCTTGAACTCATTTTTTTTATGTCAGTGCGCTCATACACGCAACAAAAGGTGAACGAACGCAAACGCAGCCGAGACACACCTATCATGGGCCTGCTCTTTACACGCACAGCACTCAAACGAGCGTGTTGTGCGTAGTCGCAGTTCGACTTAAAAGAATCGCGTCAACAGGATCCACGACATTCGGGCCCACATCATCACGGTTGCGCGTGTCGCGAACTATAAATACCCCGCCTAACAAATACACAGAAAAAAGAGAGAAGATTGGGGGGGGAGAGTTAGCCAGTTGACAAGTTAACGAACTAGAGCACCAGAGCACTTATCGCTTTTGTTGGCAGCAGATCAAGAGGAAAAGAGCATTTTCTGAGCAAGGGAACACTTATCGCCTTGAACAGAGAAACAAGAGCAACCTCTTGGTAATCGCTGCAAACATTATCCTGTAGCAGAAACAGAACGCAGCACGCCTAAGTCCTAACAGCAGATCTACCTGAAGCAAAGAAGCAGAATGAGAATTGCAGAGTCGTCTCGCCCAGTTAGCAGGTTCTATCGTTCAAAAGATCAACAGACTTCAGAGCTTGACCATTCCTGCACCTAAGCTTTAGGCCTACAAGGTAGATCAGACTTCTGTCCAAACAGATTTCTTGTTGTTTTGTGCTCATTTTGCATCCAGTTGTTGGGGGTTTTCTCCCATTGTAACGTAATATACACGGAAGCATACATCTGATCCAGCATTGAAACATAGATCTTTGATCTTTGCGACATCCACTTGTTTTTTCTCTCCCGATCAGCATCTTTTCAGCGTTTTAGCGTTATCTTCGTAGTGATCCATCTACGTCGTTGTCTCCCCGTTCTACGATCTCTCGCAACAAATCACGTCACGCAAAAATCCGTAATCGTCACCATTTTTACTGACCCGTAAGTCCCTGTCTGATCGACAAGACCGTTCAGGGCACCGCAGATTCGTTTTTCCAGTTTAGCCCTCACGCGGATCCATGGTTAAAGCTGTGTACACGGAATTTCGATCGGTATTTCCAGCTGCCGACGTTTTCCGTCGTTACAAGGCCCATCCACATGGTGGACCTCATTCACTTCTCCTCCTATTTTGCAACCATCATAGATGTCCCACTATGCTAGCCAACAAACCTATCAAGTCCCAAAAATGCTACAACCTAGCATAGGACTCTGGTCTATCCCATTGGCCACACAAGCAACCTACCCCATAGCACAACCAATAGCTGCTACTCCAACAGTACCACCTACTAGGTGGTGGACAACACAAGTAGCACCATTCACAAGGGCCATCCCAACGGCACCGCCTATGGGTCATGTTGCTACCCCTACCATGCCAAAAATGGGAGTTGCCCTTGGAGCTCCTTAAACATCCACATCATCCCCAGGTCCAAATCAAGCATTCCATCTTATCTAGACCCTCACAAAGAAAATAAAATGCCTCAAGGTTGTTGATTCTGATATGGTACAAGTCATGGACTTCTATAGGATGATACCATTAGCCTGGCAGTCCCTGCACTAACTTTACCCCCTAGGATGTCACTCCCCCATTTCACAAAATACAACAAGGAGGGTGATCCAAATGCACATCTTGTTATGTTCAGGTTTGAGTCCCTTCTTCTGCAACAATGGATGCATACAATCATGCATGTCTTTGCCATGTCTCTAATGAGAAAATCCCTAGACTAGTACTGTGCACTTCCATGCTCCTCAATATCAACCCTAGAGGATCTTTTGATCTAGTTCATGACACGTTTCAAGTACAACTTAAGACTGGAAGTCATGTTGGATCAGTTGATGAGCATGAAACAAGACCCACTAGAACCAGTCTAGAAGTTCATTCAACATTGGAGCACGACCCTTAACAATATCCGCGAGCCCATTCCAGAGGCCCACTTATTTACCATCTTTAAGGGTGCAGTTAACGAATTTATTAAGTCTAAGCTATATTATCTCACTCCACGAACTCTTAGTAAGGATTTCACCAAGACTAAGAGCATGCAGAATGCTGCTAAGACAAGTAAAGACCTAGCCGATGTTGCACATAAGAATACCTTCATGAATAAGGACAAAGACAAGGGTAACGCTGCAATAGCCACAGTGGCCGTTGTGGCGAACAAGGCCAAACCCAATAATAGTAACAAGAATAAAAAGAAACCTACCACACCTTCAACTAACCCCGCACCTAAACAAGGAAACATGTCTCAAACTTCTGCATCCACACCTAAAGCATCTACACCATCTAAATCAAACTTTGATAGTAAAGATCGTTCAAAGTATACCCTGTTTCCTGTCAATCCTTTAGATCTTATGAAGCAATTACTGGTGATGGGGTACATCCAACACAAGAGGATGCTGGAGGAGAGAGCCAAGAAAAATCAGTGGTACTGCAAACTCCTTAAGAACCCCTCTTTGGTATTACGCAATGAGCCCCCAGTTCCTAAGGGTTTTAGGCTGGAGTGGTTCTGTGACTGCATGGTCACAACACAGATTACTGCATGGTATTAAAAGCTGACATCCAAACGATGATTGATTAGGGGAAATTGGTGTTAGATGAAATCAACCCAGTATGTCCCAAAAATCAATCCCTGCATGTTTACATGGGTCCTCTTAACACCAACAACGTTGGTTACATTATCAATACCATTGGTGTTGACAATAATCCTAGACCACCCTAGCAACTGTTTGTGGTCTGTGTGCCTTAGCGTAGTGCACCAGTACCACTAGCTGCTAATCTAACCCTGCAATAGCTATTTGTCTTAAGAGTCTCTTCCCCAGTCATCTACCCTTGCACCACCTAGTCCTCAGGCATCTGCCCCTGCACCACCTGCAGGAAAAACCGCACCACATACACTAACACCATTAATATCATTTTTTATCATGGGGCCAATCCATTCAATAGCCTCTACCCTGCATAAGATAGCTTTACAGCCTTCTCATTCTAAGAAATAAGAAGTGTGTTTCAGAGGTGAGACGTCAAGGGAAAGTACCTTCCTAGCTACTTCCAAGCCTATGCCTTCACCCCTTGCATCTACGTCCTTGTTCCTAAAAGATAACATTGCTATCATGCATAGTCTTCACCACCTTGCCCTAAAGGGTCTGAACCCAAACCCAAAACTATCTCTCCTTAGGAAATTTGTCTCCTAGGATGAATGGAAGAGGAAAAAAGCAGTAAACACGAAGGTGGCCAAGACCTTTTGATCACTCTCACTCAAGTCAAGCAAGATCTAAAATAGAAAAATACTATGTTGAGCCTATATGACCTAATCATGACATCTACTACACACTATGAGGCTTTGGTTTGCATATTAATGGTAATTCCAATTGACGATAACATGCCAGCAGAAGAAAAAGTGATCCACTTGATCATGCTTCCTTCTGCACCTGTAGAGCCTTAGCCATCCCAATTGAATTTTTGTGATGGCTCCATTAGGGAAGGTCCTGAAAAAGGTCAAATGAAGATAGCACCTCTTTTCATCATAATTCAGGTTGATCAACATAAGATCCAAAGGATACACGTCGATGATGGGGCTGCTAGAAACATCATCCCTTTCCCTATTGTGGATAAGCTGGGTTTGGTCAACCAGATCAAATCCACAATAATGTCATGCTTAAATTCATTCAATGGGGCATGGGTCATGGTGAAAGGCATGGTCCACATTGACTTCATGGTAGGGGACCAATTCCCCATAAATGCAACATTCATCGTGGTCGAAGAGATGCCTAGGTTTAACTTGATCTTGGGGAGGTCATTGTTAGCACAACTTAGGGTTGTCTCTTCACCCATTCATCAAGAGATCCATCTACATTATACAGGAAGGGAGGTAGTAGTCCATGATGACAAGGTAGCAACACAAGCTATCAACAATGTAGATATGGAATAGGGCTTAGAGGTCATAACCTTTGAGAATGAAGCGCCTGCCTTTGTAGATACTAACCATTCAGCAAGAGAGCCAGCTCAACATGCTGGTTCACAAAATGAAAACACATGGGCTAAGTTGCCCTTCCAAACAGAGGAAAATGATGTACATGAAGGTCATAGCAAAGTGTCTTGGCCTTACACCTCACCCAATCCATGATAGGTTAGGAAGTAGTTACGCATAGTGTAGTAGTCCTATTGCTTCCTTCCCTGTAAACACCCATTGTACAATTATCACTTATTCACCTCACATCTATCCATCTACGCTAGCTTAACCAACTTTCTTTTTATTTTCAATCATTAACATACCTTCTATTTATGTTAAGGCCCGAAATGGCCTAAAACTAGCTGAGGCCCAAAATGGCCTAAAACTAGTGGTGGCCTAAAATGGCCTAAAACTAGCTGAGGCCTGAAATGGCCTAAAACTAGTGGTGGCCCGAAATGGCCTAAAACTACGAATGGTCCAAAATGGGCTAAAAAACTATCCAAGGACTGAAATGGCCTAAAACTAGCTGAGGCCCAAAATGGCCTAAAACTAGTGGTGGCACAAAATGGCATAAAACTACGCATGGCATGAAATGGCCTAAAAAACTATCCATGGCCCAAAATGGCCTAAAATTAGTGATGGCACGAAATGGCCTAATACTAGTGATGGTCCAAAATGGCCTAAAACTAATAAACATTAAAAACATAAAACCAATCACATAGATAATGCATAGGCTAGCATAAGATCAATTTTCTTTCAAATTTTGCTTCTTTCATTCAATTTTTTTTCCATCAAAAAATGTTTACAATAGTTTTGCAAAAAATACAAAAAATCAAAAAACCCATGCAGTCATAAGTCATCTTCACCTGCATCATCTTCACCTGTATCATTTTCTTCCACATTGTTTCCTTCTGCATCACCTTCCTCTGCATTACCTTCTTCTTCCTTTTCATTTTTGCCCTCTATGGGCCCTGCACCTTCATCTTAAATTTGCATTGTAAAAAGTAAAGTAGTCAGCTAGAGCAACACACAAAAGCTAGAATAGAGCATATGCCTTTGCATAGTAGAAAGTGACTAACCTGAGATGGCCCCGCATTTGCCTTGAGGGGTATGCGATCCAAACTGAGCCCAAGGTGATGCCAGACTTCCTCCTCTATGATATCTTCCTAGTGCCTCTTTCTTGATTTAGCATTTGCAGTAGCTTTCTCCTTTTCAATGGCCATCCATCTTAGTGGTCCTAGAGAAAAGGAGGTAGTGGCAATCTCACCTGTGGGAAGATCCACTTCCCGTTTAGGGGATTCACTGACCATCACTTGCTCCATGAACTTGTTTTAAGCCTCAGAAGTACCAATGGCATCCATGAATGCTTCATAGGTAAACACCTTCACTAAAGCATCCCAGTATTATTTGCGGTAGTTGGCATGTTCTAGTTTATACATATATTTATGGGTTTTCGAAGACTGCCCCCACTTGTAAACTTTGGTACTGTAGTCTTTCCAGTCCTAGTTCTTTTGAGCCAACAAGTCCATCTGCATCCACTATTCTATTATCTCTCAAGTGGCCTTGTTGTTGCATCACATAGCTATCTAATATCTAGCATAATCTATGAGAGTCGTGCGCCAAATACCATCATTGGTATCACAAGCCAGGAGGAAATCGTTCCTAGATCGGAGGTCTTCCATCTCAATGTTTAGTTCAGCCTTCTCTTTCTCAATCCTCTAGACCCATTTCCATAGGTCTTCATTGATGCACCTACACTTCCACAAGGATCATGCCGAGTGCAAAGCATATTTGCTAGCCTTTTCATATATGCGATGAGGCACCTCAGTCACTTCAGGTGGGAATGTAGGCATGGCATCGACTTTCAACACCTTTTTTGGGTCCCACTTGAGTTGAGAGGTTGTAACCACACAAAGAGTACATTAGTCACACTAGCGTAGCAAAGTTAGCAATTCAAGAAGTCTAGTGTTACAACATCAAAAAGCCTAGCATAGCAACTTTACTTATCCACTTCAGGATCGACTTGTCTGAGACAGCTAATCATGTCGTCGATGACCCCCTGAATGAAAGTAAGTTTGTCGAGGGTCTCAGCCCATGGTTCCAAGTGAATCAGGGGAGGTCCTACAACATTAACAATGGTGTCTTCCATACAACCAAATGTGTCAGTAATGACCAAGATGGACTACAATAAAGTTGTGATTAACACAAATGACAGTATAAGGGCTCCTACCCAGTAAACCCTCAAGGGTGATAATGGGGGGATTTCCCATTGACATATCATTGAATATATTGTCAAACTCACCAACATCTAATTGTAGCTCTCCTCCTTTCTAGCTCAAAACTATGGTAGCACCCTTAGCATTCGTCTGCTCCCCCAATGCTGAACTGCATTCAGCAAAGGGATCTCCAGCAGAAGTCCCTTCCTGGTTGATGTGGGCTTCCTCTTTATTTGTTGGGACCTTTCTTTTCAAGGCACCGAAATCTTCCTCATTCACAGGAGGTTCCTCTTCATCTCAAAAAATGTCCTCCTCTTCAGTAGAAGGGTTTTCCTCATTGACAAGAGCCCCTTCCTTAATGGCAGGAGCTCCTTCCCTCTTGACCAAGGTCCTTTCCTCTAAGACTAGGGCCTCTGCATCTTTATTTTCTGCCCCATCTTGGGGGCTAACACCTCTTCATCACCTTCTTCTTCTTCTTCTTCTTCTTCTTCTTCCTCTAGTAGCAAAAAACATATTCGCATTATAGCTTAAACCATGTTAGCTTAAAATATATGCTATGCTACACTACATTTCTAGCGTAGCACTGCGTAGAAAGCATTTAATCAAAAGGTGAAGAAACAAACATAGAGAAGAGAATTTACTGATGGAAGGCTGCATCCTGCATATCTTAAACTATAGTGATGGTCCCCCTTCCTCATCTAGACGAGGCGGCTCCTTGTCTTGATGAGGCCTCTTTCATTATAACTTAGTGGCCACCATCTCGATGATGAGACGTTATGCTACGTTGTCCTAGCCATGGAAGTTGTAGGCCACCTGATCCCTAGTTTTCATGGAAAATGACTCCCCAATAGCTTCTGGGGGATCCTAGGCTCAAGTGGTCCAGAGGATTTGGTAGATCCACAATTTGGAAATCTGGTTACGATCTCACATAACCCAGACTCCATTCTCATAGACTACCAAGAACTCCATGAAACATTACAAGTAGACTATGTAAAAGGCATGGTGCATGTTGAAATGGGAGTCATGCTTCATATGAAGCTTGATCATTTCAGTTTCCAAGCCTTTGCAAAGATGCCTAGCCCAGTTGTAGTGGGCCCCCTCTTCCATGACCTCCTACATCATCCAAGCTTTCTCAACCCTAATAATCTTTCCTTGGAAAAGTAGCTTGGGAAATGCATGGGCACGGAAGATAGGGTAAACATCTTTGGTGGCTCTCGGCTTGACCTTCTCCATGAGGATTCCCTTTCACCCTTTTGTAATCCCTAACCACTCCTCAATGTCCCTCTAATGGTTTGCCTCTTTCTTGGTCTTTGACCCCATGGGGAGACCATCAGCAGGGACACCAAAAAGATCCATGAATAGTTGGTCAATGATTTCAAGGATCACTTGCATGCTTTGTACACGTGTGCAGAAGCAGTTTGGCTTTTCAGAAAAGGAGTCAGCTAGGGCGAGCATCTTAGTCGTAGGGACGCTCGGGTTCATTGCCAGGAACAAATCCATCCTAAAGGTTCTTGATCAAGGATTCCAATGTCGTGTTGCATAACCAGCATTGGCTCTCATCTACCTCCACACCCCCCATACTTGAAGTAGATGTTGGCCTCCTGATGCTCAGAGGTGATTACCATCACCTCCTAGAACTTCTTCACCACTATAGCAGTTTGCACAAAAATACAAAAAAAAAAGCAAAAAAAATAAGTTAGACAAGGCATAAGTAGTAGAAAAAATAGGAACAACATTCAAATATGCAATAATTTACTATTTAGCTTGCTAGGTCTAAAAAATGATTGGAATGGTGGAAGATCAACCAAGACATCTTCAACGATGATCAATTTAATGGATGCCCATCCCCCATCCAACCAACTGGACTCGTTGCATCTGTCATAGAGCTTGTAATACCAGGTTGGGTAGGTTTTGTACTCACCCCCGCATTGGCCTATCACACCTACACACATATTCTCAGTGGAAGAAAGCTCCCACAATGCCATTTGTGCTAAGGTCAACACATCCGTATCGCTGTGAAGCCCATTCTCATTGATGAAAAACCTAGTAACAAAAACACACTGTTAACATTTTCCTAGCGTAGTAAGAATTGCATAGTGTAGTATAACATGTCTACAAAACTCACCCACTAGCACAGTAAACTATTCCCGGTAGGTTCTAAAAGCATGTTCCCATGTGACGCACAATAAACAAAGTGTTGTATGGATGGTAGCAATTATACTCGGGCATCTCCCAGATCCAAGCCCAACACCTCACATTTTTTGGGCACTAACTAGATCCTTCTCCCTACCCACTACTAACTACTCCATTTGTAAAAAATCTCAGAATACCCAGATTTTCCCTAGATAAAAGGGTTTCTATTATGATGGCTGCTACCTCCTCCGCCAAGTGTGACCAAATGAACACACTAAAGTACTAGAGGAGAAATTGTAGAAACTCCTACACTCCTTCCTAGAACCAGACTGCCTGCTACCTTGCATGTGCATGGGGTAGAGGGACATTGGCCACTAGTTCGCTTATGCAGCACAAGACCCCTACGATTTCTAGGATGATCAAGATCGGCCTTATCTCTACCCTGCATAACACAATAGAAAATGTTAATAGCATAATCAAGTGGAGTTCAAATATAACGTAGCAAGATTAGCATTTAGTAGATAGCGTAGCACAATTCTTTTCATGCATATAGCATAGCAAAAAAATATGAAGGTAATAGCGTAGCAAAATTAGCTTAGCGTAGCAACAATAAAACTAAAGACAAATCTTTGAACAAAGAAGAATTTAATACACTGTATCCGTTCAAAATATCTACCTGACAAAGCGATTAGCATCACGCTGTCATAGAACATGTGTTACACTGTCACATCACACACATAGCCAAACCCTCCTGAGGGTTGTATGCTACGCTATTTGCATGCCAAGTGGCTTAAATCATCCAAGCCTCTATGGCAATGACAGCCGCAACGATGGCAGTCTAAGCGATGTTGCATGTAATATTAGCGTAGAGTCCATACATCCGTCATAGCCAAAATGGCAATATCAATGGTGTAAGGGCCAAAATAACGACAACACGATGACAGAGAATAGAGATTGCAAAACAAAAATTGCAGAAACAAAAAAATTAAGGAAAATAGAAGCAATAACAGAGGTATAGGAAAAACAAAAGAAGCATAGTAGCATACCAGGTTAATGTTGTCTCCTCTCGCACCACGACATGTGCTTGTGACACACGCCCTAGGCTTTTCTTCATTTCTTCGATCTTGGCAAGTACTAGGTGTTTTCATTCTTTACTTGGAGCCATCGTTTCGCTTGCCAACTCTTTCTTTGTTGCTACGTTGAATCACCTTGCTCTAAATTGGCACAATCGCTCTATGATCCAAATGTGGGCTCTGCACTGTTACGACGAAATGATGGGTTTACTAGGGGTAAACCCCTATTTATAGCCACAATGGTGAAAAGAAACTTGTTATTTTCTCTTCCCGATTAATGTGGGATGTTCCATACAACGTAGCATGCCTGCCATGACATAGTAGCACTATTCGCATTAAGGCAGGTAGGCTTGAGCAAAAAGCGTTGACATGCTTCAAACTAGCCGTTTTCCTTCACAAAAATATCTTGTTAGCAGTCCACAAAGATCTTAAACTAGCATCTTCAAAGTTTCACATCCTGGCGGTCCGCAAAGACCTTAAACTAGCAATCCTAACGCATAGTTTCAATCTAGTTAGCGATCTGTAAAGACCTTAAACTAACCTACCTTTCACTCTCCTTAGAATAGCCTGTTAGCAGTCTACAAAGACCTTAAACTAGCAGTTTCAACCTTTTACTCGTTAGTGATCTGCAAAGACCTTAAACTAGCAGCTTCGAACCTCTTGCATTTTAGCAGTTTGCAACAACTTTAAACTAATACTCTAATCTGTTGGTAGTCTGTAAAAACATTAAATTAGCAGTTTTGCATTTTTACAATAGTAATTTTGCATTTTTACACTAGCATTTTTGCATCTTTACCTCTAGGTGGTCTGCCATGACCTTAAACTGGAAAATCTTAAGCTTTGTATCTTACTTTATATTCATTTCTATTGTTCACATTTCATTGCCACTTTGAAAATGTTCAATATTTAAAGTTACTACAAATAGGTATCTCTTGACTAAACATTCATCTCATTTTGGTAGGTCGAGTGAGAATGGAAATCCATCATGATCTCTCTTCACCTTTAGCTTTAACTAGTCCACATGGCGAACTCACGAGACAACTGAACCTAGAGCTAATAGATTGGGAATCACTCATAGTTAGCACCATAGCATCCTTAGAAGCACCCCCAAACTGGCTTGAGCATTTGGTCCAAGCCCTAGATTTAGAGGTCGGGGATGTAACTAAGGACCCTCTCATTGAAACACCTGTGACCACATCCAGGAGGGAGATAAAAACATTGAAACTTAGTTCCCTCCTAGACTCATAGATGCATAAAGATGTAGCCAAAATTTTGCAAGATAACATTGAAGTCTTTGCATGGTCATACAATGACATGTCAGGTTTAGATCCGAGGTTGATATAGCACAACATTGTCCTAGACCTGCGCATGGAAGAAGTTAAGCAAAAGGCTCACAAGATTAAACTAGAGATTTCACTAGTCGTACGAGATGAAATCACCAAGTTGTATCAAGCTGGTTTCATTCAGGCTATTGATTACTTGGAATGGATGTCTAACATTGTCATGGTTTCTAAGAAAAAAGGAGGGATACGTATCTATATAGACTTCCAGGAACTAAACAAAGCAATGATCAAAGACAGCTTCCCACTACCGAGTATTAATCAACTCATCGACACTACAACTGGTCATGCTCTATTATCCTTTATCGATGGTTTCTCTAGCTACAACTAGATTTACATCAACCTAGAGCATTAGTTAACAACAACCTTCACAACCCCATGGTGTACCTTTTGTTACACTATGATACCTTTCAGGCTCAAAAATGCTAGAGCAACCTACCAGCTAGCCATAACTTACATCTTTAGCAACTACATCCTAGAAATGCTGAACGACTATGTGAATGATATAACAGTCAAATATAAAGAAGCCGCTAATCATCCCAACAATCTAGGTGTAGTCCTCAAACATTGCCAAATGCATGATTTATGTCTCAACCCAAAAAAGTGTGTATTCGAGGTGAAAAATGGACGCATGTTAGGGTTTGTAGTATTGGAGGCTAGGATACTGGTGGACCCTGATAAAGTTAAGGCCATCACCAACCTAGCACCTCCTACAAACCTTAAAGAACTGCATGGGTTGTAGCGTAGAGTACAATTCATCAGAAGATTTATAGCAAACTTGATTGACAAGTTACACCCTATGCAACATCTTCTAAAGAAGGGGGCTAACTTTGAATGGAAAAATTAATGCAAACAAGCCTTTGATGATCTGAAGAAAGAGCTTTTGCACCTCCTAACTATTTACCCACCATAGAGGGATAAGCCTTTCTTCATCTACCTAACCACCTCAGACATGTCTATCGCGGCACTATTATATCATAAATGAGATGACGATTCTAAGATACCAATGTACTACCTAAGTCATGCACTGATAGTGTATGAGTCAAAATACAATGAGGTGGAGAGTAACTTCCTTTCCTTAGTGTTTGCATTGAAGAAGTGGAGGAACTACCTATTTTGTAGCAAGATTAACATTATTTTCAAGAGCAACATACTCCAAGATATCACAAACAACCTATATGAGATTAGTAGAATAGCCCGATGGAAAGCAATAATAGCAGAATTTGATTTGCATTATGTGAGCTAGTTGTCAACAAAAGGTCAAGCTATAGCAATGCAACTTATGTCTTCACCTGTCGATGACCAAGCAATCATAGACCCTGAATTCCTTGACGAGCATGTTAGCACTATCAACATTGTCCTGCCACCTCTTGAGGTCACTTTACATTTTGATGGTGCCTCGACCATGTGAGGGGGTAGTGTAGCTACCTTCATTACGTTCCTCTCTAGGGAAATGCAACCTTTTGCTTATTGTTTTGCATTTCCTTGTACAAACAACATGGTAGAGTATGAAGGGTTACTTAGGGGCCTCTTAGCTTTCCAAGAATTAAGAATAGAATACTTGGTGATTCGCGGAGATTCACAACTAGTTGTGAATCAAATCACCGAGGTCTACACCTACAAAGCTACACACCTGCAACCCTATTGTGACCTAGCAAAAATCTTGCTCAAACAGTTTGCAACTATGAACATGCAACACATGCCATGCAATGAAAATTCCATAGTAGATGCATTGGCCACCCTAGCATTAAATGTGCCACCACACTTGTTTGCAAGTTTTCCAACCTCGATCACCAAGTGTATGGAGCCTATCACTTAGGTGGTACATGTAGCTTCTGTTAGCGTTGTGGATACCTAGGAGTGGTACTCCAACATTAAAGCCTACCTGCAACATGGCGAGCCCCTAAGGGGATTGATATCTACTCAGAGAGATGTGACCCACAAGCGTGCTTGGCAATATGTGCTCATGGGAGACAACGCCCTGTGCAAATGCTCCTATTACAGGATATTGTTGGCATGCGTAAATGAGGAGCAAGTGTAGAAGGTTATTAATGAAGTACACGAAGCACTATGTGGGGCACACATAGCACCTGGGGCCATGGCTACAAAACTCAGGTGCCTAGGGTACTACTAGCCTCACATGGAGCATGATTGCCTAGCCAAAGTTAAGACATGTGATACGTATCAAAGATACACAAATCTCATACACGTTTCACCTACAGAATTGTATCCATTGCAAATTACGTGGCCTTTCCAACAATGGGGACTAGACATCATAGGACCTATCATTCCTAAGTCTTCCTCAAGGCATAACTTCATCATCACCGCCACTGAGTATTCTACTAAGTGGGTGGAGGCTATTCCCCTGAGGAAGACTACATCTCAATAGATTTGACACTTCATCTTCGACAACATTGTGACAAGGTTTGGGCTTCCCATGACTATTGTGACTGACAATGGGCCATAGTTTAGTAGTGCAAAAACCTAAACCTTTAATAGCAATCCTAGCATTAGACAATCATTCTCCTCACCATATTACCTATAGGTGAACAAACAAGTAGAGGCTACAAACAAGTCCATCATCAACTTGTTGAAGAAAATGCTTAAGAACAACAAAAGGTGATGGCATGAGCAAATCCTCTATGTGCTATGGGCTTAGAGGATGACATGTAGGACTGCAATAGGTAAGACACCTTATAGTCTTATTTATGGATCTGAAGTGGTGTTACCTCTTGAGTTGCAAGTGTCATTACTCCAGATGATCCTATCAAATGTCATGAGCGAAGCCCAGAACAACAAGTCAAGGATCACCAACCTCGACTCAATAGAGGAAGAGCATGCACAGATGCTAGGTCACATAGAGCATTATCAAAACAAGTAGTGGAAGAAACATCATGCAAATCTGCATCAACAGCCAATATAGAAGGGAGACCTCATTCTCAAGGCTATCCGTGAGCATATGAAAAAATTCTTAGCAAACTGGGAAGGTCCATACATGGTCACAAAAGCCTTTGGGAATGGGGCCTTCAAGCTGGCAGACATGGATGGCAATGATTTTACAAATTTAATGAATTATCCGTATCCCAAGCCATACTACATCTAATGCATGAAGCAGATAAGCAAATGTCCACTACGACGTAA
Source organism: Gnetum montanum (assembly GCA_015680685.1). NCBI lineage: Eukaryota > Viridiplantae > Streptophyta > Gnetopsida > Gnetales > Gnetaceae > Gnetum > Gnetum montanum. Next base: position 391,601 of record MNCI01007961.1, read on the forward strand.
AAATAGCAAAGGTGAGAAATCATTTTCTATTACGTAAAACTAGAAAATCTTGTTTGCTACAACATAAAACTAGCAAATATCATCTGCTATGATGTAAAAATGGCAAAGCTCATCTGCTACGATGTAATATTGAAAAATATCATCTGCTACGACGTAAAATTGGAAAAGGTAAGCAACAGTCCTCTATGACTATAAACTAGCACAGACAGTCCTTTATGAGTATAAACTGGCACAAACAGTCCACTATGACTATAAACTAGCACAGACAGTCCACTATGACTATAAACTGGCACAAACAGTCTGCTATGACTATAAATTGGCACAAACTATCTGCCATGATGTAAAACTAGCAAAGTACGTCTTCTACTACATTAAACTGGCATAGACAGTCTGCTACAACTTTAAAATGGCCTATCCACCATCCGCTACAATGTTAAATTAGCACTACGGTCTGCTAGGATGTTAAACTAGCACATCCACCATCCACTACGATGATAACCTAGCACAGTGGTCTTCTGGGACTCTAAACTAGCACGACGGTCTGCTAGGACCTTAAACTAGCACACTGTGGTCTTTGGAGACCTTAAATTAGCACATCATGGTCTACCAGGACTTTAAAATGGGTTCCCAGCACATCCCCAACATGCATCATGGCTCATCAAGTAAGTGAGCATGCACAGTGCCAACATGGGATAGGACGTTGTAGTTCCGGAACGTAGTTCATGATGCCAAGAAAACACCCTTTGGAATATATGCGATGCCACTGCCCCTAGCATCTTTTTGATCCTCCAAAGATGTCTTATGACATCTTGCTGACCTTCCAGAGCTACTGCTACCATGGTCCTTTGCCTTGGCAGTAGCTTCCCTAGTCAACACCTGCTATTGGAGTTTTACCAGTATTGTGGCCCAGCCACAATATTGCTATCCTCCATCCCCTGTCAATGTCTGAGCCCAAAAGACTTTCAACTATTGGGTAGCCCATCTCACAACTAAATTGCATAATGCTTGCCTTGGGTAGGGATTCCTGAGCATCTGCATTCATAGTAACTCCTAGCCTTCTCAGTGCTAGCTCCTCCACACTGATGCTACCAAGGCCACTGCTAGCCTTCTTGGTTTGGACATCACATGCCTCAGCAACAATGTCCAAAGCTCTAGTAGCATCCACAGCAAGCAAGACCTTTTCATTCATTTTGCATCATGGTTGTTTTTCTTGGTTTACTTTCTATTGTGTTTACAGGGTGCGTACCAGAGGGGCATCAATCAGAGGTGTGTTTTTCCATGGAAGCAGGATACTACATCATTGAAAGGTGGTCTTCTTAATTAGCTTGGCTACTTCGAAGTGCATATCCTATTCTCCCCCTTAAATCCTTTTACCTTATTCCTTACACTCAGAATCCACTCTCTCATCTATTTTACAAGCTTTTCCTACTGCTTGTGAAGCCCTCCCATTATCCCAACCACAAAGTCCATGACATGCATAACACAACTCACTGCATGGGAAGCATCTGTAGGTAAGTTACAGCACCACGTGGATGTAACACAAATCATCCTAGGAAAGAAACACCTATCCTAGAATAAGGTTTTCTGCAAATGTAAACAATAGAATAGCATAAGAAAAAGCATAAAAGAGCAAAGATCACGCAAAAAAAAGTGCCTAAAACAAATGGCACAACAACTATTTTGCAGTCATCCTCTCTAAACATTCCAATGAGAGGTTGAAGGTTAGTAAAAGCAAAGATAACCACACAAACAGCTCCCTCACAAGCACTCCAACAAGGGATCCTGCAAAGTTTCATCTTTACCATTTTCCTGAACCTCCTTCCCCCTACTTAACCTTTCGCTTTTCCCCACATAACCAATGCAACATTATCAAGCACAGCTAAGCCATATCTTGGTGATCACCGAAGAGTGATGTTAGCATTTTGTCTTTCGTGGTATTTCGTATTCTTTGTCAGCGTCTCTTGGGTCCATCCTCCATACATTGACAAAGAGGGGCCAATGAAACACCCTAAATTTTCAAGGCATTCTTGCTTCACCAGGGTTCTGGAAATGAGGCAAACATTTCTACAAGTGTAGCCTCATGACTAATTAGTAGGAAATGGATGCTCTGAGTTCAGACTATCAGGTTTGGACAATTTAATCAGCTGATAGGTCACTCAGGAAGCATGATAAGGGTTGTTGATGGTGCTTAGGATCAGCAAAAAAATTTAGCAAGTTTTCTAGTCAAGAAGTTTTCTATGCTATGCTACACTATGTAGCGTAGTAGGCCTCAAAAGATAGTTGCTCAAGTGACCAAACTGTTGCAAGATGAAGTGCTACTCTACGCAGTGTAGCATAATGTAGCAAAGGTAAAATTGAAAGGCCCAGCTTACCTAGTGATTCCAATTGCACTCGACAAGCACTCCAACCATCAAAACAAGTTGTCTTGTTCAACTTCAAGTCCTTTAGTAAAGCTCCTCTTACTAGAAAGGTGGCAGATTAAGAAAAAAGCAGGCTATGTTGGCTGCTATGTTGTGTTACACTACATAGCGTAACATAGCATAGCAATAATGCAAGAATGACAAAAGGCATCTAAAAATGTAGGATTAGCAAGTTCAAAATCTTTACATTGCAAAGAGTAAAGGTTGCATATTGTTAACATGATCTTCAAACAAACGTTTACAACTTAAATGCAAATCGTAGTTAAAGAAAGCTGCTATGCTATGCTATGCTACATAGCGTAGAAAACATGCAAAACTAGCCAAAACACTTCAAAGGCCTCTGGCACATGCAATTAACTCCAAAAAAAATTTCTTCTTTGAACTGGTGGCTACACTATGCTATGCTACATAGCGTAGCACAACGTAGCAAGTAGCTACACTAGGCCAACATGCTATGCTCCACAATGTAGTAGGTAACTATGCTACATTAGTGTGCTTCACTCCTTGTCTGCATCATTGGCACACATGATCCTAGCATCTCCAGTTCTGACAGTATAATTGCAGCATGACAGGTTCACGATTGGCTTTGCATGTTCATGCATTGTGGACACATCAACATCTTGTGGGTCTGGGGCACATGTCATTTGAACCTCATTTCTTGCATCCTCTTGGCCTTATAAATACCCTAACAGGCAACGCTTGAAGGGTTGGCAAAGTTGGTAGATTGGAATGTTGGCAAATTGGCAATTCGAGCGGTCAGAAAATTTTAAGGGTTAGCAAAAATTTTAGCTTTTGGCAATTTGGTTGGCAAGATTTAGCAATTTTTTGTGAGAAAATTTGTGTAAATGGTGGGTAAAAATAAACCCCCAGTTGACAAGTTGGCTTTGTGGCATTTCACATTATTGGCTCTTAAGTCCATGTTCAAGTGCCACTTGGCTTACTTTGAATATCCTGGTTACTTTTGGGATCTCTATTCTTCCTGGTGTTGCACAACCGATTGTATCCACCTTGACAAAGTAAAGCCATAACCTTGAAGCAGTGCATTTCTTAACTATAGTTTGCTTTATTTTCCTACTTATCATTGCATTCTACATCATTTTCACTTCCTCACATTTAATAACTGTTATTTTATGCTCTAAGAATTATTTCCATATCAAACATTTGCATAAGGTTTAGTGACACTGACTAAGTCCCTAGCTAATTAACCAAACTGTTTAGGGCACCCTACTTCCATTTTATCTAGCATGGCCCTCGTGTGGATCTAAGGTTAAAACTGTTTGACCGATGACCTATCGGTGTTTCTAGATGCCGACATTTTTGGTCGCTATAGGTATCATCACTTTGAGTAGCTCTATCTGACTTTATCAATGATGAATAAAATAAGGAGTTGCATACCATGGACCTAGAATCAGTGAAGGAGTAGTGTGTGCAAAAAACTTGCTCATATTGAATACTACTAGGTGAGGAAAAAATGCCAACACCATCATAACCTAGGAAAGTGCAAGATTAAGGAAGGAGACCTAGTCCTCAAAGTCATTTGCTATCATGTAGACAAATTTTTAGCCAATTGTGAAGGATCTTTCTTCATCACTATGGCCTATGGTAATGCGGCCTATTGGCTAGTAAACATGGATGGGAGTGAGTTGGCTAGTCTAGTCAATCATTCCTATCTAAAGCCATATTACATGTAGCTAACAACAACCAATAAGCTAGCCTACTTTACATGGTCTACCAAGGCCTTAAACTAGCAACATGCCCTACCAAGATGTTAAACTAGCAACACATGTGACTTTTGGTAATTAGTTTTGTTGACTATTCTATGTGGTCTTATGTATTCATTTTAACAACATGATTTTTTTCATATGATTTTCTTGTCCTTGGAGTTGTGTTTGTAGGGGGAAGTTTGAAGTCATTGTGGAGGTGCAACTCATCATGGTGGCAAGTCACCACGTGACCTTGATGTGCAAGATTCGATGAGTTTGTCTTGCTGCACCAAGAGTGCTTGTCTCATATCGCTTCCATTACCATTCCATTGAGCCCAACCTTGTAGCCTGATTATAACCTTCCTTACCTTGGATGACAATGTTAACTAATGTTTAGAACTCATGCACTATGGTTGTACAACATCCCTTTGTCATGTTCCATCATCAAGACCATTGAGTGTAGCACATCTCATTCAATGGAAACCATCTATTTCATCAACTGTAACACATCTAACTCAATGGGAAGACCATGTTAAATTGGCCTTCACAAGAGAAACCCAATGAAGGTTTCACCTTACAAAAATAAGAGGAGGGAGAGCAAATTTCCAAGAAATTGAGTAGCCAATGTAGCCCAAAGAATAAATTTATAGCTTCAAACATGCAAAGAGAGGAGCCTAATGGCCAAACTAACCTTGGAACAAGGTGTTGGTTTCTCAAATGCATTTGTTGAGTGAACCACACTTTAAAGCATGAAGTGTGAAGCTTAAATGGATTGACCAACATGTCTATGCCATAATTGTAGCCATGATGTCCACACTTGGAATGCATTGTTAGCCTTCATGACCATTTCCATATCACCTCATTACCTATCACCCCATCATAATGTCACCCCATCATCATGAGCGCTCTTAAACATCACTCAACACTACTAAATCAAGCATGGAGAGGAAATGTTGGTGGTGGACCTGTAGTGGTGTTTTGTATTTGTTGTTGATTCCTCTCAGGTCAATCCTCTAGACATCAACAAAGAGGGACCAATGAAACACCACCAAAATTCACTTTGAGACCTTTATTTCCTAACTTGGGGTAAGGATTCATTGTAAATGTGAGATATGTAGTCCATGAGCTACAATCTTGCATACTTTAGCTTTTTGGAGCCAAAAAACTATTTTAAAAGCTAATATTTCCTTGTTTCCACAGTAGAGAAAGGTACCCCATGATCATATTTGGGCATTTCCATGGTTTTTTGTAGGGGTATATCCCCAACTACATTGGTGCCATCAACTCTAATTAGGGCTATAGTAGACATGGTGCTACAATAGACATGGTGCTACAGTAGATGGGAAATGGCTAGTGTAGTTACCACCAAGACCTAGTAGAAGTGTAACATTGGAATTATTGGAATTTTCATTTTTCCAATAGTGGCTAGCATAGTCATTCCAATTTTTTATCAAGTTTCTAGTGTATTTGTAGCTCCAACATACTCCATCAAAGCTAGTGTAGTAAGAATGCTGCTAGTGTAGTCATAAAAGTCTATTCACCATTTACAATAAATAGATGGGTTTTGTAGTTGTAGTCTATGCTAGACTTACTATAAATGATAACTACACTGAAATTTGTTAGTTGTTGTAGCTACAAATTGACACCAATTTATTAGAAATCATGTCAGTGATGCACAAACCCAAAAATAGTCACACCAACCCCATATATATGAAGTGTAAACATTGTATTCCGATTACAAATTTTTGGCATCTACAACCTTCATAGTAGTTCTAAACTTTCACAACCATCAAAGTCCATTACAACCTTGCAACATTTTTTGGTGGCAAAAACTAGTACTACATTGGGCATAGAGACTCCCACATAGTAGCCATTGCACCAAAAAGTAAAAATCCATTTCTGTGAGCATGTTGTACACCCTAGTAAAAACTAATGGGAAATCACTGGAAACTAAAGCTAGGAAGAAACTGTATTGTGGAGTTATTGTAAAACACATCCTACCTTCTCTAATGGACTTTAAGTTTCTACAAGCAACTTTTGGTGCTTTTGGCATAAAATTTGTACTTCATGAACCTTATTCTTTTTTTTTTATTTAAATAAAGTTATTGTTCATGTTATGCAAGTTTTAGTTTACATTTCCATTTTTTGCATCTATTTTCATTCTGGATTTGAAAGTTTTACTTTATTTCCATTTTCATTTTTAACTTTGTTTCAGTTTCCATTTTGGAAGCCATTTTTGTTTCTATTTGCATTTCCATTTACACTTCTGTAAGTCTCTAGGTGATTGGCAAGATTGTCCAAGGCACCTTGAATCCCATTTTTGGAGGCCCTTGGGATTCAAGGTTAAAACTATTCCAACACTTGGATCTTTTTGTTTCCATTACAACAAGTGAAATTTCTAGCTTCAATAGTGGTGGCATCCCTCACAACTATGGGTTATGCCATTGTTGGTAGCAAACCTGAGGTTAATGTGATATTCCACTTAGATAGTACTATTATTGGTGCAAATATTACTTGTAGTTGTCTTTAGGATAAGGCAAGCACTTAGGTGCTTTCCTTTTGAAGAACCTTAGGTTTAACACATAAATCCTAGAGTCCTATAAGTGTGACAATATGATGCAATAATTCTTTGGATGTTCATATTGGTAGATGTTATATCCTTTATAACCTAATTAAGAAATTGCAACTTCTTCAACTCTAGTAGCTTTTTCTTTCTAATGGTAATAGTTCCTTCATGTTTGATTCTTTTTCTTTTTATCTTTATGCTTGGCTCTTCCCTATTCTACCTTCTTCTCCAGTTTTTTTAATGTGATTTGAAACCTTTCATTAATAGAGTTCCATAACTTGTTAACCTTAGCTAAAATTTTCATAATAGATTTTTGGATTTGATGAGTGGCAAGGTACCCCTACACCCAACCATATGAATCACAAGCGTTCATGCATGATACGGTCAAATTCTGCGAACTTTGTAGTTTCTAGTGCACTAGTCTTATAGGAAGTGAATCCTTGCCTTAAGGTCAATCGTTGTCTTCCCAATTACACTTGTGATGTACACTGGTATGGTT
>MNCI01007961.1:400969-454949 GCA_015680685.1 Gnetum montanum
AGCTTCATGAAGCTATGAAGGGGAAACATTTCACTAATCCCTTGTTCCTACTAGGTTAACATGACAATGAGGATCCTCCCTGTGAAGGATCTCAACATGAAGATTCTCCATTTCCAATTATTAATGATGAGGGTGGGACCATGAACCTGCAATCCACAATTCATAAAATAGGTTTAGGAAAGAGTGATAGTCAAGGTAAGGAATTGGGCAAACATTAAAATAGCAAGGGATCTAAGAATGGTAATCATAATAAGTGAAAACGTGATGGAAAACACTATGGTGGCAGTGGTGGTCCACTTTCCTCTTCATCTGATTTTGAACATTCCTCTTCATTTGTTGGTTCGTATAGAAGCCATTGTCAAAATACTCATGATGAAGGTGATCAACAAGACAACAATTATCATGAAGGTCACCAAGATCAAAGGGGTGGCCACAACCATCATCGATGTCATCAACATAGTGATGATGAAGAACCTTTGTTGATGACCTGAAGTATGTTCAACATTGCAAAGGCAATTAGAATTCCAACTAAGCATAGGAAAGATAGCTAGATAAAGCACTTAGATATGAATAATATCCCAATATTTGAGGGGGGATATAATTTTAATCCATAGACACATCTACTACAAGCTTTTCATGATGCCCGTGCCTTACAAAACATAGAAAATAAATGGAAGAAACTCAAACTCTTCCATAGAACACTTATCAAGGAAGCTAAAAGTTGGTACCAGTCTTTGGAATTGGAATCCATTCACTGATAGAGTACCATGTTAGAGCTATTTAATGATAATACCAGACATACTTTAGAGTGTCTAATCTGAGAAGGCAAATGCAAGGCTAGAAAGAGGGAACACATGAATCTTTGGATACCACCATGGGTAGATACTATTCACTTTTACACTGATGGCCTGGCCATGATTATTCTTAGTGGGAACAACTTCATCACATCATAGATGGGCTCAAGGAAGAAACTAGAAGAATCCTTGAGGTATATGCCCAAGGAAGATTGTCTGAACTGAGAGCTCATTATATCCAAAGGCTAATTGAGAAAGTAGCAAATGAAGAGGATAAGCAATAAAAAAGGGAAAGTGTAGAAGAATATAATAGGAAGCCTTCCATCAGGAAATGAGAGGTCTAATTTTGTGACAAGGAGGAGTCATCGATTGATGAAGTGGTGAATAGGAAAACCTTCTCTATCCAAAAATCTATTTATGATATTTTGGCAAAGGTTCATAAATTATAGGATTCTTTGGATGAAAAATCTCAAACTACTATGGAGATCACTAAAAAATCCAAAGAGAAAAATAGTGATCATAACCATAGGAGGCAAAAAGAAGTTGAACATGCCTACCAAAGAGGTAAGCGCAAAGCTATAGCCATAGAGGAAGTTGTGGAAATCAACTTTGATGATGAAACTAATTGTGACATTTTTCAATGCAAACATCTAAAGGCTTGTTGCCTTGTAATGTCACACTTATAAGAGTCAAGGGTGTATGCATTAAATACTTGACTAGCACATAGGCAAGCACCTAGACGATTGCCTTATCCTCAAGGTAATCCAAGGTAGTTCCACTAGCAACAACAAGCTTACTACCCAAGTGGAACTCCTTCACAACCTTATGAATAATACCAACAATGGTACCAATCATAATCATGGGGAATGCCACCACCAAGGTAGTAGTACCATTATAGGCAACCAGATCCATACTAATACTATGTTTAGAAACATATCTCCCCAAGAATTTTTTCAAGTCATACCTCATTTCAGCATCACTATTATCCTCTAGAGTACCACTAAACACATTCATCATCTACTCAATGGGAGAACCAATATCCATGCCACCCTTCACATCCATCTACACACACACCTCCACCTTTATCCTAGTTACCTTTTGCATCATCCATATAGAGTGAGATTCCTCCATAGTCATAACAAAAAAATTGCTACATGGGTTGTGCATTCACAATCAGCTTTCTAGCTGAGTGGTTTGGAAAATTGATCCATAAAAATATCCTTCTTTTGACTTAGTAGTCCTCTCCAACACTCACAACCTAGTCCTGTTCATCATCCTGCATCTCCATACCTTCATCCTCTATGTCAAATACCTTCAAGTGTCCTTCAAACCAAGTGCTATCTCAGATTTTCATTGTAATGCTAACTCATGTTGTTTCTAATAGAATTAAAGCTGGCAATCTTTCCATGAATAGATCTAACTCAATAAGTTCACTCATTTACTTGTAGATCATTGGACATGAGTCATGCAAGGCTCTTCTTGACTTTGGTTAAAGAGTTAATCTCATCTCCCATGACATGTACAAGGCTTGAAACCTACCACCTCTCAAGAAGAGCAACATCTATCTAGAACTGGTAAATTAGTCAATTACTATCCCTTTGGGACTAGTAGAGGACATTGTAACCATAGTTTATAGATGGTCCTATCTTGAGGAATTTTTAGTGATCAAGGTTTAAAAATTCAAAAGTTGCTTCCCCATCATTATGGGAAGAGCTTGGTTAAGCACGGTTGATGCATGTATGGGCATAATAGATCTCTCTCTAGAAATCTCCAAAGAAAATGATTGGACAAGATAGAGAAGAAGGGTATTCCATTCATCGCATACAGTGATAATAGATGCAATTACATGCAAAATATTTGGTCCATCAAAAGTACATACGTTAAAGCATGTAATTAGTATGCACAAGAAATCAATATTCAAAGTTGTCTGTATGTAGTAGCCACAAAATAGGAGGGCATCTAATGGCTGATAGTTGACTTTGATAGTAGCACATTATGCATGGAACCAACTAAGAGCCTAACATGTGCTTATGTTTAAGGAATGGACAAACTTGAACAAGTTCATTCCCAACTCTCTGATGAAGATGATGATACTTGTTGGGAAGAGTTGGAGATGCCTGATAACTTTAAGTAAGATTCCTAGAGCTAAAAAATTTACCAACTGGCATAGAATATGCATTTTGAAATAATGATAAATTAATCATAATTAATGCCAAATGTTCTCCTAAAAAAAATGAAAAGCTATTAAGGGTAGTTAACAAATGGTCAATAGCTTTTGCTCAGTCGTATCCTGAGCTAACAGGAATTGATCTGAGGATATGCTAGCATCGCATGTACATAGACTTAGCCATGAAGCCTAGAAGGTAGTCATAGAGGTAGCTAAACCTTAAATTGAAGTATATCCTCAAAGACAAAATTACATAACTCCTTAAGGTAGGGTTCATCTATTTTATTGCTGATAGTGAGTGGATTAGCCCACTCATAATTATGTCAAAGAAGGATAGCAAGTGGTAGGCCTACATTACTTCAAGCTATTAAATATGGAAATATTTAAAGATCATTTTCCATTTCCATTTGTGGATCAAGTGTTGGACACCATATCCAAGCATTTTTATTATAGCTTCTTTGATGGTTATAGTGGCTATAACCAAATCCAAATTGCACTAGAAGATCAAGTGAAAACAACATTCATGAGTCCTTGGGGCACTTTTGCATATTGTAAGATGTCATTCAGTTTGTGCAATGCCCTTGCAACATTTTAACACATGGTTCTTAGTATTTTCCAATAGAATATTGGTAGTGGTGTGGAAGTCTTCATGTATGACTTTTCCACCTATGGAGCTATGTTTGAGAAAGCCTTGGACCACCTTGAGCGTTCAAACAAACCTATGGCTCAACTAGTAAAAGAGCCATCTCATGGTCCAAGAAGGCATTGTGCTAGGACAATGAATTTCGAAAAAGGGATTAAGATGGACCCAAAAAAGATAAGGGTCATCCAAGGAATAACACGTCAACTAGAGATAGTTAAAGATGTTTGTTCATTCCTTAGACACATTAGCTACTACTAGTGATTCATAGAGTTTTCTCTAAGATCATAAAACCATTGGTAGAACTTACAAAGAAAGATGCACCTTTCATCTAGACCAAGAAATTCAAACATCCATTCCAATATTTAATAGAGAAACACATAGAAACACCAATCCTATGAGCACAAGATTGGTCTAGACCATTTCACATCATGATGGATGCATCTAACTATGCCTTGGGAGTGATGCTCATGTAGATGGATGATAAGAAACATCCACACTACATCCATGCATATCTTTATTCCCTTTACACTCTTCAGCATGGTGAAGTGACACCTAATCTTGTACCAACAAGTGGTGTTGATGTTGTGTCTACTGTGGTGTTTTGTAATTCTTTATCAACGTCTCTCAAGCCACTCCTCTAGACATCAACAAAGAGGACCCATTGAAACACCACCAATTTTGAGCTTTAGCATTATAATTGTAAATTTGTCTAATGTCAAATATTGGCAAATTATTCTAAGTGTTGGTGTTATGCTTCCAATCCTAGCCAACATAGCGTGGAAGAAGATCAAATTTGTGCCAAATTTTTTTCTAGTAAGTGTAGCTAGTGTTGGACATTAGTCTTTCCAAAAATTTGACTAAATTTTGGGTTATGCTCTAGAGCGTAGCCAATGTAGCACTAAAGAGAAGCCTCTAACAACCTCCAAAAGCCTCTAGAGCTCAGCATCAACCTTCACCTTAGCTCTAGCACTTCTTCAGCAAGCAAGATCAGCAATTTACATTTCTCCTACACTCCCCATTTATTGTAAATTATACCTATGCTCTATAGCATAGTGAGTGTAGAAAAAAGAGTTAGAAAATTTTCTTGTCACCTCTAGATTTGGAACATTTTCTAATTTTTTTCATAGTCCCACTTATCACATTGCCATGTGGCACCTGATTCACATTTTGTGTTAACCCTAGTGTTATAAATACCCTTGGATCCCCAACATTTTAATGGTTGGCATTCCCCGATGGTTGGCATTCCTTGATTGTTGGCATTCCTTGATGGTTAGCCTTCCTTGACTATTGGCATTCCTTAACTATTGGCATTCCCAAGTGGTTGGCATTCCTTAAATGTAAGCATTTTTAAGCACTTGGCATTTGGCAATTTAACATCTTGGCACTTAGCTCCATGGGTGAACGAGACCCAGATTACACCACACCAAGAAAGAGGTAGAGTTGCACATCACAACCCACTGTAGCCCCATTGTAGCCCTACAGAACAATACAAAGTACACTGTAACGACAAACTTGATAGGAACAATTTATCATCACAAGCACCAAACTTCATGGCCTAATACCACCAAGACTGTGACTATGCTTCCACTGTGGTTTTTGTACACTATGTACCTTTTGAGATTCTTTTGGAGTTAACTACACTCCCATTTTTGGTTGTTATCCATTTCTCTCTTCCATTTCTAGCATTTTCTTGCATCTTTCCACACTTTTTCATGCATCATCACACTATATTTCATGTTGCTTGCATTTGCATTTCGGCTAACCACACCACCACCTGGTTGCATCCATTACCTTGGTTGTAACCGATAAGGTTCCTATTGAATCAAAAAGATTGTTTAGGGTGATCTACCTTTGTTTGCAACAAGGTCCTCACATAGAGGTAGGGTTAAGGCTATGCATCCATTGATCCCTTGGTGATTCTAGCCACTAACGTTTTTGTAACGATGGAAAAAGTCGATTGCTAGAAACACTAAGTGAATTTCTGTGTACACAGTTCCAACCCCGGATCCATGCGAGGACTGTGCTAGAGAAAATGAATCTGAGGTGCCCTGAATGGTCTTGCTGATCATACAAGAACTTACTTAATTAGTAAATTTTGTTAACGATCAGATCACAAGATAATGATGTAGAAGTTGCAAAATGATTGTGAAATCAATGTAAATAAAATGTAACAAATTGAATTTGGAGGATATGCAATCCTGAGATCTGGGATTTAACTTATAGACAAATATGTTGAATACAATGATTGCAAGTGGACTTTGGTTTAGACAAAGCACATGCCAAGAACAAGAAGCTATTCAGAGATGAAACAAGCAATGGTCAATCTACCTTATTCACTAGCCAATCTGGGTACAAGGGAGTCTAAATTGAAGCAAAATGTTTGCTAACTTCAAATCTTTGACCAAAATTTTTCTCTCCATCACCATCGATGTCCTTTCGATTTCCAATTCTCTTTTGTTCTCTCGTCAATCCTTTGCCAAAATTGCCAACAATTGCCAACAGCTACCGAAGCCAATTTTTTCAACCCGTGAAGATTTTGCCAACCAAAAAAATTTCCAACCCTTTGATCATTTTCAGCTAGGGTATTTATAAGATTAGGGTTAGGAGAACAATGTGGTTTAGATGACACATGTCTTGGGCCCACAAAATAATGTTGACCTGATGTGCCGTAGCTGAAGCTTGTAGCGTTATGCTGAGCTACGCTTTAAAGTGTAGTATGGCGTAATCTACCCTTGTCTTTAGTGTTGAAAGATTTTTAGAGCTTTGGTAACAAAATGTCCTGTGGTTATGCTACAATACTCTGGGGAGCGTATCGTGGCGTAAGAATCGCTAATGCTTGAATTTTGCTAACTCCATTATTGCGGCTAAGTCAACTATCTATTGCCATTATGATGCATTATACTATATTATGCTACATAGCGTAACGTGGCGTAATATGCCAAAATTTAAGATTTTTCAAACATGGCTAACTAGCAAAGTTGAAGCGTTGGCACTTTGCACCCCTCGTTCTGTTCTGTCTTCTAGAGTCCATTACGCTACACTGCGTAACATAGCGTAATAGGCCCTTGGTAGAAAAATGGAGCTTTCTAGGATGCGCCACTTGTAGAAATCCTTTTCCTAAGCTTCAAGACTTTGCTGAATCATTAAAGTCTCAAAATTCATGGTGTTTTAATGGCCCCTCTTTGTTGATGTTTGGAGGGCTTTCCCAAGAGACATTGACAAAGAATACGAAACACTATAGAGGTAAAGACGCCAACATGGTTTGTTGGCTACTACTCTGATGTTGCTCTATCAAACCTAGGAGTGCTAAGTTTGGGAGTGTAAGGAGCAGAGGAGGGATTTTATAGTTATGAGGGAGGGAGGTTTGGGGAAGACTCAAGCATGAGTGGAATACTTCGCAAATATGGTATTAGACATCTTCTTGTGGGTGCTTTTTTGAGAGGTTATGCTACTATTGTACTGTATATATGGGGCTTGCCTCGATGAGTTGCATTACAGCTATATGGCCTGGATGAGTTGTGTTTCATCCATTTTCCCTAGCCTTGCCCATTTTTTTTGGATGTAGATGCATTTGTATAGGGTTTTAACCTATTTATAGATGTATTCCATGAGGCTAGTTGTGTTACGCTGGTTCATGGACATGACGGTTATCATTTGTGAAAGGCTTCCTGCAAACAGGAGGAGAAGATAAGGATTGTTGTAAGGATAATGGGAGAAAGTAAGATATGGTTTCTGGTGGGGAAAGGGCAAGGTATGCACTCCCAAGTAGTTAGGCTAGTCTGAGCAGCCACCTCAAAATGCTATGATGCCTTGCCCTCCTAGTGAATGAATTTTTGAACAATGTTATCATAGCAAGTAACCTACAAAACATAACAAAGAACAAAGCAATCATCCTAATTGCAGGGAAGGTTGTTGAAACAAGTTCTATCTTGAGAAAAAAGAAGAGTGTAGGCCATGCAGAAGGAATCGTAGCAAGAGGCATTGGTCCCTTTGTTGAAACTGTGGCTCAGGAAATTGCCATTGATAGCTGAATTCATCTTATCCATCTGACTATGCAAAGAACCAGTCAGATGAATCTATGAGGCCAGACTCTGGTGATGGCAGCAGCCGGAGGCAACCAAGACTATGGGTGACCATAGTTTCCTTGGGGCTCTGAGTGGCGAAGCTGACCCTAGGAGTTGCAACTATAGAGTGGCCATCATAGTGACATCTCCGAGGGGTCAGTAGTATGCCTTTCAGCATATCCGAGGAATCAGTAGAATGTCGAGGGATAGTGGCATTGCTTCTATTCCAATGCCCTACCCATTCCACCTAATAAGGATGCCATGCAAGAATGATCAGGCTCACTTGTTGCATGGATGGTCTATTGGAAGATTCTAGTTTTAGGTCTTGGCAGATCGTCGTTGCTAGTTTTAAGTCCCAGCAGACCATGATCCCAGTTTAAAGTCTGGGTAGACTGAAGTGTGCTAGTTTTACGTCATAGCAGATGGTGGAAGAGCTAGCTTATGTTCTTAGTAGACTATGTTGTGGGTGTCAGTTTCATGTCATGACCTAGGCACAAGTCTATGCTGGTTTAGCATCTCAGTAGAGGGATACTTACCTTGTTAGTTTTACATCATGGCAGACAGTCAAAAACTTCACTAGTTTAGCATCTTGGCGGACACGTGTAGGAAATGCTAGTTTTACATCGTAGTGGACATGTACAACACTACCATTTTTATATCGTAGTTGATATGTATTACCTTGTGTTTGAGCTGAGCTGACATCTAGATATGGTACCACTTCAGGTACATATTATTCACCAGGTTCAGAAGTTCGTTGCCATTGATATCTGCTAGCCTAAATGCTCCATTATTGTATGTGTTGACAACTAGGAAAGGTCCTTCCCAGCTTGTAGAGAATTTTCTCACTGGTTCACAAATGGCCTTAAGAACCAAGTCTCCTTTCTTGATTGGTCGCTGATGCAAGTTGTGATGATGCTTCTGGTTTTGCTTGTCCTGATACTTTTCGATGATGTTGAGCATCTGGATGCGTTTCTCCTCTACTAAGTCTAAATCCACAATCCTAGACTCATTGTGTTGAGTCTCATTTTTAACCATGGAGAGGACCATCTATAGTGAGGGAACCTATAGTCCTAATGGTAACACTACTTCATATCCATAGACTAGGCTGTAGGGTGTCCTACCGGTAGCTATTCTGGATGTTGTACGGTAGGCCCATAGCACATAGAGGATCTTTTCATGCTATCATTTATTGTTGAGGCTCAGCATCTTCTTCAGTAATTTGATGGCCACCTTGTTTTTTACCTCTACTTGACCATTTGCTTATGGGTAATAAGGAGAGGAAAAAGATTACTTGATACCAAGGTTATTGCAGAAAGATTTGGTTTCAGTACTACAAAATTGTGGCACATTTTCGGTCACAATAGTCATGGGAAGCCCAAATCTAGTTACTATGTTATCCAAGAGAAAATGGAAAACCTATTGAGATGTGGTCTTTCATAGGGGAATAGCCTCAATTGACTTCATGATATACTCAATGGTGATGATAATGAAGTTATGCCCTGCAGAAGAATTAGGCGTGATGGGGCCTATGATGTCTAGTTCCCATCATTGGAATGGCCATGTGATCTATGTAGTATGCAACTCAATTGGTGACATGTGCATTAGATTTGCGTAACACTGGCATGTATCACATGTCTTAACTTTGGCAAGGCAATCTCGTTCCATGTATGGCCAGTAATATCCTAAGCATATGATTTTAGCGGCCATGGCTTGTGAGGCTATATGTCCTCCACATAGTCCCTCGTGAACTTCGCTAACTATCCTTTGTGCTTGGTCATTGTTAATGTAGGTTAACAATACCCCATTAAAAGAGCACCTACATAGAGTGTTGTCTCCGATGATGATAGATTGCCTGGCACTCTTGTGGATTGCGTCTTTTTGTGCAGGTGTTAACTCGTGTGGTGGTTCGTCATGTAGAAGGTATGTTTTAATGTAATCATACCATTCTGGCGTTTCCTATGCATCTAACTAGGATATTTTCACTGCTTGAATGATGGGGTTTGTACATTCCATCATTAATACCAGCAAGGTGGCAAACAAATGTGGTGGCACGTTCAAAGCTAGCATAGCTAATGCATCATCTACAGTGTTCTCACTACGCGGCACATGTCAAACGTCTGTTGTTGTGAATTGTTTCAGAAGATCTTTAGCCATATCGCAATAGGGCTATAGGTGCACATCTTTGTAGGTGTAGACTCCTGTAATTTGATTGACAATGAACATCGAATCACCTTGAATTACCAAGTGTTGGACCTTGAGTTCCTTGTCTGTTAACAATCCCCTAAGGAGCCCCTCATACTCTACCACATTATTCGTACAAGGAAATATCAGGCAGTAAGCCAATGGATGAACATCCTTAGGGGAGAGCGTAATGATGGTGGTAGCACTGCCACCTCTGGTAGTCGAAGCTCCATCTAAGTATAATGTCACTTCAAGCCCTATTGAAACAAGGCTTAAACTATGTACATGTTCATCAGGAAACTCAAGCTCTATTGTGGCTTGATTGTTAATGGGTGATATTACAAGCTAGTCGACTATCGCTTGGCCTTTCATGGAAGATTAGCCAACTTAGTGCAAGTCAAATTCTGTTGTGATGGCTTTCCAGTGGGCTATCCTACTGCTCTCGTATAGATTACTTGTGATGGCCCGCAGAATATTATTCTTGCAAATTATGTTAACTTGGCTGTAGAAAAGATAGTGTCTACATTTCTTAAGCGCAAATACCAATGCCAAACAATTATGCTCTACCTCATTGTACCTCATTTCGTATGCGAATAGAGCATGACTTAGATAATAGATAGGGATTTTTGACATGTCCTCCCTCTTTTGACACAACAATGCATCTATGGAGACATCTGAGCTTGCCATGTAGATGTAGAAATGCTGGTCCCTTTATGGTAGGAAAACCATTGGCAAATGTAACAGCTCTTTCTTTAGGTCGCTAAACGCACGTTGGCGGTCCTCGGTCCATTCGAAGTTAACTCCTTTCTTGAGAAAATGTTGCATAGGATGTAATTTATCTATTAACTTCAAGATGAACCATATGATAAACTATAACCTACCCTGCAACCCACTTAGTTCTTTGAGATTTGTAGGTGGTGTTAGGTTAATGATGGCCTTAACCTTGTCGAGGTCAACTTGTATGCCAGCCTCCAATACCAAAAACCCCACCATGCATTTGGTTTTGACTCCGAACACATATTTTCTTAGGTTGAGCTGTAGGTCGTGCCTGAGACATTATTTTAGGATTAACTCTAGATCTTCTGGGTGATCTTCTAACTTCTTAGATTTGACAGCTATGTCATCTATGTAGTCGTTTAATCTCTCTAAGAGGTAATTGCTAAAGATATACGTCATGGCACGTTGATAATTTTCTCTAGCATTTTTAAACCTGAAATGCATCATGGTGTAGTAGAAAGTTCCCTAGGGGGCATGAAAGTTGTGGTCAATTGATGTTCTAGGTTGATACAGATTTGATTATAGCCAAAAAACCCATCCATAAAGGATAGCAAGGTGTGCCCAGTTGTTGTATCGATAAGTTTGTCGATACTCGGTAATGGGAAGTTATCTTTAATCGTTGCCTTGTTCAGATCGTGGAAGTCTATATAGATGTGTATTCCTCCCATTTTCTTAGAAACGACAATGATGTTTGACACACAATCTGAATAATCAACCGGATGGATGAAACTAGCCTGATATAGCTTAGTGATTTCATCATGCACTGCCAACGTGATTTCAGGCTTAATATTTCATGCTTTCTATTTAACTTCTTTGATATGCAGGTCTAAAATTATGTTGTGTTATATTAGTCTCGGGTCTAAACCTGACATGTCTTCATACGACCACGTCAATACTGCAATGTTATCTTAGAGCACTCAGGATACATCATTCTGTGTTTGTTGGTTGAGGAGAAAACTAACTTTTAGAGTTTTACTTTCTCCTCTGTGCGTAACCACAGGGACCTCAGTAAGGGGATCCTCAGTCACATCACCAGCTTCCAGGTCTAGGGTTCAGACCAAATGTTCTGGACAGTCTGGGGATATTTTCGAGGCTACTATGGTTATGTCATAAGGGGAAGCATCAGTTCCTATTAGTGCAAGATTGAGTTGTCTAATAGTTTCCCCGTATGGGCTTATTATGGCTAAGGGTGTGACTAAAGCTTCATCCATTTGTGAATTGACCTACAAAATAGCTAATAATGGAAGTTTTTACATTTTTCTTGTCATCCTAGTGAAGTGGTAGAAGGTTTTTTAGAGATACATGTTAAAAAAAAAGGTTGCCAATTTAAGGTCTTAGCGGACCGTTACAATATACACATTTTGTAATAAAACAACAAGCTAGGTTTCCTAGGTATTTGCGTCAGGTTTTTGTGAACTATGATGTAAGGTATAACGTGGCATGGCTAGCGTGTCAAAACAGCTAATTTAGGATTTTGTGCAGACCATAGTTAATGCAACCAGATTACGAGACAATAAGCTATGCATTAGTTTAGGGTCTTTACGGACCACGATCAATGCGATATCTACAATATTAATGTCGCAATCTTCATGCTTCATGTCGAACTTACATGCCTGTCATTTGGGAAGGTTTGCATTGATCAGATACAAAAACAACAACAAGTTTTCACCATCACGCTTATAAGCAGATGGTTCATCCTGAGAGTAAACTGTAAACATCGTGAGGTTGCGCTAGGTTAAAGCAAAAAGAAAGCTTAAGTGAACGATTTTATAAAGGTAGTTTAGGTGTAACCATGGCACTGAAGATCAAAGGAAAACATGCCAAATTGGAAAACATTGATGAGGTGTAGGAGATTTTGCAGTGAATTTTAAAGGCTTGAGTCAAAACTTGGGAGGCTACTCCACTCGCCTCGTAAGTCATTTTTTACCTTCCCTGCATAATTTTTCTTTTCATTGTTATGGCATCGTAATTGTATTTTCTCTGAAGATGTGCATTATGTTGGGTGTTGATACCTACTTGTGCGAGTTACACTATTGTATGTTTGTAATATTACCGCTATCACCATTGTTAGAGATAGACCTTGCACTATTGCAAGGGTTTGGGTGATCTCAGGTAATATTGTACAAACACAATGCATAATTGGTCAGGAGTCTAGATATTGTACCCTTGTGTAATGTAAATAGGGTTTCGTTGTCTCGCCCATAATGGTTACACGTTATGCTGGGGGTATTATCTAGTGTTACCTTTATCGCTATTGTCAGGGACAGACCTTGCATCATCTCAAGGGTCTGGGCAGTTTTGGTAATGCATCTCTAGCGTAACATGTAATTTTTTGGGAGTCGAGATAATGAGAACCCTAGTGTTGCATAATGGATTCTTGTGAGCCTTTTTTGATTTTTTGTTTTGAATTGGTGGTTCTAATTTTATTAGTATGTATAAATCGTTTTTCCTAATGATAGTGTACTTTAGGGTTTAGGGTTACGCTAAAGCCCATCCTGATCATCTTGGACATTGTGGGCATTCTGTGTTGTTTACATGTCCCCACGGCCAATGTTCCTCCTTCTCATGCTCGTGTAGGGGAGGAGCGGTTTTCTTCCAAAAAGGCACACAGGAGTTTTTGCAGTTCTTCTTGCGTAATTTTAGTGTAATTATTTGGTCGCATCTATCAGCTGAGACAGCTACCACCATTCTGGAGATGCTACTGGTTAGGTCAACATAGAGCATCTTAACATTTCTGGTGGACGGCTTAATCAAAACCATGAGGGGACAAGACCGCGAACAGAGTGCTAGGGGTTTGAGGCATTTATCTTGGATCTAGGAGATGCCCATGTTTGACTGTTATCATGCCTACAACACACTGTTCATGGCTCGTCATCTCACGACCTATTTCCAGAATCCACCTAGCATCATGTATTATGTTGGCGGGTAAGATTTTTCACAGTGTTACGATGTGCTAACTATTGTTTGATTTTTTGTCGAGTATAAACGATTTTCTACATCCTGTGATGTAGGTTTTTTATCGATGTAAATGGGCTTCAAGGTGATACGGACATGCTATCTATGGCTGAAATGACCATAAAGGAATTCACTTCCATTAGCAATGTGTGTGTTGGTGTCCTAGGACAACTAGGATTCAAAATCCCACACTACCCTATCCGCTATGTCAAGTTCTTCGCCAAGTGTAAAAACTCCAGATGGCTGGAAAAGGAGTGGACTTTGGATCGTCCTATCACCATTGAGGACGTGCAAGAGAAAATCCCACCATTTCCTTCGCCCTTTGGACATGATAAATTATGCTATGGTGGTCAACTGTATGATCTTATGGAATGAGAACAATGTATAAGATTGTGTCATTTTTCCATGTTGTCTAAACCGTTGTTTTATGTTCAGAGTTAGGGAATCATGGGAATTCACGGTTATAGCCTCTGAGCATAAGGCAAGAAATCTCTTTTTCTGTTATGGTGACATAAAATAAGTACAATGTTGGTTCTAACATGGAGTGGCCCTAGTCAACATAACCAATAACCTTTGGGAAGCTAGACTGATGGAGGTATTTTTAGCCGTAACCCCTGATGTCACTTCCACTGAAATGTTAATCCCAGTTAACTCCTTCAGCGAAGAAGCGAGCGTCTTTACATGCATGTGCGTAACATGCGTGTGAGTTTTGATATTAACACTCAACTATTCATCAACTTTTTTGTCATTCCTTCTAATGGTCTTTCGGTGGAAGAAAGGTCAAAGAGGAATTATATGCATTAGAATGACATAGAGGAGTGGCTAGGGATTTAAAAGAAACCAAAAGGCATCCTCGTCGATAACATCAAGCTAGAGGTGGCTAATATTATTTATCCCCTCTTTTGAGCTCGCATCTTTCCCAAGCTTCTCTCATAAGGAAGAATCCTTACCATAGAGTAGGCTTAGATCATGCGGAAGGTTATGGAGAAGGGGACATGATATAATTGGGTCAGCTACCTTGTGGAAGGCCTATAGTCTGAAATGGTCAAGCTTTGCAAGAAGCTTGAGTCTCGTTTCAATGTGCATTTTTCCTTTTTCATAGCTTACTTTTGGTGTTTTTTCGAATTCTTGGTGGTTCACAGGGATGGAGTATCGGTGTAGCAAGACTGTAACCAGATTTCCAAACCGTGGATTTCCTAGATCTTCTGCACCATTTGGTCCTAAGATCCCCCTGAAGGTATCGAGGAGTTACTTTTAATTACGACTAAGGATTTGGCAGTGCCTCCTGCATAGGGCTAGAATAGCATGGGTGGGGCACCCTCTTTTTACATCGGCAATGTGTCAAGGGGGAAACACCTGGCATCATAAATAGTGGATTCGTCAATTCAGTAGAAGAAGCATCATTCGACTGTGGAGTCTCATGGCCTGACCGACGTAGAGGGAAGGAAGCTGCGAATTAAGTTTCACAGAAATGATCCCCCAACTGGTAAGTAGAAGAGATGTGTAATTAGTTATATATGTATTACACTTCATATAGATGTCATTGTATCGTGCAGCTCTTGTAAAAAGAAGTAAATAAAGTTTTGTTTTGACTAACTATGGCATTTGATAGACAAAAGGAAAGATGTAGAGAAGTTGACCTCTGAAACAAGGGCCATTGTTTTGCGGCATGGAGAAGGAGCCCCAATTTTGGAAAAGGAGGCCCTTATTAGTAATGTAGGCAGCACATAGGTTCCTATGCCCAAAGGAGATATGGGAGTAGAGGACGTTGAGGTCCTTTCGGATGAGCTGGGAAAGGAGAAGTGGTTTGTCAATGGTGAGTCTAACCTTTGTTTGGAGGGTAAACCTCTTGTTACTATCCCTGAGGGTTTTGTTGAATTGAGCTTTGCATTATCATAACATCTCAATTGCCTTTATGTCTACCGTGCTATGTCTAACTCATTTTGTTCACATAGTAGGCACTTTTGGTAATAGCGGCGTACCTTTGTCAGTAACCCCGGATCAGCATTTGGGTAAGATCCCTGATAAATTCGCCTTTATGGAGGGCATCATGAATGAGATGATCAATCACCTAGAGCGAATCAATCCTGAGATTGGTATGTCATTGTTATTATGTAGGGATTATTAGCATTGCGACATTGCATTATTCTGTTATGTCTAACTGTTATTATTATTATTATTTTGTTTTTACAGGGTCTCACCTCAGATGGGATCCCAAAGAACCCGTTGACCTAGACACTACTCTTGAACCTTCACTGGAAGTGACCAAAGTGCCATGCAGTCTTTATGATGAGATGCATAAATGTGTGTTACACTTGGTCTATCCTTTATGGGAGTGTTAGAACATCAATGAAGACCTTTGGAAGAGGTTGTAGAAAATAGAAAAAGAGAAAATGACCTTGACTACTAGGGTTGAGGACTTGGAATCACAAAACAAATTTCTACAAGCTCAAGAGACCAATGAAGATAATTGGTGGACAGCTATGATTGACTATGCCTGTTATTGGACAGTTGTCAGAAACAATGTCCAAGCCAGCTATGAGCTCATTGAGCAATGGATGCAAATGGATCTCCTAGCCCAAAAGAACCAAGATTGGAAAGATTTCAGTGTGAGTGTCCAAGCATGGAAGAAGGCACAAAAGGACCATAAGCACATGTATAAGTGAGAAAGTGTTGCCTACTACCAACATTACAGAGATTTTTCTATTGAAACGTAGTCCCTCTAGCTATTCCTCAAAGTCATTGGTGCTTCTGGAGTGTATGAAAAGTTTTAGGAGCAAGTGACAGTAAGTGCCTCCCCTAAGAGAGAAATGACTCTCCTTGGCAGGGAGACCACTGTCCCTTCCTTCTTCCCTAAACCTCCCCAATGGACTCCAATGAAAAAGGGAAAGGTGAAGGCTAGAATTGATCTAGGAGATGGTGTTTGGGCCAAGCGCATGGAGGACAAGATCATGCAATGCCTATGGGTTGACTTGGAACAAATTCCTTTCACGGCTGATGCAGGACCATCGTAGGTAAGTTGTACAACTATTGTATTCTTGTTATGCATAATTTCAATGGCAATGCTAATTTTTGCTTCATGTCAAATCACAGGATCGACAAGAGGAGGGTCCTCATGAACAGGAGCATGGTGGAGGTGACGGCCCTCATGAAGAAGGCCTGCATGAGGAGGAGCATAATAAAGATGATGGCCCTCACAAAGAGGCTCCCCATGGGGAGAAGTCCCATGAAGAGGATCGTCCACATGAAGAAACACCATGCAAAGAAGGTCCTTATGAAGATGACCCTCATGAGATAGAGGTGGAGTTAAATGACGTAGATGGAAGTGGTAACAAAGGGGATGTGTAGTGTGGCGACATTGGCCAAACATTTTGTTATGATGAAAAAGAATAAAGAGTAACATTTATTTGAACAATTGTGATCGTAAAATTACATTTTTTTAATTTTTAATTTTTTTGAAAAGAAATGTATCATCAGAAAGGTTATACATTTTAGGCCACTGCGGGCCGCTAATAGTTTAAGGCCATTTCAGGCCAAGCCATCGTAAGCGTAGAAGAATAAAAAAAATAGTTTAAGGCCATTTTGGGTCCTCAATAGTTTTAGGCTATTTTAGGCCTCTAATAGTTTAAGGCTGTTTCAGGCTGCTAATCACACACATGGAAGGGAATAAATGAAATTGCCAGTTTTAGGCCATAGCAGGCTGTAATTAGTTTAAGGCCATTTCGGGTCATCGATAGTTTAAAAGCGTGATGATGACGATGTGGCATAAAAGAATGTGAACTACGTGTCAGTTGGCAACAAAAAGTGGTATGATGTTACGCTAACATGTTTATCAATTAGCCCTGCAGCTACTTCTTGATCATTTTTATTCTTAATGATGCATATGGACGAGGAGGTTTATTACTCCATTCCTCTATGCTACCATCTTCTCCCTAAAAGGGTAGTTCAGCCCAAGTCAAGCTGTCATCAGCCACTATGTTGGCATGTTCAAGTGTTGGAAAAGGAGGCTGATATTCAGGGATTTCAACCTCCAAACCTTGTTCCATTTCTATGTTGTTAAGAGCTTGAGGGATCATCTTATCACCATGGATGATCACTTCCCCTCCTGTGTAGGGCAAGTGGATCTCTTGATGAATGAGTGATGAGACTATCCTTAGTTGAGCCAACCAAGACCTCCCCAAGATTAGGTTGAAACCATGCATCTCCTCAACGATGATAAACACTTCATTTGTGGAGAATTGGTCCCCTGCTACAAAATTAATGTGTACCATTCCCTTAACTTGCACTCGTGCCCCATTGAATGAATTCAAACATGACATTGTCGTGGGACTAATTTGGTCAATCAAACCCAGTTTATCCACTATGGGGTATGGAATTACATTGCCAGCTACCCCATCATCTATGTGTACTCTCCAAATTTGGTATTGGCCAACCCGGATAGTGATGAACATAAGTGTTGTTGTCACTTGAGCCTTCTCTGGGTCATCCTTAATGGCTTCGTCATGAAAAGTTAGTAGGGAAGGCTGGGGTTGTTCAGTGGCAGGAGGAAGCATGATCAAGTGGATTACTTCTTCATCCACTAGTAGGCTCTCATCCATGAGTATGGATGCTAACATGCAAACCATGGCCTCACGATGCTTTTGTGATGTCATGAGCAAGTCATAGAGGCTTAATGTTGTATTTTTTGTTTAAGAGCCTATTTGACTTGCGTAAGAGCATTGAGGAGATTGTGCCAATGATCAGGTTTCTTACTACCCTTCTCTTCTTCCATTTGTCCTAGGAGATGGATCTCCCAGGGAGGAATGGTTTCTGGTTGAGAGTTCCATTTTCTTAGGCAAGGAGAAGATGGTTGTGTGTGCGTAACATCATCTTTTTTAGGGGGAGGGGACAAGGGTGTCATAGTGAGGGGTGTAGGCTTAGGAAATCCCAACATGAAGTGGTCCTTGGCCTTGTTACCCATGATACACCCTTCTCCTTTCTTGGTAGGTTGTAATTGGAACATTGACTTAGAGATTTGCCCCAGCATAGTAGAAGCAGCTAATGGTTTTGACACCTTGATGATAAAGGGTGCCCTAGGTGTGGGCACGAGATGAGCCACAACTTTACTGATAGTGGATTGTGGAACAGAGATCAAAGATGAGACTTAGAGGATAAAAGGTTGTTGTTGAGCTACACAAGTCAATCTTGACAGGCTTGTCATCTAAGGTGGGCGAGGAGGTACACACAACACAAAGGGTTGCTTTGGCTGTGCGTGACCACTTTCCTCTATACCCACAACATTGATAGTGTACCCTACATTATTTGCATTTAATGGGTCTTCGTACACATGCATGGACTATTTTTCTAGATGAACTAGACTACTACTATTTAAGATCAATATACCTTGATCGATCATGCATTAAATGTCATCTTTCAATGCCCAGTATTAATCCGTGTCATGACCACACAGCTAGTGATAGTCATAGAAATGGTCTAGCCTAAAGTTTTTGGGAACTGGTGGTTCATTTGGCAGGGCCAAGGAGGGGTTCTTAAGCAGCTCACAATGCTATCTATAGCATTTTAGACCCTCCTTATACACCTTCTTATGTTGAATGTGACCGGTTCCTAGTAATTGCTTCAGCAGTTTTGAAGGCTTTACAGGCATAGCTGTGTATTTTGAGCGATCTTTGCACTCAAAATTGGGCTTCAGCTGTGGCGATGCCTTAGGGGCAGGTGTTGTTTCTTGATGGGTGTTGTTTGAGCTAGTTGTGGGATCAACAAGCACCGTATATACTTTCTTATTGTTATTCTTCTTCTTAGCCCCTTCGGCTACCACTGCTACTATCGTTGTTATAGCTTTTCCTTTGTCTTTACCCTTGTTATGGGAATTTTTGTAGACCACATACACTGGGTCTTTACCAGCCTCTACCATGTCTTGAATGCTCTTAGTCTGAGTGAAGGCTTTCCTGAGGGAGCGGGAAGTGAGGTAATATAGTTTAGACTTAATGTAGTCATTGACTGTCCCCTTGAAGATTGCCAATAGATGAGCCTCCACAATGGGTTCATAGATTTCATTCAAGGTTGCACTCCACCACTATATAAAATTTTTGGCTGGCTCGAGCAGATCTTATTTGACTTCCATGAGCTGATCCAGCGTGACTTCTAGTTTCAAGTTGTATTTGAAATGAGTCACGAATTGAGTTAGCAGGTCTTCCAAGGTTGAGATGGAAGAGCATGGGAGTGCACAATACCAATCTAAAGCATTACATTTTAGGGACATAGCAAAGACACAAATGATGGTATATGGCCATTGTTGTAGTAATAACAACTCTGACTTGAAGGTAACTAGATGGGCGTTGGGATCACCTTCCCTATTGTATTTTGTGAAATGGGGGAGTGGCATCCTAGGAGGTAGCGACAAAATGGATATTTCCAAACTAATAGGATCATCATGGTATAAATCCATGACCTTTATTATATCAGAGCTAGCAGCCTTAAGGTGTTTAACCTCCTCAGTGATGGTCTGAATAAGATGGAAGGCTTGATCAAGACCCATGGGAGAAGGGGTTGCTTGTGAAGTGGCAAGAGGAGCCACGCTGGGTGGCAAGATAGAGGTGGCAGCTTGGCTTGTGTGTGATGTTATCGGGACTATCCCTATAGGTGGTGTCATTTGTGACATCCACCACCTAGTAGGTGGTGCAAATGGGGTAACACCCGTCAACTGTGCCATGGGATATGTTGTTTGCATGACCATGGGCACAGACAATGACCCTACATTGGGGTTTAATGTTTGAGGGACTTGGTGCTAATGGTGATGAATATGAGACATCTGCGTAGGTTGTGCTACAAGGGATGATGTGTTTGGAGCCCACCACATGGTAGTAGTGGGTCTTGTCATGTAAGATGGGATGAATGTAGGTACTACATGTAATTGTAAAGTAGATGCTGCATGCACATACGGTGTCGTAGGCATAGGTATACGATGAGATGGATTATCTAACTATGTCTGCAGAGGAATGATTTGTGAAGGAACATCACCTGGGAGTGCAGTCAATGTGAAAAAATGCAATTGGGGTGAGTCCGTGATGCGGTTAGTATTAGATAATGACAAGAGCATAGTGACCATGAACAGTGGGTTTACACAAAACATCGTAGAAGGAGGGGCCACAGTAAAGCTAGCGTGACTACCTCCCTCAAAATGGGAATCTAGATCCTCCTGCCCATCATGAATAGCTTCATCATGGAACAACTCCTCTCGTTGTTTTGCTGAAGCCTTGGCCATCAACAGTTGATCTAAGATCCACCATTGTTGGTCTGTCAAGGGTACAGTGATGTTGGGTGAAGGAATAAATTCCTTCCCATTGTAGTATACAAACTCGTATTCATGTTTTTCTTCGAGTTCTTGTGGATACATGGGAAAATTTTTCACAAGTTTAGCATAGAGGAAATTGTAATGTTCTCTACACTAAATGTGTCCCTCAGGCTCTTTATTTTGGAGCCTAAGGGATTCGCATGGTCGCACCAAACTAGTTGGTGGCTCAATAACACGTGTAACGTGGAGCGTTCAAGGGTTTTCGAAGTTAGAGGTATCAACAACAGTGGTTGATGCAGCCATTCTCTACACAGCTCGAGAGTAATGACATCAAGGATAAAGGTTACAAGGGAAAAGATAAGCTAAGACAAAAATGGGCTTTCTATCCAGCATGATTCTAGAGGAATCATCGAAGCAACCGATCTATACCACACGATCACGTAAACAACCACAGGGGTATTACATTTATGTCAGTCGAGAATGGGTACAGAAAACTCACAGGACTACTCGTGAAATGAAGAACAAAGGTTCAAAGCCCTCCTTCTAGCACCAGAAAATTGTAATGATAGAAAATGTTGATTGCTAGAAACACCGAGTGAATTTCCGTGTACAAAGTTCCAACCCCAGATCCGTGGGAGGGCCATGCTAGAGAAAATGAATCTGAGGTGTCCTGAATGATCTTGCCAATCAGACATGGACTTACTTAATCAAAAAAAAAAATTAATGATCGAATCACGAGATAACGATTTTGATGTGAGGGTATGATATCGATTAACGAGAAAGCAAGATCTGCTTCAAGATCGGATCTTGAAAGTATGTGATAACTATGTAGACATTGCAAAATGATTGTGAAATCAATGTAAATAAAATGCAACAAATTGAATTTGGAGGATACATGATCCTAAGATCTGGGATTTAACATATAGACAAATATGTTGAATACAATGATTACAAGCAGAATTCAGTTTAGAAGAAGTGCATGCCAAGAACAAGAAGCTATTCAGAGATCAAACAAGAAAAGGTTAATCTACCTTGTTCACTAGCCAATCTAGGCACAAGGGAGTCTGACTCAAAGCAAAATGTCTACTAACTTCAAATATTTAACTAGAAGCTTTTTCTCCATCACTATCGATGTTCTTTCAATTGACGATTCTCTTTTATTCTCTCATCAATCCTTTGCCAAAATTGTCAAAAATTACCAACAGCTACCGAAGCCAATTTTTTCAAACCATGAAGATTTTTCCAACCAAAAAAAATTGCCAACCCTTTGATCATTGTCAACTAGGATATTTATAAGATTAGGGTTAGGAGAACAACACGGTTTAGATGACGCATGTCCTTGACCTAAAAAATACCGTTGACTTGATGTGCCATAGCTGAAGCTTGTAGCGTTACGCTGAGCAATGCTTTGAAGAGTAATATGGCATAATCTACCCTTTTCTTTAGCGTTGTAGGATTTTTAGAGCTTTTGTAACAAACTATCCTGCGGTTATGCTACAATACACTAGGGAGTGTGTCATGGTATAAGAATCGCTAATGCTTGAATTTTGCTATCTCTGTTATTGCGGCTAAGTCAACTGTCTATTGGCGTTACGCTATGTTACACTATATTATGCTGCATAGCGTAACGTGGTGTAATATGCCAAAAGTTGAGATTTTCGGAACATGACTAACTAGCAAAATTGAAGCGTTGCCACTGTGCACCCCTTGTTCTATTATGTCTTCTAGAGTCCATTACGTTGCACTACGTAAGATAGCGTAACAGGCCCTTGGTGGAAAAATGGAGCTTTTTGGGATGCACCACTTGTAGAAATCCTTTGCCTAAGGTTCGAGACTTTGCTGAATCATCAAAGTCTCAAAATTCATGGTGTTCTAGTTTTTAGTTGTTATAAGGTACTATGTTCTTGGCTACAAAGTATTTATGAATATGAACCATAGTGCAATTTGCTTCCTCATGAAGAAGCCAATGGTGAGCCCTTGTGGCATACGATGCCTCATGATCTTTCAGGAATTTGATCTCACAATGCTAGATTGAAAAGGGACTGAGAATGTGGTAATTGATCACCTCTCTCACCTAAGATGGAATAACAAAGAGGAGGAGAGCCCACTTTCTACTCAGTTTCTAGATAAACTCCTCTTTATAGGAGTAATAAATGAACAAACACCCATAGAAACAACATGGTACAATGGCATCCTCACCTATCTTCTTACTTAGGAGATGCCACAAGATGATGAATTTAGAAAGAAGCAACAGTTTCTTCATTGAGCCAAATATTTCATGGAAATTGATGAGCAGCAAGATACCCCTTTGCCCAACCATACGAATCACAAATGTTCCCGTGCAATTCAGTCAAATTCCATAGACTATAATTACTAAGTACACTAGAGCTAAATAGTGTGTGCTTGTTATTTGTTTGTTATCTTCCCAGTCCCACTTTTGGAATGTAATTGTATGGTTAAGTGTGACTCAAGCATATGATTTTTATTATTTTGTGTTTTTATGGAATTACTCAGCTAGAACAAGAATAAAAGTAAGAGTGATTAATTACTAAGTAAACTATAGTCTAATCCAACCTAACACAAGTAACCATTCCCACTTCTTGGACACATCCTGAACTTCATGCGAACACTACTAGGCTATCAAACGCTAATTGTTTCTGAGCTACCAAGTGTCACATGTATGATCGAAATATAAATAAGTTGCTTGATTAATCAAAACTTATTACTACATAAATAAAATTAATGTAAATTGCATGAAATATAAATGCATAAGAAATAAAATCTCAAGTGCTACAAGGAATGGATCAAAAAGCTCATTTTTATTACCAACATAATGGTGTGCTTAGGTACATCAATGCTTGAATAAAGATCCATTCACACTTAGATCTCCTGCTGTGAGCAGTTGGAAAATATTCTAACTTTCAAATGGACAAACTACAAGAGTTTCACTATTTGACTATTAAAAAATTACTCCTAATTGTGTGCCTGGGCACTATATTTATAGACCCAGGAGTAACCGTGCGATATCGAATGTACAATATCACATCTTGGGCCACGATATCACGTATCCGATATCATGTACTTGATATCGCAACCACTCTGATATTGGAGTGATGAAAAACACGATTTATCATACCTACATGACTAAATAAAAATGTGTCCTCAAGTATAGAAGAAGAGGAACAAGTCCTTTACAAAATATAATAGGGGACATGGACTTATTTGACTGACATGCAGAGTGATACAGAAAAAAGACAAATACAAAAGTGCTTGACCATACAATATGAAAATGGTATATAACATTGGGTGTTCATGACAATAAGAAAGAATACCAATAGATCCAAATAACATCCAACCCCTCTTGGTAACAGAAAAATGAGGGAGAGATAGAAAAGATTAAGAAATCATGAATAATCTCCCACAAGTGATATGGTTGCATCCTCCTTGGTGATGACAGTCCTGCTTCCTGTCCACACTACCCACTACAATCACAACAAAACCAATGATTAGTATATATAGTGCAACAAATAATGGCTAATTACCTTGTCTCATTGGTGATTTTATCTAGCTAGGTTGTGATTGTAATAGATTGGTTGCTTGATGTTGTTAGTGGAAGGACTAACGAATGGGTTAAATAAGAGAAGCAATCCATATAATTCAGAAAAATCTTAACACAAGGAGTACTAGAAAGAGGGTATTTACAACAATAAAAAGGAGTTCATTACAAATAGTTGTGAAGGTGCATACAATTGGATGATATGGATGGGGTAAATAAAAAGAATTTGATTGTAACAATGTCTAAGGATAAAGAACTTAACTTAACCAAACCAAAAGATATGTAAGTCGGTCCTCACCAAAGTAGGCACAAGCCTTTTATGCCCTTGCATAACTTCAAATGAAGGAGTTCGTGGAAACCATGGATGATTAATGGTTACAAAAAGTTAAGTAAAAAAAACTCAAAAGTAATTGACTAAGAAACCCAGTACATCAAACTAGAACATTGAATCAAAACATGAAACTTGTAGCGAGGTGAGGCATGAAGAGCATAGATGGATGATAGAGAGAGTGGAATGGAGTTCCTAATTATGGTCACATATAGTCCCTGTGGAGTTTGTGATTAATTTACTTGGTAATATCCTTCCTCAGTCTAGATCAAAACCAACCACTTTTAGTGACTTCACATCAACATTCTAAGGCAAGTCCATCCCCTGAGACATAAGAATGCTTCCACAAAATAACCATCATTCCAAATTGGAGTGAAGGTAGGAAGTGAGAAAGGGCCTTAGTTAGAGGAGATAAGATAAGTGTCATAACCAATGCTTGTAGCCCTTTTATTTGGTCTAAGGGGTGTGCTTTGAATTCCCATGTTTTTTTTGAATGGGAACCACACCATGCAAAGACCCATGCATTTTTTGCATTTATTTTTTCCAAGGGATGTGCTTTGAATTTTCATCTCTTTTTTTTTCTATGATGAGGACCATACCATGCAAGGACTTATTTGAATTCCTATTATGAAATGACATAGAACAGTGAGAAGCTTATGAGAACACCCCTACACATAGGAAAACAAAAAAGCACAAAGAATACCACATCCCTTTGAAGCCACACCCTATCCAAACCTTTGATTCCTTCCTGATTCCATAAACTACACAAGTCACCAATTTATTAAAGTTGTATTAATGAGGAAGAGACTACACACTTCCAAAACAAAGATAACCATAGGGTATGTGGATGGGTGGATGATGTGGACTCACTACCTATTACATGAAAAGAAACCATGTCCTAGTCATCAATAACGATATTCAAAGTCAGAAACCAAACATCAACAATAAAATTACAAATGAAGCATACCACCATCGAGTAGTGCATTGCCATTGTACCTGCCACCTTATTAGCAAAAAAAAAATAGAGAACACATCAAACACAAGCAAACATAACCATAAAAGAAATTTAAAAAGTAGACAATAATTATTGAATAAATTAACAATGTTGTAAGGAAAAAAATAAGGGAAAACCAATAATTGTAAAAATACAAATATGTAAAATAAAAATGTAAAACATAGAAGATGAAAACAAAAAGCTGTAAAACCAAAAATGTGGAAAAAAAGTGAAAAATTGAGGAGCCACAAGAGGTGTTAGTATGGATGTCCATCTCCCCCACAACTAAGTTAAAAGGGAGAGATCTGAAAGATTGAGCATGGTTGTCCATCTGGTGAGGTGTTTGTTGAGTTGGTTGGCTTGGGCTCATGGAAAGGTTTTATTTGTTGAATGTTGACTAGCTATTTATTATTTGGGCAATTAGGTTTGTAGATGATCATGGACCTAGATGGAAAAATTTCATCAATAATGTAATATCCTTCCCACAATTTTTGAAATTTGGTTCGTTCGGGTACATGTGTAGGATTTTAATAGAGAACCTTATCTCCTAGTTGAAACTTAACTTTTCTTATTTTGAGGTCATGAAATTTCTTGTTGAATGCCTTATGTATTTCATTAGATGATAGGGCCATTAAAAAATTATTATCTAGCAAGTTAAGGATCATCAATCATTCTTTCTATGTTAGACTTAGATTTAGGTCAAGGTCGCAAGCTCTAGAGAGTGTATGGCGCTCTGATTGGATGGGCAATGTTAGTATTTTTCTGTACATAAGCTCATAACTAAAATAACCTATGGAAAGATTTCATGTGGAGAAATAGGCCCAAAGGATATCATTTAATTTAGTGCTCCATTCCCTTTAGTATTTGCTAATGGTATGCATTAAGATTTTTGTAATCTCTCGATTAGTAACCTTAGCTTGACCACTGGCTTGGGGATGATATGGTGTTGTGAGTCTATGTTCAACTTCCAAGCATTGCATCAACTTCCAAAAAGTGGCACTTGTAAAATGAGTTTCATTATCAGAAATTAATGCATGTGGTACACAAAACTTATTTACGATGTTTTGTTGTACAAACTAAGCAGCAATGGTGGATGTACAATCGATAACGGTCGCTGCTTCTGTCCAATTGGTACAATATTCAACTACAACTATTATATATGCCTTTCCATTTGATAAAGGTGTGATCAGATCAATAAAGTCAATGCCCCAAATATCGAATGGCTCAAGAGGTTGTATCCATTGTTGTGGCCCCTCCATTTGAGCTATCATTCCATCATTCCTCTGGCAATGATCATAAGCATGGATGAATTGATGTGCATCCTAAAAATTGTTGGCCAAAAATATCCTACCATGAGGATTTTTATGTTCATGTGTCTCCTAGCATAATGGCTCACACAAGGACCTTTGTGAGCATCTTGAAGAATGTGAAGTTGATTTGTATCACGGACACACCAACATACTAGGCCATCGGGACAAACCTTGTAAAGGTTTTCATTAATATCCATGAAATATTTGACCTGGTGAAGAAACTATTGTTTCTTTCTACTGTCTAGCCCTTGTGGTAGTTCTTGCTTGAGTAGATAAGTGAGAATTATGTCATACTATTTTGGTTCATCAAGCATTTGTGCATTAATAGCACCTGTAATGAGAGATTTGTTAGGGAATTGATCAAATAAAGGGCTCTGTTTATCCTTGTCATCCCATCTTAGTCACGATAAGTGATCTGTGATCACATTATTTACACATTTATGATCTACCATTGTGAGATTGAATTCTTGCAAAATCACAAGCCACTATATGGTTTAGGGGCTCACTATTGGCTTGTTCATTACAAATATGATGGCATTATGGTATGTGTGCACAAACACTTTGTAACTAAGCACATAGTGCCTGAACTTCTCTAAAGCGAACACCACTGCCATCAATTCCTTTTCTATGGTGGTTGATGAGTGGCAAGGTACCACTACACTCAACCATACGAAATGAGTGTAGAACACGCGATCCAGTCCAACTTCGCAGACTAAATGCCTACACGCCCCATGGAACACTTGGGGTTAATCATTCATTGTCTTCCCAGACTTACTTGTAGTTGTCACGGTGTATGGTTCAGTAAGTCCAACGTATATGATATTTATAATTTTTTTATGTTTTTCTCCTATGCTATGAGGTGAAGGGTTGATAAATAAACTAACTCTAAATAATGAAATAAGTCTAAATTAACTAGCATCAGCATCCATTCTCACATACCATACACACCCTGAACTATGCAACTGTGGCTACCAAACGCTAATCATTACTGGGATCACCACACGTAATGCACTTGCTGAAAGTGATCGTAATGAGGCACCTAACTAGCCTAAATGTAATGAGAAGCAGATTCCTTGACTAGCCATACACATCCGTAGATGCTCGTAATCAAGTCATACTTATTCCGCATTCTAGGAGTTGAGGGTGAGAGAATTTAATCGCGATGAGCAGCTGATTCCTTGAATATCCATACACATTTGTAAATGCTCGTAATCAAGTTGTACTCATGCCACGCTACTACATGTAATAAATAATAGGTAGGAAATAACAAGTAATAAATCTTATTCCATGCATTGCAAGGTTTATCCACAAAGCTCATCTTTATTGCCGTACACAACTTGCGCTCAGGTACAAAGCTGCTCGAATAAAGATCCGTTCACTTGGGGACTCCTACTGTGGGTACATGGAAAATATTCTATCTCTGGAATGATAAATCTTGTAGAGTTTTCCTACTTTTAGCCTAGGATGATGAATAAGGGGAGTGCTGCCTCTTATTTATATATTTGGCGGTGGACTGCGATATTGTGTACATGATATCGCAAGGACGATGCGATATTGCATACGTGATATCACATGGGATGTGATATCGTGATGGGCGTGATATCACATACGCGATATCATGGTGCATGTGATATCACGTCTCATCATACCCCCATGATTGAATGAAAACTTATCCTCAAGTTTCTTACAATAATATCGGGAAGGTATGGAATTATTGATGGAAATGGAACTAATGGGATGACATGTGAACAGATCATCATTACAAGACTTGACAAAACTGGTGTTCATGACAACAAGGGTGAACACCTTATTACAATGACATCAGGCCTTAGTTGGTAGCTGAGAAAAAGAGAGAGTAAGAAGTGTTGCTACTGCCAACGCCAAGACTGCACCTTTATTGTCCATCCATAAGCATGCCATCGATCTTGCTCCTTGCATAGCGGCTTCAACACTGCTCTATTCCAAGTGTTTGCTCTAGATCCAATCCATTGTTGAATGATCACCATCTACACATACAACACAATCGTATATTAGCAAGGGTAAATGAATCATCATGTAATTAATACCCTACTTTGTTGTATGTCCATTGGCTAGGTTGTGGTATGGCTGATTTGGATCAAGAGATATATTTATGATGACTACCAAAGGCGTAGGGGTTAGGAAGAAAATCAAAAAATTCAGGGCTAGAAGAAAATTAAAAAAATCAGGCCCCGTACCCCCATGACTAATCGTGAACCTCCAGTAGCATTAGAATGAAGAAAGGAAAGGAGAAAGAAAGATAGATAAAAAAGGACAACTAAAACATCAGTGAAATGGATGTCAAGATAGAATGAAAAAAATAAAATTAATTGCAAAATGTTAGGAAAAAGAAGTTAACTGATGCACCAAATAGGAATGTCAATGGGTCCTCCCCAAAGTAGGCTCATGCCTGTAATGCCCTGACAATCCCACATTTAAAGAGTCCGTAGGCCCTCGGAATGTCATTTGGAACAAGAGTTAAAGTCTTAATGACAAGCATTTACCACAAAGAAAATAATGCATCAACCAAAGTGTGTACACTAATGATACAACTAGCAATGAGGTGAGTAATGGAGAGAAGGATGGAGAGAAGAAAATGGAATGGAATCCCAAGGATAAGGTGGTGTACAGCCCCTTGTGTGTTTTATGATTAATGTAACTCAGCAGATCTCATTCCAAATCTAGCCTCAAACCAACCACATCTAGTCACTTCATATCAATACATTTGGCTAAACCATCCACTTGGATAACAAGGATGCATCTCCAAAGAGCCACCACCATTCCGATGAAATAAAGGAGAGAATGGGAAGCGAGAAGAGCCTTAGTTAGAGGGAACACTTTGGTTTCATAACTAGTGCTTTCAGCCCAATTTTATTTCTTCTAAGGGGTGTGCTTTGAATTCTCACTTTTCATGTTTTTTTTGTTTTTTGTTTTGTGTTTTTATGCGTGAGAACCACA
Organism: Gnetum montanum; assembly: GCA_015680685.1. Classification (NCBI taxonomy): domain Eukaryota; kingdom Viridiplantae; phylum Streptophyta; class Gnetopsida; order Gnetales; family Gnetaceae; genus Gnetum; species Gnetum montanum. Next base: position 431,006 of record MNCI01007961.1, read on the forward strand.
CCATGCAAAGACTTGATTATTTTTATTGTCTCAGCTTCTGATGATTGGATGATGTCAAAATGACAAGAAAACTCAAGAAGAAAACATTCAAGCACCCAAGAGAATGGCCAACACAAGTGCATCAAGTTCCCTTGAAGTCACACCCTTTTCAAGCCTTGAGTCCTTCCTTAGTTTGAGAAATGCCAGTCACCAATTCATTAAAGTTCTTATTAGAGGGGGATTTACACATTTCCAAGCTGAGAGAGACAATAGAAACTGGTGGATGGATGGATGAAGTGATCTCATTGCCTGCCATATCATAAGAAACATACCTTAGTATCAACATTGTAACTTAAAGGTAAAAACTAAACATTAGCAATCAACATGAAAACAGTTCATACCATTAGTCTAAACACTTATTGGATGACAAAATTACAGGGTGGATAACACACACACACACAAAATGAAAAAGTATAACGATGTTGTAAAAAGAACAAGAAAAGTTAAAGAAATTTGTAAAACAAAAATATGTAAAACAAAAACTTATAAAACAAAAATGTTGTAAAACAAAAACTTAAAAAGAACTAAGGGCCCCATATGGTTAGCATGGGTGGCCATCTCCCCCATGACTGAGTTGTAAGGGAGAGATCCGAAATAATGAACACCTATTTAAATTTCTTAGAAGTGCCCAAATTCTCCCAATTGATGATCTTAGATTAAGGGGTGGAAGTTGGCGAGGCTCATATTCCAATGTATATATGCTTTTGTTATGGGCATGGGTTGTCTCGTTAGTTCGTTCCATGCATATTTTTTTGCTCCTTCGAGTAGTTGTCAACCATGGGGTGTCTACTACTGGTTTTGTGTTTGCTACATACAGGCATCTTTGTTGCAAAGTTTCAAGGGCACACCTGTTACATGGAGGCATCTCCTCCATGTCAACACCTGATGAATCACTACATGTGATGCATGGAAATTTCCTCTTCTCAATCTTTCCATAAATTTTTCTCTTAGAAATTTCTAAGGAAACATCGTGGATCCTAAGACATGCGTCTACTGTGCTTAGCCATGCCCTTCCCATTATAATTAGGAAGTCCCCTTAGTTGTTGTTCACTTCAATCACCAAAAAATCAGCTGGGTAAGACCAACCACACACAGATGTACTGGTCCACCAACTCTAGTTGAATGTTGCTCTTCTTGAGTTGTGGTAGGTTCTAGGCATGATACATCTCTTGTGAAATTAAGTTAACTCTAGAACTTAAGTCAAGAAGAGCCCTATGTGGTTCATTTCTGGAGACTTGAAGGTAGATTAAGGGGCTTCCAGGATCAGTTAGTTTCTTGGGAAGGTGGCCTACCTTGATCCAATCAATTACGGTGTGGGTCAACATAACCGTCTATGTGAAGCTCTGTTGTTGAACTGAAGGGTGCTCCAAAGTGCTAGATGGTGAAGGAGTGTTCATGGACTCAACCATTTATTGTTGCGAGAGTTTGTTTAGGCTTTTGGTTCTAAAGAAGGGTCTTCTCCTTTTACAGTTGTCAGAACCAACAGCAGGTTGAATATTTATAGCTCTTGCAATGTGACGTTGCTGCAGTTGAGGAGGAAGTTCCCCTTGCATTGTTGGAGCAGGAGCTGTTCTGGGAACTACTACTGGTGGAAGAGGTGTGGATGGATTAGGAGGATGGTGTGGGTATGAAGTGTCTCCTAGAGGAGAAGGAGTCCTTTTGAAGTACTCCCGAACTTGGTAGTAATGGTTGGGGGTTGTGTGACCTATAGAGTCACTTGGAGAAATCAGCTGCTGGACATAATAACCATAAGGATCAGGCTGATGGTAAGGGTATTGATGTCTTGGCGATGGCATCCCCCATGATTGTGGGTATTTCCATTGCTAATGTTGTCTGATGGGTTGCGGGGAAGTTCCACTTGGATAATACGTTAAGGGTTGGTGAAACTGCCTTGGGTTACCTTGGGGATAAGGTAACCTTCGGGGTGTTTACTTTTGATTAAGTCTTGGATTAAGCACATACACCCCATACTCATGTAGATGTGAGATGATTGGACAACATCTATTAGGATGGTCATAATAGTAGATCTCACATCCACCGTCATCCTCTGAATCTGAATCCATAGCCACATCGGGGTTAGTAATTTTTTCCTTACCCTTGTTATGTGCAGGGCCTAAATCTCTCCACTTTGTTTTACCTTTCTCACTACTTTGTTCAACCTTAGACTCTTCGACAATTTTCAAGACAGTTTCAAGTCTAGAGTCTAAGGAACTCCATACATCATCTAGCTTAGCCGATAATTCTGTTATAAGTTTTTGAATTGGCAAGGCTTTTTTGTTCACCAACTCTTCGATTGGTGACTCATCCTCATCATCACAAAATTTCACTCCCCTCTTTCGAAGAGAGGGATCATGGTTGTACTCTCCACACTTTCCCTTTTTTGTAGCTCACCTTCTTCATTTGCTACTTGCTCCAACAAGCTATGAACTTCATGGGCTCTAAGTTTTGATAATTGCCCTTGGGCATAGGTCCCAAGGGTTCTTCTAGTTTCCTGCCTTAGCCCATCTATGATGTGGCAAAGTTGATCCTGCTGAGCGTACCCATGGCCCGGGCAACGATGTANTGGAATGCCTGTAAATGATTTTGTGGATCAGCATTATATCCTCCTTCAAATCGTGGAATATTGTTCATGTCTAATCGTTTGATCCGACTATCTTTTAAATGCCTTGTGGGAATCCTAACTACCTCCATTATGTCAAGCATACTTCAGGTTGAGAGTAGGGACTCGTCATGATCATCTCTTTCATGATGCCTGTGATGTCTGCATTGTTCCCTACTCTCCCTACATTCATGCCCTTATCCTCTCTCTCAACTCTCTTGTCAAGGTTTTTTGTCCTTCTTACTTTTATCCTCACCTTTATGTTCATGGTGGCTGCACCCATATGTGGAAGTAGAGGGTGAGTGATGTGAAGAAGGGGAAGAAGAAGGGGAACCATCACCATGAAAATGTTTCTTACCTTCTCTTCAACTGCTATGGCCCCAATCGTGGTGATGATCTAAGTGCCTATCCTGAGCATGAGTGGTTGTTCCCTCTATGAACAACTGGTGTTCATGGACATCAAAACTAGGGATATGTATCATTGATCGTAGGTTCTGATATCCAACCTCTTCACCATCATTAGGAGGGGGAACATCATTTGCTAAAGAACCCATTAAAATGGGTTCCTTGTCTCTTATTTCACTAAGGATGTGTGGGGCTTTGCCCTTCAAAAAATTATGTTGACTCTCCTGCCTTAAGTTTCTCATATGTTGGGCATCTATGGGATAATAATCCCTCATCTCAAAGTACTCAACAACGTATTTAGCAAATAGTTCTTACATGTCAATCTGTGCCAAGGCACGGAAAAGCATGTGAGAGATTGCACGATCTAGCAGTAACACGATGATACCTTGCAAATCTCTCCATCGCAGCTATTCATCTTGATGGAGGATAAAAGTAAAGTTGGGGATATACTCATCAGAGTGAGTATATGTCATCTTATATTGTTTAGGACTTGGCTGATTTCGGTCATGTGTTTTATGTTGCCAACAATCTCTAGTATGGTCCTTAGGTGGTGAGTTGCTCTTATGAGAAGAAGGAATTTTTATCAGTGTGCTAATTTACTGTTATATAATTTTTTATTGATTAACCCGAAGGTTCATTTAGGCTTACAACGATGTGAGTGATATCCTTATGTTCTATCTGATGCACAAACACTTAGTCCCCGGTAACGGTGCCAATGATGAGTAGTGAGGTACCCCTACACTCAACCATACAAAACAAGCATAGCACATGCAATCCGATCGAACTCCGCAGACTAAATGCCTACATACCCCATGAAACACTTTGGGTTAATCATTCATTGTCCTCCCAGACTTACTTGTAGTTGTCATGGTGTATGGTTAAGTAAGTTCGAGGTATATGATTTTTATAATATTTTTATTTTTTTCTAACTAACTAACTCTTTTTATGAGGTGAAGGATTGAGAAACTAACTAACTCTAACTAATGAACTAATTCTAAATTAACTAGCGTCAACATCTGTTCCCACTTATCGTACACACCCTGAACTATGCAACTGTGGCTACCAAACGCTAATCATTAATAGGATCACCACATGTAATGCACGTGCTCGAAGTGGTTATACTGAGGCACTTAACTAGACTAAACGTAATAAGTAGCTGATTCCTTGACTAGCCGTACACATTTGTAGATGCTTGTAATCAATTCGTACTCATTCAACATTCTAGGAGTTGAGGGTGAGCGAATCTAATCGCGATGAGCAGCCGATTCCTTAACTAGCTATACACATTTATAAATGCTTGTAATCAAGTCGTACTCATGTCATTCTACTGCAGGTAATATATAACAACTATGAAATAACAAGTAATAAATCCTATTCCATGCACTATAAGGTTTATCCACAAATCTCATCTTTATTACCGTACACAACTTGTGCTCAGGTATAAAGCTGCTCGAATAAAGATTCGTTCACTTGGGGACTCCTACTATGGGCACAGGGAAAATATTCTATCTCTGGAGTGATCAATTTGCCAGAGTTTTCCTACTTTTAGCCTAGGATGAGGAATAAGGAGAGTGTCGCCTCTTATTTATATATTTGACGACGGACTGTGATATTGCATACGCAATATCGCAGGGATGACACGATATCGCATACGCGATATCACGGTGCATGCGATATCGTGTCTCATTAGTGGTGTAGTTTAGTTGTGCAACTACGATGCTTCGGCTTGTGCAATGAATGTAATATGGACATTTTTGATCATCCATCTATGTAAGCATTTCCTCCAAAGCATAATTTGATGCATCGGTCATCACATGAAACAATCTGGATCAATCTGGTGCTTGAAGAATGGGAGTTTTAATAGGATTTTTCTTCAACTATTGAAATGCTAATTCACATGTAGGGATCTAGATGAATGATGCATCCTTCTTTGTCAATTCTACCAATGGCTTGGTAATTTTGGAAAAATTCTTGATAAATCGCCAGTAGTAGCCAGTATGACTAAGGAATGATTGAACTTCTTTGACTATTTCGGGTTGACAGGTTATTCCTTGGATGACCCTTATTTTTTTAGGGTCCACCTCGATTCCTGCTTTTGAGATGTGATGTCCCAAGACTATGCCTTCCTAGACCATGAAATGGCTCTTTTTCCAATTGAGTCAGAGGTTTGTTTCAACACATCTTTTCAAAACCTGCTCAAGATGGTCTATGCCTTGCTCAAACATAGCTACCAATCTACTATTGGAAAATGCTGAGAACTAATCATTGAAATGTGGCTAGGGCATTGCATAGACCAAATGGCATCTATTGGTAAGAAAAAGTCCCCCAAGAACTTGTGAAAGTTGTCTTTTTTGGGTCCTCTAGTGCAATATGAATTTGGTTATAGCTACTATAACCATCAAGAAAGTTGTAATAGTTGTGCCCCAAAATGGTGTCTAGCACTTGGTTGACGAAAGGTAACAAAAAATGATCCTTGAAAGTTGCCATGTTGAGTAGCTGAAAATCAATGCACACTTGTCATTTGCCTTCTTTCTTTGGTACGATCACAAGTGAACTGACCCACTCACTATTTATGATAGGGTAGATGAATCTCTCTTTGAGGAGTTGTTCAATCTCCTCTTTGATAATCTATTTTAACTTGGGATTCAAATGTCACTGTGACTATTAGTGTATATTTGATGTTGGCATATTCTTGGATCTATCCTAGTGAGTTCCGAATATGGCTAGGTGAAGGCTGCTGATTGTAGCGACTGGAAACGTCAACGGGTAGAAAACACTGAGGGGTCTATGGGCATGACAGTTTCGACCCCATGCCCGTGGGAGGGCTATGCTAGGTATGTGCAGACACAGGGCACCCTAAATGGTCTGGTCAATCAGATAGGGACTTAATCAGCATCTATATAGCCTTTTGCAACTTATATTTTGAAACGGGAATAGAAATGCGATGTGATGTTTGAAAGTAAATAAGTGGAACGATACTCGAAAGTAAATAAAATAGGAAATGATGCAACATGCCACAATATCAAGAAACAAAGTACCAGTTTCTTTGCCTTCTTAATTAAATGATGTAAAAGAAAAATTTCTTCTTTGAATTTACTATACCTCTTGTTACACTTACCATATTTTTTAGCCACATGTGAGGTATTTTCATTGGTAAGCACCATGCATATGAGATGTGAATCTTTGGAAGAATTACATGCTTCTTCTTCACTTTTCTCACCATCATCCCAACTTGTAGAAAAGTTGGTCTTTTTTGGTTCCTCATCATTGGATCTATTCCTTGGTTGTAACTTGTTATCACTTGGATTACTAGGACATTTGAAGGCCATATGGCCTATTCCTTCACAAATCCAACACTCTATGAAAGAAAAATCTAGATTAGAAGAATTTTAAAGTTTTCTATCTTTTTCTCTAGCTTTGAGAAAATTTGATCTTTATTGTTGCTGAGATGTCCCTTTGTTTCTTCTTGTAAGAAGCTATTATAGTTTCCTTGAAAGAAGAGCAATATCATCTTTGTTGTCCTCATCATGCTCATTTGACTCCTTCTTCTTAGAGGTAGTCTTTAGAGCGATACGTCTTTCTTGAATTGCTCCTTTACTTATGAGATTCATTTCATAGGTAATAAGAACATTTTGAAGTTTCTCAAATTTCAAAGTTAAGAAGTCTCTAATCTCCTCCATGGTTGTAACCATAGGTCTAAAATCTAGTTGAAGATTTCTAATCATTTTGACAATGACATTACTTTTGGGCAAATCCTTTCCTATTCCTCTAATTGCTACAACAAGATCATTAGCTCTAGAAAAATAATCATTAATTTTCCTATCTTCTTTCATTTTGAGTTTATTATACTCACTTTGTAAAAGTAACAATTTTGATTGCTTAACAATAAATATTCCTTAATAAGTAGCTTCCAAAGTTTGCCAAGTTTCTTTGGTTATTTTACATCCTACTACTATATTAAATTTAGATTTTTTCAATGCACAATATAAACAATTTTTTGCTTTTGAATCAAACATAAACTTATCCTTTTCTTGTTGTATTCATTTGTTGTTAGACTTGATGATGCTGATGGTGTTATCAATGGGCAGATCATAGCCTTCTAAAATTGACTACCATACTTCAAACTCCATGTATTTGAAGAAGCCTTGCATTCTGGCTTTCCAATAGGCAATTTTGAATCTTTCAAACATGGGTGGATTTGTGTAAGATGTACTCTCCATTGTTCACTCTTGAAGTTGATGATGAAACAAGGAGTACTGGGCTTCAATACCACTTGTGGATCATAGAACTTAGGAAAAAGGGGACGGGGATGGAAATAAGTTCTCCAAAATGAACCTTTATAAAACAAAGAACACACATGAATTTACATGGTTCCCCAACTTGGGTACTCCATACTTGAAGGGTAGATTGCAAGCACACCTCTAGACTTTGTTGCGCTTAAAATGTGGTTGAATGATCCACACATTGTATAGTCTTCAAGTCCCACTCCTAAGTTTTGTACCATAACACTAATGACTCAACCTTGCAAGGTCCTATCAAGCTTGGAGATGTGGTTTCAAGGCTTCCACAACCTTTACAATCTTGAGATTCACACCATAGTGTTGTATTGAAGCACCAAGAACTCAATCTTGCAAGATCCTGACAAGCTCAAGTATATCAACCCTGTAGGGCAAAAAGAACAAGAATTAAAAGGGATAATTGCAACTTAGTTTTTTGATGCTTGTACAATTAGGTACAACACACTTTACAAAGCCAAAATTATAAAACAATGAGGAGCAATAGAGAATTTAATGATTATGAATGATTATACAATGATAACAACAAGGCTTGCATATTTCCCAATGCACATCAAGTCTTCTTATAGCTACTACGTTTCTAAATCCATCTTGAAACTCATGCAACAACTAGCTAATGATCAATAATGATTGTGGGAGACATCGTGCTCATGCCTGAGATCTCTCTCTGAATTTTCCTTCAATACTAGGAAGATGTCTTTTTTCCTAAAAGATGTCTTTTTGAACTCTCCATTCTAGAATATGTCTTTGTCTTTTGAAAGACATCTTTCTAAACTTGGTTTACATTTTGTAAATAAGTCTTTGCCTTTTGAAAGACATCTTTGTCTGAGAAAGACGTCTTCCTATTTCTTAAGACACCTTTGTCTAAGTTCACTCCAATTCTACCAAGACATTTGCCACTTCCTAGAGACATCTTTCTTCATCTTCATTTGCCTTTTAAATGCATCATTCCTTGTCCATAGTCTTGATCCTCCATATTTTTTGATGATGATAGCTTTTCTTGTACAGCATTGGGTCCTTGTCCACATTCTTCACATGTGTGTTTGAAGACCATGTGGATGACCTTCTCCTTGAGCTCTAAATAGTTCATTCATTATCCTCTTTAGCTCATCTTGACTTCTGTGTATGTAGTCCTACAAATATAATAAACATACAACCATGAAAACAACCTTGGACTCCATTTTACTTAACATTTTGACACATACGAAAACACATAAAAATGTCCACATCATGTAGTTTGATCTCATGGATCCATACAACATCATCAATGGATTAATACTCCCAATGGATTGATTATTCATGCCTCTTAACTCCCCAAGTGCTATAAGCTTCCCTTTGCTTGAGTGCAATACCCTTCCTCTCCATCGAAGACTTAGACTAATCAATAGCCCCATTCAACTTATCGATGCTACCCTATATGATCTCTTCAGCAACTGGTCCATGATAGTATACAGGATCTAATATATCAATAATTAAAGACATACCAACATCATTTGGTAAATCAATCTTAAAATCATTATCATTAATTTTAGTCCTGATTTTGAACAGCCTTATCTTCTTGGCTTTCAATTTTTAGAAGTTGATACCTCTTAACCACTTCTTCTTCAAGTGCATCCAAGCTAAGTCACCAACAACAAAATTAGGCTTTATTTTATCCTCATTCCTCTTGATAACTCTCTCTTCAATCTTATTCTTAATATTTGATTTTACTTATGCATGGAAACCCCTCATCTCTTGTACAAAATTAGCATTTAGTTGAGCTTCATTATCAAAGCTCTTCAAAGTATCCATCATCTTTGGATAAAATTTATAGTTTAGCTAAATGGGCTTTTACCAATAGCAACATGAAAAGCATTATTGTACAAAAACTCAGCATGACACAACAAGTTCTCTCACTTGTTTGGCTATCCATCACATAAACATATTAATATGTTTAGTAAGGATTTATTCATCACCTCTATTTGGCCATTAGACTATGGATGATATGCCTTAGAAAAATTTAACTTTATCTCTAAAATTTTTCAAAGGGAACTCCAAAAGTGACTTGTGAATTTTGGATCTCTATCACTAACAATATTCAAAGGAATACCATGCAACTTCACAACATGTTGGAAAAATAAATTTGCAATGTAAGAAGCATCAGTCATCTTCATGCTTGAAATAGAGTGTGCCATCTTGGAGAACCTATCCAAAACAATAAAAATTGCATCATTCTCACTCTTAATCTTTGGAATACCACTCACAAAGTTCATTGAAATACTTTTCCATGAATCATTGGGAAATAGCAAAGGCATATAGTGTCCATCCACATCTTTACCTCCTTTGAATTATGACATGTCAAGCACTCTTGTCTCCATACCTAGCCAAAAATAGTGCCTACCCACAAGTTCCAATGTTTTATCCCTACCCATGTGACTTAACATACCACTATAATGCTTTTCAAAAAGAATTTGTTTCCTAAAATCATAATTAGAAACACCTAACTTTCCATTCATAAATAATAGTTCATCTTGAATATGATAGTTCCTCCACTGGTCTATCCTACTTATCAATTGCTCTTTGAGGTTCATCTAAACCTCTCCAAAATCATCATCATGCTCATACAAAGAAGCAAAGTCATCCATAGCTCCTACATGGGGTATGTTAAAATTAACCACATGCATCCTAGATAACACATCAACTACCACATTAGCTTTCCCACCTTTGTGCTTCAATACAAAATTGAACTTTTGTAACTATGTCATCGACTTCATGTGCTTTATACTTCATTTTTGAGTTTAGAAATTGAAGTGCTTTATGGTCTATCATCAAATTGAACTTCTTGGACAACAAATAATGTCTCTAATGCTTGATTTCTTAAAGAATAACATACAAAACCTTCTTATATATGCTATATTTTTTCCTTGACTCATTCAACATTTTTGAAAAGAAAGCAACAAGCCTACCTTTTTGTGAAAGTACCCCACTAATGGTAAGCCTACTTGCATCCACCTCCACCTAAAAAAGCTTCTGAAAGTACTAAAATTTTTATTTTTCTTCAACAAAGTAAACATAGACAACGAAATATGACTAAAATTTGTTATGAACTATCTATAAAAACTTGATAAACAAAGGAATGCTCTTACCTCCCTAAGATTCTTAGGAGTTGGCCAATCCTTAATAGCCTTCACCTTGGTAGCTTCCATTCAAAACTGATTTTTGAAAACAACATGCCCAAAATATATGATTTTCCTTCTAAAGAAATGACTTTTCTTCATATTAATCACCAACTATGCCTTCATATTGATCACCTTGTCTTATGAATTTTAACTTCATAATGGTTTCTTGTCTCCAATGAGAGTATGCAAAATTTCTCTTCAACCTATATTTCATTAGATTCCAATCTTTGATGGGTTAACCATTTCGTCTTTCATAACCATGGAACTCCTTTTCCCACCATGTAGAAGACATACCTTCTAGTCTAGGTTTAGAAATAGGTATCCTTAAGTTATTCAATATCTTTTCTTGCTAGAAATGCTTTTTAAGTACCTTTAGCTAACTTGCAAAAGCATTGGTGCCATCTACACCATTGAAAGTCTTCAAATCTATGTATAGAAGTTTGGTAGCATTTTTGAATGCTCTAGCAAGCCTTGCCTCATCTTCCTCATCAAGCTTTCCTAAAGAAGAACCACTTCCATAACTTGGGATTGAGATCTCAACTCACAAGTAAGACATAAGAGAATATAATACAAAGATCGATATACCACATGTTAATCTTGGAGCTCTAGTTACTAATTACACTTGATGTGTTTATGCACTCTATCTTACTTAGCTCTCCACTCTCAAGCATTATTTCTAACTCATTTTCTAACAATGATGAAAATACAATAATATTTATCATAAATTAGAAGATAGAAAACCTAGAAACCTTTTCTCAACTCAACTTGAGGATCTTCATATGGATTCCAACCCTTCTCACCTTCTCCCTAGCTTTTTCTATCCTTTTTGAACATATTCCAACATTGTCAAAATTGGGATAGATGTTTTGGAAGGTTTTCCCATTTGTACAGGTCATCTCTAATGTTGGGAAGATGTCTTTATGTCAACCCAACTCTCAAACAAGACATCTATTATTTTTCCCATATGTCTCCTGCAATTGCCAAGACATCTCGACAACTACTAAGACTTGCTTGAGAAATTTTATTTGCAATGGAGACATCTCATGTTCTAGAGAGAAGTCTCCCTTGAGACATCTTCTTCTTAGTTGAGATGTCTTGATGTTAGTCCAAACAACAAGATCTCTAGTCTAAACTACAGACATCTTCTGTCACTTCTAGGCCTTAGCCAAGACATCTTCTCATCCTTAAAGATGTCTCTTTAATGTTTGAAACCTCCAAAACATACACATATAAAAGGAAAAGGGAATCAGAAGAGGTGTTCCTACATCATATTATCTGAAAACATCTCTTCCAAAGTAGTCCTTTTATTTCATTCATTTTATCAACACAAAAAGTAGTGAGTTTCTTTATTGATTCCATATGTATCTCTAATTTTTATTCCACTTCTGATAACATCCACTACATGTCTTCTTTCCTTGTTTCTATTATGTAAAAACATTTTTTATGCACATATATCCTAAGGAATCACTACCTGTAGAAATAGTAGTTCTTTTGAGGCTTCATACCTTTTGCATAGTTGCACCTCATATCACTGTACATTATGCATGGAACCCTTTGCTTCTACACAATATCATGCTTGTTATTCTTGGTAATATCCAAGATAATATTTCTAATGCTCAATTTATAATTAATGGTGCTAAGCCATGCTCTTTCCATGATGATTAAAAATGCACTTTTATTATTCTCCATATGGATCACTAGAAAATCTATCAAGTAAGACCATCCACTAATGGTGATCACCACATTATCTATCTACCCAAAAGAAATAATGATTAATTATTTATAAGCTTTAGTTTGATATTTGTCCCTTTTCATGGGTGACAAGTTCTAAGCTTTATACTTTTCTTGGAAAATAAGATTCATACCATAACTTGAATCTGGTAGAGTTTTGCATGGTGTATTTTCTACAATTTGCAAATAGATTTATAGACTTTATTGATCCATTGTTTCTTTAGAATGTCTCTTAATTAATATAATTAATGAATGCATGGGTAAGCATGATAACTTTTAAATTATTCTCTTGAATAATAACTATTGTTGGCCCAATCAAGATACTAAAAGATAGTTGGATGATGACTGGATTTGTAATCTATAGTTCCTACACTTGTTAAAGTAAGCTAGAAATTTTACTAGCTCCATTAACAAGCATGAAAAATGTCTTGAAGAAGGAATTCTTTCTAGGCTTATGCTTAGGGCTACTAGCACTATCATCCATGTAGAAATGAATAATGCATGTGAAATTCTTTTGGTGTGGTTGCATGGTCAACTTGTCTTGCTTAGGCAGTGGTGGCACAAGTGGAAGAGAATATGAGAATGATGTGCCAAGTGTTAATATTGATAAGAGGCATAGGATGGTAACTTAGAATATGATGTTGTGGATCTATGATGTTTAGGAATGTAAAATAGGATAAAAGAGCATGAATAGTAGGATTGTTTAATGAGATAGCTTTTTGAACATAGTAATCATATGAATCTCATTGGTAGTAAGGGTACTATTATCTTGGTAGTGGCATACCCCAAAACTTGGGTTTTTTTATTGCTAATGATGTTACTTTTAAAGCTAAGGAGGCTTCTTACTTAGATAGTACTAGTGTTGGTGGGATCATTCATAGTTTCTTTGAGGATAAGGCAATTTCCTTGGCATTTACTTCTTGGAAAACTTGGATTTTAATGCATATGATTCTAATTCTTGTAGTAAGAGGATCATGTGTGGCATGATAAGGAAAATACTCTTTGGATATTTATACTTTCATATATCACATTGATCATCCTCCTTTGAGTTTGAATTAGGAAGCTCTTCTACTATAGTAGCTTTACACTTATGCAAATACATATTCTTGGCTACCTCTTTCTTCATCTTTTTATCCTACTCCTTCATATCTTTTGTCACTCTCTACATTTCTCCATCATTTTTAGGATTGATGCAAATTTCTCATCTACTTAATTCTATATTTTATTGACCTTTGCTACAATTCTTAATATAGATTTATGTATTAGCAAAATCTTTTGTTGAACCATTACATTCAAAGAAGCCTCTTCTTCTTTTATATCATAGGCATGAACATCCCTCTTAGGAAGGGATGGGTTCCTATGATACTCTTTAGTTCTCTCCTTCATTTCAACTTCTTGTTGTTGTTTTACTACTTAGTTAATTAGCCTCCAAATTTGATGGGCCCTTAATTCTAATGATCTTCCTAGTTTTTCTTCTCAACCCATCTATGATATTGCATAGCTATTCTTTCTAAGTAAAGCAATGGTCTAGGCATTAGTGCAATAACAAATAGTACCTACTTAAGGCTTCATCAAGAGATTCATTAGTTGCTTTTTTCTATTATTAAATCTACTTCCTTAGATTGGACACTCTAGAATAGGTTTGGTACTTCTCATTGAGCACTTGAGCATTATTTTCTACCAGTGAATAGAATCAAGCTCTACTAAATTGTATTAACTATCTTCCTCTTTGATGAGCATTCTTAGAAATAGCTTTATCTTTTTTAATTTTCTATTCATATTTTGTAATGCATAGACATCATGAAAACGTTGTTGATGATTCTATAGATCTACATTGTAACCTTACTCAAATTTAGGAATATTGTTCATGAGTATAAATAGTTGATGCGGCACTCTTTTTGATATTTAGTTGAAAGTCTCATTACCTCACAGATCTTAGTCATGCTTCTTATTGTTAGTAATGGTTTATCATATTCATTTGACATGTTAAAATCATCATCATCATCATGATCTCTACTTGCTTAATCATGATGGTAATATTTTTTTCTTTCCTTTTTGTGTCTCTTTTGCTTTATTTTATCGTGATCTTTATCTCTGGATGTCTTAGGATTTCTCCTAAAATTCAAAACAGGTTATTTATCTAGGTTCCTATTGAGGGCTCTTCACCCTTAACCACATTCATCCTCATCAAAGCTTGATGATGATGATGGTAAGCCAAGAGAACCATATCAACTTAGCCTTCTTCCATGGTCCCTATGTATATATTCCCTTAATCTAGTAGAGGTTCTAGACCATAAAGATCATAGTGTTTTAGAATCTTGCCCATCTCTTATAGAAATGCTCACTATGTAGAACACAATCTTGTATGCTCTAAGTCCCTAGTGTTAAAGAGAGAAGAATGTGAGGAATATTGATAGTAATGAAACCTCACTAACTGATGGTCTATATCTTCTTTTTCTAATTTAGATGTCATAGGTATAGCATACTTGCTCGCATCAAAATCATATCAAGTCTTCATTGACAATCTTGCATAGACAACACCTCTATTGATTGATAGAATCTAGACTTGTTTTCTTCAATATGATAGCCATTCATAAGATGATCAAGTCTAGGCTTTAGGAGTTCTACTTAAAGTATGGATTGATCTGCTCTATTTCATGGGAGCACAATATTTCCCTGCAAGTTCATTTACTAGAATTATTCATCGTGATGAAACACGAAAGTAATGTAAGAAAGATAAGGGTCTTGGTGAACATAAGAGATCCTTGTAACGATACACATCAATCATCATTGACATCATTTTTTCATTGCAACCTATAGAATTTCTTGATTATGATGGGTTGTTAGATTTGTAAGAAGCATGCATGATTCAATTAGTGTGTATAACTAAATTAATATTAAATGCTTTAAAAATTAAATTGTTAAAGCTTTAATAAGAATTATGTGTAATGCTAACTAACTAAACTAAACTACTAGCATTATACCCACTAATGGTGGTAAATGATGAGCAACAAGTATGTCCCATGCTCCACCATACATTGTACAAGTGTTGTAGTAGCTTTTGTTATAATCTGTGGATGAAGTAGCAATAACATTTGGTCTCATTGAGTAATTGTAGATCACTTTTTCTTAGTCTTCTTACATAAACTAATAATCAGAGACAGTGCATTAGTGACATAGATGGGAACATAATATAATGTAAATATAGGTTTCAAGTGATAATTCTTTTTTCTTAAAAACAAAGTTAGTACTCTTAGTGAAGGAACCTTTTATCTACTATGATAGGTTATTCATTTTGAAAGTAAAAGGTTTATTTTGAAAGCATGATGATGATGATATATATAAGAATGTATCCCCTCTATATATATATATCTCTAAACAAACATAGATGAGCAAAGTAGAAAATTGAATCCTACCAACCTATATTTAGGATTATTACTTATTTTATTTAGGATTGTTACTTATTTTAAAACATAAGTAAATGCTAAGATAACTCTACTTATTTTTAATTATTGTTTAAAAGAGAAGTAGGTATCAAAGACAAACACTTATTTTTCATAAACTAAATTTGGATTTAAAATCAAAAGATTATTTAAATATAATTCATATAGGAAAGTGGATTTTCTAATAGCCTATAGTCTTGGTGAAAGTATCTTTTACTAAAAGAAATATGATTTATAAATGCTTAAAATGAAAACTATAAATAAAAAAGTTATATAAATTTAGTAATAGTATGATGGGACATCTAACCAGAAACCATTACCCTTTTCTCTACATTTTATTTGTTATATGTGGTTTTTAATTAAACAATTATTTTTATTCATGTGTTGCTATGTTAAGCATGGTTCCAAGCATCATTACAGATGCACAATGCATTAAGTAGAGACTTGCCATAGGATTAGCAAATAAATTTGATGTACATTTGAATTACTTTGATTAGGTTGAATCAGTGAAGGAGAGACCAAAATAAATATAATTCAATGCATGATTATGCACATTAAAAATAAAAATAGAGAAATAACTCCCATAGTTGTTTCTTGTTTGTTGCATTAAATTTGTAGAAAATAATCGTGAATGCAAGTTCTTTCCCCCTCTTCACAAATTATTTTGTTCTTTGAAAAATGGTTTCTCATACATCAATCATCTTACCCCATGAGTTTTAGGGTAAAGAAGGCTCATTTGAAGAGACAAATAGGGCGGTCCTATCGTACTAAAAGTAGAACTCTTCGTTCTTTTTAAAATTCATGTTTTCAATATTTCAAGATTTTTAGGTAATAATTTACTAGAATCATGCAACAAAATTTCCCGGTTGTAGATATAGAACCAACGGTGTGAATTAAATTTTTATGAGATATCGAGTTTTGAATAAGCACTTACAAGGCAAAACGAGGCAAAACGAGTCAGGACACTATGACTATGAAGTGTCAGGAAATTGATACGTGCTGATATAAAATTTGAAGAGCAGAGAGAAAAATTAGTGTTGACTTGAACTTCGAAGACGATGAAACTGCGCTGCCCGGTTCACACATGTTTTAAACCGGCAACGAAAATACCGCTTTGATTCTTACAACCGGTTCACACATGTTTTAAACCGGTTGACGCGAATGTTTTACCAAAATTTAAGACTTTTAAAGTGTTAAACCATCTTAAACCATAATCGAGAATTCCCTGCCACCAACTGCATTGGACGAGGCTTTCGTTTTTTCATTGTCGAATAAATATTTCAAATGCACAATTCCATATACATAGTATTTTGTGAGGATACATTTTTAAATTATCATAAGATTTTGTATTCCCCTCTGTATTCTCAGGGATGGATTTTTAAACTTCTATAAAGATACTTACATCCTAAAATGTTAATTCTAAGAGTTTATTTTTAGGTAAGAATTATAAATAAATACTAGAATTTTTAATATTAAAATTAAAGAGTCTTTTCCTCTATACTCTATGAGTTTGTTGGCTATTTCATGTATTTCTTTAACCTCNTTTTGAAGTTTAAGAAGAAAGCTTCATTTATAATAAAAAGTAAAATAAAATATTTCAGTATCTTCATTCTTTCAATCAGTTCCTTATATAATTGATAGTATTGAGGCTAAATTTTTATCTTTAATTTGTTAATAAAAATTAATTGTAAAAGCTGAACCATGTTATATATGATTTCTACATTAAAATGGTTTGCATACTAAAATAAGAAAAATGAAAAATGAATTCAAACCCAAAATAAGTGTCGATGGGAAACAATTAGATGGTGCCCATCATCATTCTAAGACAAGATATATTGAAAGAGTAGAGCCGTAGATGTTGATGTGATGCAATCAAATGTTGCCCATGACTCCCGAAAGAGGAGATGGTATTTATTCAAAGAAATGAAGCCCCTGACCAAGGTAATGGTATTACTAGTGGTTGGATTACAAGAATTTAATGCTCAAGGACGGCAGAATATCATTATGGTCATGCATGTGAACTCTGAGGCTAGCTCATCCTGGCTGCTCATGGCGGTGGCCTACAGGGAGAGCCTGGACTTGGCACACAGCCATGTCCGTTGCAGCAGTGCGAGGGGACGCTGGGGGGAGCATTTTGTACCTCTGCCCTTGCCCACTTCTTCATCATATGCATATGCATAGCCTTATTATTATTTTTGCTGCTGCTAATGCCAGCACCTTCACCAATTTGAGCTCCACATATCAACATCATGATCAGCATCGAACCAGTTACCATTCTTACGTTCATGCTTGAGATTGCATGTAAAGAAAAAGGATACTACAAACAGGATTTGTATTTGCAATAATATTAGCTCAATCAGAAATGAATCAAAGAACGGACAAGATAAGTTCGGGATGAATACTCGAGCGTTTGATTGATGATGTATAAATACTTGCAGGGTTTCTTGTCTCTGCTGCCGTCTGTGATGGTCTGCTGCCGTCTATTATGTTGTAGGTTTTGGGTTTGAGAACTAATGTTTCTGCAGCTGCATGTGTGCACGAAAATATGCTGCAGCCGGAGAGCAATTGTAAACGACCGTGCATAGTTTACGAACTCTTGTAGTTGGGGCTACAGAACAGTTCAAGTTGCAGTAATGGATGCAATAAATTTTGAGATAAAAAAAGCTTTACAACTTACAGAGCTGATTAAGTACGACAGATAGAATAAGGCTCAAGAGCTGTAATGGAATGGGCTTAAAATCCTACGCTATTACCTTCTTTTCGTATTCATATGCATCATATTACTATTATTGCGGTCGATGTTGCTTTCTTCGTTGTCATTCACGATGATGTTGTTATGCAAGCACCTTCAGCCATTCCAGCTGCACAAATCGATATCATATCAGCACCGGTCACCATTTTCATGCTTACCATTACAGGTAGAAAGCAAGCATACTGCGAACAAGATGGAAGTTTGCATTTTGTAATAATATCAGCTTTATCAGAAAAGAATAGTTTGGGATGAACACTGAGTTTTGTGATGGATGGTGTACAAATACATTAATGCTTGCAGGGTTGCTTGCCTTTGTAGCCGCATGGTCTTTAGAGGGTCTTTCATCTTGAGAGTAGGTAAAAGGAAACAATAAGGCATAGTTTTTGCTAGTTGTTGTTAAGTGATGTTAATTGTAATAATATCTATAATAAGTTACTAAATGAAACAATTCTTATTAAAATATTACAAACTATGATTAAGGGCAATAATGAAAGTGCCTAATGGTAGGCACTAGATTGGCCTAGGATGTGGAATCTCATTTTTCTCAATTTGTTTTTCCTTTATGTTCATATCATAGGTTAAGGCCAATCTAGGGCAAAGACAAGGCACATTCAATATTGTCCTTCACCAAAATTTACAGTGTTTTAATACAAATTTTTCTTTTTGTAATTTACTATAGAGATCATTTCAACTAACAACCTCGGTAACAACGAACAAAAGTTGACAACAACAACTTGGCAACATAAACATTTTCTAAAGTTATAATAGTTGCTACTAGACAAGTGAAAATTGCCAACGATACATTATTATTTTCTTTTTGCCATTTAACACTCCCCTCAACTATGCATAAATTTAGTAATGCTCAAGTTGCTACTACTTTTAGGTTAAGTACCTTCTTTTCTCTTTAATGGTTATTTTGTCAAGGTGGTCCTCTCTAGCTACCTATCTTTTTATTGTTGGTGTAGAATTTCTTTCACATAATCTACATTATAACATTTGAAGCAATATTATTAAGGGAATTTCAGTTGATAATCAAGTGATTGCTTAACATGCACTTTTTAGATGATTCTTTTTTCCATGATAAATAATTCTTTGCAACATATCAATACCTTTGTATATAGAGTCATGTTCTCTATTATTTACCATAATGGAAATATTGATGAGTGGGTTATTGCCAAGCCTGGAATATATATTTTGTTCATTTTTATAGCTATGCATATATATTAATTTTTTTCTTTTATTATTTCTGCCTTTATGGCCAAGCATTGGCCAAAGCCTAGTTGAGGGTTGTGTTAATTCTTGAATTGCTTCAGTTTTTTAATGTTATGAACTAGTATTTTTATTTTTATTTTTTTACTATTTTTATCTATCAAAGATAATTGATTTTGGAAATATAAATTAATAAGCACTAATTTCTCTTTTAAGTTTGTGTATTGTAGGAAATCGCAGTAGTGATGGAGATTAATATCAATTATATTAATCCTCATAGCAACTGCAATATGGATTGATAACATGGATTTTGGTAGAGCAAAGGTCTCAAGAAGAAATCAAGATATTGATTTTCATAGAAAGGTGATTTGAATCAATAATCAAAGAAGGCGATCTGAGTATAAATAAGAACCTCAATTGTGCATTAGGGGGACGACAAACTCAAGAGAGAACCCACATTAAATTGAATATTCTTTTGTATTAAAACTATTAAGGAAAATTTTTGATGCTTCATGATAATCAATAACCATTGATGTGTGAAGATTGTGAAGTTGTTGCATTGTGGAGATAGCAAAGTAGGGTCACAAATTAGGTGACATCTCCTTTGTAATCTTCTATATTTATGATAAATTTATGTAACTTCAATTTCTTTTAATCAACTTATTTTTATCTTTGAACTTAATATTAGAAGTTAAGGTGAAGTTTTGTTGATTTTACTAATGAGTGATAGTCATAACTATAAAGTTTTTGATTGAATTCAAAACTAATTGTTATTTGTCTTGATGATCTTTTTGAATTTAAAATTGTTCCTCCACAAATATGAGTCACGGGTTAGTCATGGATGAGGTGACAATTTTACAATGAAGTTAATTATTAAGGTGATTCAACAGCAAACTTTGGTTAGCTCATCATGCATCTTTCTATCTTCAAACTCTTTCTTGTACATGGTGTATACTATGACCACTTGCTACTCTAGTTCATTTCTTGGTCTACCCACTATTAACATAGCCAAATTATCATACTAAAAGTTTGCTAACCCCATGTACTTTGACATGTCCTTGACTTGTAGGTTCTTATTTTTCATTTCAGCTTGGTGGACATGAATGAGGGTATCCAAGATTGGCTACCAATTAGGTGTCCATGTAGTGATGGAATTGATTTTGGCTTTATCCATCTAGATTTCTTTTTTATTGATTTCCTTATACATGTCTACTTGGTCTTTAAAGTGTTCCTTGAGACTTTCATGTTTCTTGGCCTCATTTTCCATGTACTAATTTCGATTTTTGACTTTTAATAGATAATGCAGACTTCTTCCATTGATAGGGTTTTTTTCTATTTGGCTAATTTTCTCATATCTTTGTTGACTCTGATAAATTGTTGTCTTAACTAATGGATACTTTCTTTGATAACATTTTTTTGCTTCTCTATGTCTATCAACCTTGTGTTCTCAATAGAAATTCTTTTGTTTTTCTCCTCTAGGGTAGTTATGACTTTAGCACATGCATATGTTTGCTCTTCTACCATAGATGCATTCCATATTTCTTTTTCTTTCTCCATCTCTACATGGATATTTCTAGCTATGAACTAAGTTATTTGCTCAATTTTGAATTTTTCCACCTAGTCTAGCACTACATACTATGTGGGGTCTTTTCTTTCTAATTTCAAGGCTATTAATTTAGCTTGCAACCTCTACACTTCATTTTCTGTATGTTTGGCTCTTATTTCAACCATGACTAGATTATTCTTTTTTCAAATTAGATATGAATGAACTACAATGATATTGTTGGAAATATCAAAGACATTTTCCATAACTTCGCCTATTTGCAACAATTGATCCAAGATATCTTCATGTTCTATTAGGGTCATGGGTGTTTTGGTTATCATTTCAACATATTTACCTCTAGTGATGTCCATTGGTGATACAATGGAAACATTAAATGATTCTTTAATATGATTTGTGATCACCTTTGCTACTCCTACTACATCTTGGTGTTGCATCACCACAACTATGGCTTCTTCCTTAGTTTCTAGTATATCTTGGAAAGATGCAATGTTCCTAGAAATTTATTGTACCAAATCTTCATCCTCTACTATGTGTAAGGATACCTAACCACTAGTGGATCCTATTAATATGGAAGACCTTATGGATTTATCTCTTACTCTATATAATGTGGAACCTTCCCTGATTCCCCAACTAATGGTTTCTACATTCTACTACAAGTGGCTCATAGAAGGTTTGTGGTCCTATTGTGCTAGTAAAGAACTCTATCTAGATCCATGACTAGCTCACATTGATCAACTAGGTCNTTAGACATTTCAACATATGATGCATTCTAGGCTTTAAGTAAGACATCATTTGTATACCTTAGAATTCTAGCTTTCTTGCATAATCTTTTGATAAAGCAAGAGAATCACAATGTGAATTTCCTTGCAATCTTTTCTTCAAACCTTCTTTGAATTTTCAAGAGTACAAAATGAGCTAGATTTGCATTAAATTTTCTTATAAGGATGGTACTCCCTCTTGCAGCATAGGTGGAGATTTTGTTTAATCTTTTTTTTTGGGAAAAATATGGTAAGTTCCTATCTTAAAGTATATCTTTTTCTTACTACATAATTTAATTCATTTCTTATCTTCTTTGTCATATGCTCTTTGTAGCCATAACTTCTTTGCCTTAGTATCAGATCTAGTAGAGATCTATGTAGTATTTGTTCCAACATTGGGAATGTTAAGTACCTTCACAATAGCTTCCACTGAATAAGGCACAAAGATCCCTTCTATTTATATAGTGGCACCACCTTATTTATTTTTCCAAAACTAGTAGACTTCTCCTAAGTACCATTCACAATTACAAGATAGAATTGGCCACAAAGGAGAGGCTTGAAGTTATGTTTGGATATTCTCAGGTGAAAACTTCATGAATGGTCTAAAATCCAGTTCTACAATCATTGTAGACATAATTAGTTTTTCTTGGACTATCTAGAGACATTTAGCTAATAGCATGAGGCATTGTCCTTGTTCTAGAGCTAGTGGTTCTTTAGCCTCCACCTAAGCAGAGTGTTTAGTGGCAAGTATTTGTTGATAGATGTTGAAGAATTGGGCCTCCTACTCCACTTGTGAAGTTTTTTTCTCATCTTATCCTCTACCTTGACCCCTTGGTCTCTTAGTTTTGTGCTATGAGGGTTCTTCTATTGTAGGTCTATTAGGAGTCATTTCCAATCATCAAAGATTCGTTTAAGCATATCCAAGGCTTTAAATAGATTTGTAATGGTTCATAATCCTTTCCCAGTTATGGAAATTAATCATAAGTTTATCCTTATTATTTCTTATAGCTCTTATATTAAATTTATTAATGCTTATTTCTTATTAAATGAGCATTAATAAAGTTTATTAAATTTATAAAGTTAATAATCAATCTTGACTTTAAAAAATTAATGATTCAACTTCTCTTGAAATAAATTCATTAATTACACAAATTTCCTATTATTAACTCATTTGACATAAATGCTACTAATGCTAAGGTAAACCTAACCATTCTATTTCTTTAGAAGCCAATTTAGAGAAAATAAATTTAATTATACTAAAACTATTATAATAATTTATTCCTTTTCAAGAGGAAAGAAACAAAACTTTTATCATTGTTAACTAGAGAATTTAGGGATTACATGATGCACAAGAATATGGTCCAATTTTTTCATACAAGTAGATGTTTTCATCTTTGGGATGATGTAAGTTCCTTGTTTCTCATGCTATAAGACCTAGGTTTGATCTTAGACACAATCACTACAAAGAGATTAGACTTTCACTCATTTAGCACCCTCATAGGATCCCACCTTAGCAAAACGAGTATTAGAAATTAAAAACTTTTAATACATCTAGGAAATCACAAAGGATTTGTTTGATGATTACAACACCTCAAAACATTTTTTTATAACTCCTTCATATGTTTTTTATAAAAATTGAAAACATCATTAATGTAAAGGCCTAAGTAAATAGGGTCAATTTAAAAGAAAATAATCAAAATATTATAATTAATAATAAACTAGATGTAGAAGCTTACTATCTCTTAGCTACTATTCTAATCAAGTATTAGAATGATATTAGCAAGTGATGAGTCTTTTCCAGTTGGCTACATTGATGAGGCCTCGTTGACACATCTTACCATGCGTCAACGAGGCCCCATCGATGCAGTGTTGAAAATTAGCTATAAATACATGCCTGCAACTACATTTATGAAAAGTAGAGATTGTAATTGTAGCAAAGCTCTTACAATTTTTCCATTTGAAAGTTAGAATTTTTCCCTAAGTGCCTGCAG
>MNCI01007961.1:456314-469356 GCA_015680685.1 Gnetum montanum
CCAAGATTTGAGGAGGGATATAATTCTAATCCACAAACACATCTACAAGCTTTTCATGATGCCTGTGCCTTATAGAACACAGAGAATGAATGACAGAAACTTAAGCTTTTCCCAAGAAAAATCATCAAGGAAGCTAAAAGCTGGTACCAGTCCTTAGATCCAGAATTTATCCACAGATGGAGTATTATGTTAGAGTTGTTCAATGATAAATACTAGATGTACTCTAGAGTGTCTAATCTAAGAAGGCAAATCCAAGGCTGAAAACAAGGAGCACATGACCCCTTGGATGCTACCATGGGCCAATACTATTCACTCCTACACTTATGCCTTGAGCATGGTTATTCTTAGAGGGAACAACTTCATCACATCATAGATGGGCTTAGAGCATAAATAAGAAGAATACTTGGGGTGTATGCCTAAGGAAGATTGTCCAAATTAAGATCTCATCAAATATAGAGGCTAATTGAGTAGGTAGTAAGAGAAGAAGGTGAGCTATGAAAAAGGGAAATTGTTGAAGAGTATAACAAGGATCCTTCCATTAAAAAATGGGATGTCAGATTTTGTGACAAGGAGGAGTCACCACTTGATGAAGTGGTGAACAGAAAGACCTTGCCCATCTAAAAATCCATTTCTAATATTTTGGCCAAGGTGGACAAGTTATGGGACTCTTTGAATGAAAAATTCCAAACTTCTTTGAAGATTGCTGAAGAATCCAAAGAGCAAAATAGTGATCATAATCGTAGGAGGTGAAAAGAACTTGAACGTGCCTACCAAAGAGGTAAGGGAAAACCTACTATAATAGAGGAGGTTGTGGAGTCTAACTCTGATGATGAAACGGAATATGACATTTGCCAATATGAACATCCAAAGGGATGTTTTCCTGTAGTGTCACACTTACAAGAGTCTAGAGTTTACACATTGAGTCCTCACCTAGCACGCAGGCAAGCTCCAAGTCGATTGCCTTACCTTCAAGGTAGTCTAAGACAATTCCACTAGCAACAACAAGCTTAGTACCCAAGTGGAACTCCTTCATAACCTTATGAACAATACCAACAATGGTACCAACCACAATCATGGGGAATACCACCACCAAGGCAACAGTACCCTTGTAGGCAACCAAATCCATATGGATACTATGTTCAGTAGCCCATCTCCCCTAGAAGTTTTGCAAGTCATGCATCATTTCAAATCCCTATTACCCTTTAGAGTACCACCAAACACATTCACCATCTACTTGAGGAGAAAATACATATCCATATCCATACCATCCCTTACATCCCTCTACACATACACCTCCACCTTCAACCCAATTACCTCCTACTCTATCCATGTAGGATGAGATTCCTCCAAAATTGCAATAATGAAATGCTACAAGGCTTGTACACTCACAACTAGTTTTTTAGCCAAGTGGTTTGAACAATCGATCAAGAAAAAGATGTTTGTTCTGATCCAACAACCCTCTCTAGCCCTCACAACCTACTTTGGCTTATTGCCCTACATCTTCAACATCCTCATCCTCTACATCAAATACCTTTAAGTGCTCTTTAAACAAAGTGCCACCTGAGATCTACACTATAATACTAACTCATGTTGTTTCTGATTAAATCAAGGCTAGCAATCTTCCACGAAAAGATTTGATCTTGGAAGTCCACTCATTTATCTATAGATCATTGGATAGGATCCATGCAAGGCACTTCTCGATTCTGGTTTCAAAGTTAATCTCATATCTCATGACTGAAACACCATAAAATTTTGAGATCTCGATGACTAAGCAAGGTCTCAAAGTTTTGGTAAAGGAATTCATAGGTGACGCATTCTAGCAAATCTTCTTCTTTCGGTTAAAGCCTGATATGCTATGCTACACAGCTCGACATAGTAGACTTCAGGACTAAACAGAAATGAGGGATGCACAGTAACAACACCTCAACTTTGCAAGCTGGCCATGATTGAAAATCCTAACTTTTGACATATTACACCAGATTATGCTATGCAGCGTAATGTAGCGTAACGTAGTATAACGCAAGCAAACAGTTGATTTCATCACAACAACGAATATAGCAAAATTCAAGCATTAGTGGCTCTTACGCTACAATATGCTCCCCAGTGTATTATAGCATAACAGCATGACAGTCTGTTACCAAAGCTCCGGCAAGGGTAGATTATGACACACTACGCTTTAGAGTGTAATGTAGTGTAACACTACAAATTTTCACTATGGCACATCAAGTCCACGGTATTTTTTGGGCCCAAAACATGCATCATGTAAACCGTGTTCTTCTCTTAACCCTAATATTATAAATATCTCAGTTGACAATGATCAAAAAAGAAGGTAATTCTGGAGATTGGAAACTATTGGCAAGACTGGTGAAAGGACAAGAAAGAGTTGGCAATAGAAGAGCATCAACGGTGATCAGCAAGAGTTCAAGTGGAAGACACTTTGCTTCGAGCCCAACCCTTGTGTCTAGATTGGCTAGAACAAAGGTAGATCAGCTTTTTCTTATCTTATCCTTGAATATTTTGTTTTTCTGGTTCATGGCATGTACTTTGTCTAAACCGAAGCCCACCTGCAACAAGTGTATTCAATATATTTGTCTATAAGCTAAATCCTAGATCTCGGGATCGCACATTCTCTAAATTCAATTTGTGGCATCCTATTTATATATGGTTTACAATCATTTTGCATCATCTACATCATCCTCATTGCCTTAGACATTATCAATATCATACTTTCCCATCAGAATCATCATCTCATCATTTGAGCATTACAAAATTTATTGATTAAATAAGTCCCTATCTAATTGACAAGACCATTCAGGGCACCTCAGATTCATCTTCTCTAGCACGGCCCTCACATGGATTTGGGATTGGAACTATGTACATGGAAATTTGCTCGGTGTTTCCAACGACCAACGTTTTCTATCATTACAGTTTTCTGGCACTAGATGGAGGGCCTGAACCTCTGATCCACATTTCAGAAGTAGTCTTGTAAGTTGTCTGTACCCATTTCCAATTGACGTAAACATAATACCTCTGTGGTTGCTTACAAAATTGTGTGGTGCAGATCGGTCGCTTCAACGATTCCTCTGGAATCCTGCAAGATAGAAAGCCCATTTTCACTTTAGCTTACCCTTAACCTTGTGATCCTTATCTTTTTCATCATTACTCTCGAGCTATGAAGAGAATGGCTACATCAACCACTGCTGTTGACACTGCTAATCTCGAAAACCCTTGCATGCGGCAAGTTATACCTCCTGTGGTCGAGCTGCCAACCAATCCCATCCGATCATGCCGATCCCTCAGGATCCAAAACAAAGAACCTGAGGGACATGCTCAGCGCAAGGAACATTACAATTTCCTCTGTGTTAAATTTGCAGCGAATTTGCCCATGTATCCACAAGAACTTAAAGAGAAACATGAATACGAGTTCATATACTACAATGGGAAGGAATTTATTCCTTCACCTAACGCCACTATACACCTAACAGACCAATAACAGTGGGTCTTAGATCAAATGTTGATGGCCAAGGCATCGATAGAACAACAAGAAGATTTGTTCTGCAACGAGGCACTTCATGATGGGCAAGAGAATCTAGACTCCCATTCCAAGGGAGGTAGTCACGCTAGTTTTGCTGTGGTCCCTCCCTTCATAGCGTCTCGTGTAAATCCGTTGTTCATGTTCACCATGCCCTTGACGCTATCTGATGCTAACCGCATCCCGCACTCACCTCGAACACATCTGTTCTCCTTGACTACTCGCCTGGGTGGTCTTCCTTCACAAATCACCCCTCCGCAAATACAGTTAGCTAATCCATCTTATCGTATACCTACGCCTATGTCACCATATGTGCACGTGGGGCCTACTTCGCAATTACACACAGCGCTTGCATTCATTCTGACTTATATGACAAGGCCCACCATTATTGCATGGTGGCTAAACACATCATCACTTGTAGCACAACCTACGCAAATGTCGCATATTCATCATCATCAGCACCAAGTCCCACAAACATTAAACCCTACTGTAGGACCGTCGTTTGTGCCTCCAGCCACGCAAACAGCACATCCATGGCATAGTCAATGGTAGCTGCTCCATCTGCACCACCTGCTGAATGGTGGATGTCACAAGTGGCATTGCCTGTAGGGGTGATCCCAATAACATCGCATATAGGCCAAACTAGCACCTCTATCCCGCCACCCAGCGTGGCTCATCCTATCATTTCACAGGCAACTACCTCATCCACAAGTCTAGATCAAGCCTTCCAGCTTATCCAGACCCTTACTAAGGAGTTTAAACACCTCAAGGATGTCAGTTCTGATGCAATATAGGTCATGGATTTTTACCATGATGACCCTATTAGTCCAACAGTACCTATTTTGTCGTTACCTCCAGGGATGCTACTTCCTTATTTTACGAAATACAATGGGGAAGGCGAACCCAATGTCCATCTAGTAACCTTCAAGTCAGAATCGTTGTTATTACAACAATGGCCACATACCATCATCCAATTCTTTGCTATGTCCCTAATGAAAAAAGCTTTACACTGGTATCGCGCACTCCCACGCTCTTCCATCTCAACCTTGGAAAAGCTGCTAACCCAATTTGTGACTCGTTTCAAATATGATTTGAAACCAGAAGTTACGTTGGACCAAGTAATGGGGGTCAAGCAAGATCTGCTCAAGCTAGTCCAAAAGTTTATACAGTGGTGGAGCACCACCTTGAACGAAATCCGTGAACCCATCATGGAGGCTCATTTTTTGGCAATCTTCAAGGGGGCAGTTAACGACTTCATCAAGTCTACACTGTATTACCTTGCTCCCTGCTCCCTCAGCCAAGCCTTCGCTCAGACTAAGAGCATTCAAGATGCGGTGGAGGCTAGCAAAGATCCAGCGTATGTCATCTACAAAAATGCACACGACAATGGTAAAGACAAGAGCAAAGCTACGACAACAATGGTAGTAGTTGTAGCCGAAGGAGGTAAAAGGAAAAACAATAACAAAAAAGTATCTATGACATCTACTGAGCCCATGACAAGCTCAAATAGTGCCGACCAAGAAAAAGCACCTGCCCCTAAGGCACCCTCAGAGCCAAGGCCAAATTTTGAGCGTAAAGACCGCTCGAAATACGTGGCCCTACTTGTAAAGCCTTCGGAACTTCTGAAAAAACTACTGGGAACTTGCCATATTCAACATAAGAAGGTGTCTGAGGAAGGTCTGAAACACCATAGATGGCATTGTGAGCTACTTAAGAACCCTTCCTTGGCCCTACCAAACGAACCACCAGTTCCTAAAAACTTTAGGCTAGACCATTTCTGTGACTACCACCAATTGTGTGGCCATGACACAGATTACTGCTGGGCATTGAAAGATGGCATTTAATGCATGATCGATCAGGGCAAATTGATCTTAGACAACAGTAGTCTGGTTCATCTAGAAAACCAATCCATGCATGTGTGCCAAGACCTGTTAAATACAAATAACACAGGGTACACCATCAACGTAGTGGGTGCGGAGGACGTTGGTCAATCACAGCCAAAACAACCCTTTGTGTTGCATGTACCTCCTTGCCTGTCCTAGATGGCAAGCCCGTCAACATCGATGGGTGCAGTTCATCGATAACCTTTCATCCTCTAAGTCTCGTTCCCCACCTCCGTTTCATAGCCCATCATTGGTAAAGTTGTGGCCTAGCCCATGCCCACACCTAGGTCACCCTTTATCTTCAGTGTGCCAAAGCTCTCACGTGCTCCTACTACGTAAGGGAAAATGTCTAAGTTAATGCCCTGATCTCAACCTACAACGAGAGGAGAAGGTCATGTGATAGACAAAGTAGCCAAGGACCGCCTTACGCTGGGGTTGCCTAAGCCTACACCTCTCACCTCAGCGCCCTTGACTTCTTCTTCCTTTAAAAAGGACAACGCAACACAAACACAACCATCTTCTCCCTGCAAAAGAAGACAAAACCCTCAATCAAAAGCCATTCCCCCCTAAGAGATTTGTCTCTTGGAACAAATGGAAGAAGAATAGGGTGATAAACAACCAGATCGTGGGCGTGATCTCCTTAACAATTTTACGCAAGTTAAATAGGCTTTGAAACAAAAAAATACAACGTTGAGCCTCTATGACTTACTGATGATATCACAAAAGCATCATGAGACCATGGTTCACATGCTAATGTCCATACCTGTGGACGAGAATTTGCCAGTGGATGAAGAAGCAATTCATTCGATTATGCTTCCCCTCACCACTGAAAAACATGGCCTTCCCTACTGAATTTTCATGATGAATCCATTAAGGATAACCTAGAGAAACTTCAAGTGACAACAGTGCCTATGTTCATCACTATCTTTGTTGCCAATACTGAATCCAGAGAGTACACGTAGATGATGAGGTAGCTGCCAATGTCATTATGTATCCTATAGTGGATAAACTGGGTTTGATCGACCAGATCAGTCCCATGAAAATGTCATGTTTGAAGTCATTTAACGGGGCATGGGTACAAGTCAAAGGAATGGTACACATCAACTTCATAGCGAGGGATCAATTCCCCATAGAAGTAGTATTCATCATCGTCGAGGAGATGCCTGGCTTCAACTTAATCTTGGGAAGATCCTAGTTGGCTCAACTAAGGATAGTTTCATCACCCATCCATCAGGAGATTCACTTGCCTTACGTAGGGGGAGAAGTAATCATCCATGGTGATAAGATGATCCCTCAAGCTGTTAATAATGTAGAAATGGAATGGGGCTCGGAAATCGAAATCCCTGAAGATCAGTCTCCTGTCCCAATACTTGAACAGGCTGACACAATGGCCCATGATAGCTTGATTTGGGCCGAACTACTTTTTGAGGAGGGAAATGGTGGCATAGAGGAATGGAGTAATAAGCCTCCTCATCCATATGCATCATTAAAATTAAAAAAAATCAAGAAGAAGCTACGGAACCAGTAAAGAAACAAGTTGGTGTGACACATCACATGGGTCCACGTTGTTTCTGGTTACACAGGGTAAGCTCTCTCTTGTCGCATTATCATTTTTACACTTTACACGTACGATAATTATGGCCCGAAATGGCCTTAAATTAGTTGTGGCTTGCTATGGCCTAAAACTAGCAATTCCGTTTACACTTTATGCTTACGATAATTATGGCCCGAAATGGCCTTAAACTAGTTACGGCCCGCTATGGCCTAAAAGTGACTTGAAACTTGTAATCTATCTAACAATATTTTTCACTTCAAAAAATTAAACTAAAATCTCATATCAAATAGATTGAAGAAACATTGTCTTTTACTCCATTTCATTACAACAAAATGTTGGCTAATATAACAACACTACATATTTCCTTTGTTGCCATTACCATCTGTATCATTCAACTCCACCTCCGCCTCATGAAGATCATTCTCATAAGGACCTTCTTCAAGTGGTGCCTCCTCATGGGTGCAATCCTCCCCTGATCATCTTCGTGTCGGTCCTCCTCACGAAAGCCATCATAGCAAAGTTTAACTTACATTACGTTGGCCAATCTTCCATGAAGGGCCAAGCAATAGTTGACCAGCTTACAACATCACCTATTAACAATCAAGCTACAATAGAGCTAGAATTTCTCGATGAATATGTACATAGTTTAAGCCATGTATTAACAGGCCTCAAAGCAACATTATACTTCGATGGAGCCTCAACTACCAGAGGTGGCAGCGCTGCCACTGTCATTATGCTCTCCCCTAAGGATGTTCATCCATTGGCTTACCACCTGGCATTTCCCTATATGAACAATGTGGCAAAGTATGAGGGGCTCCTCAAGGGACTATTAACAGCGAGGGAACTCAACATTTAACACCTAGCAATCTAAGGCGATTCGATGTTCATCATCAATCAAATCATAGGGGTCTACGCCTACACAACTACACATCTGTAGCCCTACTACGATATGGCTAAAGATCTTCTGAGACAATTCACGATGACCAATGTCCAACATGTGCCGCGTAATGAGAATACAGTAGCCGACACACTAGCCACACTAGCTTTACACGTGCCACCACATTTGTTTGCCACCTTGCCTGCTTTAATGATGGAATGTGTATACCCTATCATTCAAGCAGTGAAAATCTCTTGACTAAGCATGGGAAGAACGCCAAAATGGTATGACAACATTAAAATCTACCTTCTGCATGGTGAACCATCACATGCATAAAAAGACACAGTCTGTAGGCATTCCAAACAATATGTCATCATCCAAGACAACACTCTATGTAGATGCTTTTTTGATGGGGCACTGCTAACCTGCGTTAATAACGACCAAGCGTAAAGGATAGTTAGTGAAGTCCATGATGGATTATGTGGAGGACACATAGCCCCACAAGCCATGGCTGCCAAAATCAGACGCTTAGGGTATTACTGGCCATACACGAAATGAGACTGCCTTATCAAGATCAAGATATGTGATACATGCCAATGTTACACAAACCTAACACACATGTCACCAACTGAATTGCATACTAAATAGATCACTTGGCCATTCCAATGATGGGGACTAGACATCATAGGCCCCATCATGCCTAAATCTTCTATAGGACATAGCTTCATCATCACCACCACCGAGTACTTCACGAAGTGGGTTGAGGCTATTCCCCTACGAAAGATCACATCTCAACAATTTTTCCATTTTATGTTGGACAATATAGTAACTAGGTTTGGACTTCCCATGACTATGTAACCGACAATGGACCACAATTTAGTAGTGCTGAAACCAAATCTTTCTGCAGTAACCTTGGCATTAGGCAATCTTTCTCCTCACCCTATTACCCACAAGCACATGGTCAAGCAGAGGCAACAAACAAGGTGGTTATCACTTTACTAAAAAAGATGCTCAGCAGTAACAAAAAATGATGGCATGAAAAAATCCTCTATGTGCTATGGGCCTATCATACGACATGCAGAACAGCTACCAATAGGACACCCTACAACCTAGTCAATGGATCTGAAGAGTGTTGCCCCTGGAACCACAGGTTCCTTCACTACAGATGGTCCTCTCCATGGTTATAAATGAGACTCAACACAATGAGTCCAGGATCATGGATTTAGACTCAGTAGAGGAGAAACGCATCCAGACACTCAACAGCATCGAAAGATATCAAGACAAGAAAAAATAGAAGCATCATCACAACCTGCATCAGTGACTAATCAAGAAAGGAGACTTAGTTCTTTCTTGGTCGTCAACACATACAACAATGGAGCATTCCGATTAGCTGATATTGACGGCAACGAACTACCGAACCCGGTGAACCATACATACCTGAAGCAATATCACATCTAGACGTTGGCTCAGTTCAAACACAAGCTAACAAATGTCTACTATGATGTAAAACTGGCAATGTTATACACATTTGCTATGACGTAAAATTGGCATTTCCCACATGCGTCCACCATGACGCTAAACTGGCAAAGTTTTTGACCATCTGCCACAACGTGAAACTGGCAAGGTAAGCATCCATCTGCTAAGACATTAAACTAGCATAGACTTGTTCTTGGGTCATGACATGAAACTAACACTCATAACACAGTCTGCTAGGACCATAAACTAGCTCATCCACCATCCGCTACAACGTAAAACTAGCGCCCTTCAGTCTACCCAGACTTTGAGTCGAGACCATGGACTATTGGGACTTAAAACTAGCAACAACAGTCTACCAGAACTTAAAACTTACCCATAATGCAAGCAAGCCTGATCATTCTTGCATGGCATCCTTAACAGATGGAACGGGTAGAGCGTTGGAACAAACACAGAGCTGCTACCCACCTGGCATCCTACTCATTCCTCGGATATGCTGAAAGGCATACTACTGATCCCTCGGAGATGCCGCTATGATGGCCACTCTATGCTTACAACTCTTGGGCTTAGCTTCACCATTTTAAGCCCCAAGGAAACTAGGGTCACCCATGGTCTTGATGGCCTCCACTCGATGCCACCACCAAACTCTAGCCTAGCAGGTTCATCTGACTAGTTCTTTGCCCAGTCAATTGGATAAGATGAGGCTGGCTGTTGACGGTGAATTCTTGAACCATGGCATCAATAGAGGGACGCTTGCCTCTTGCTACGGTTCCTTCTCTATGATCTGTGCTTTCCTTCTCATTTTTTATGGCACTTGTTTCAATAGCCTCCCTAGTGATTAGGACAATTGCTTTGGTTATCTGTTCTCTGCTATGTTTTGCAGGTTACTTGTTACAATAGCGTTCTTCAAGAATGCATTCACTAGGAGGGTGAGGCATCACAACATTCTAATGTGGCTGCTCAGACTAGCCTGGCTACTTGGGAGTGCAAATCCTCTCTGTCCCTCCATCAGACACATTATTCCACTTTCTTCTTATCCTATCCTTATGACCACCTTTACCCTCTCCTACTGAATGTACAAAATGTGAGTGTACAAAAAGGTCTTTCACACATGAATGACCATCATGACCATGAACTGGTGTAACGCAACTCACCTCTCAAAGAAAAGGAGGGGCAAAGTTAGGAAAAATGGATGAAACACAACTCGTACAGGCCATACGAGCATAATGCAACTTGCCCATGCAAGCCCCACTGTTGGCACATTTTGGCCATTTCATGGAATAGATAGGTCCTGACAAGACATTTTAGGAGAGATCTAAATATTGCAATCACCTCAGTCTACCAATCTCTTTGGGATAGGTCCAAAGAAATCACTATTAGAGAGATTTATACAGGTCAGAAATGTGAGGTTGCATAAAAATGGGGAATGCAGAATTGAAAATGTTGATGATGTTGTAGTAGCAACAGTAGCATCAGAGCTGCATATAATTATTATCTCAAGGCCCCCCTATTACCCCAGCCTCTCTGTCAGCCTATTTTTAGTTTCTTGAGGTAAAAAGATAATTAGCAACTTACTTCAGATAATCGTGTGAGAGAACATATCTTTGTTTTAAGCATTTTTCCATGGCTATCCAGACTCTGTGATTCTGACCCAAATCCTGGACCTCTCTCCTCTTCTTCTTCTCTCCTCCCTGCAAATCCAAGCGATTCACTTCTTTTTCTCGAATCTCCCAATCTTCCTGCTGCTGTTGTCACCTCTTCTCTCAACAAAGCATGATCATTATGAGAGAATGAATGATCTGTGCAGGTATTTGACTTGGTGAGGGCCCACGCTTTCTGGAACAAGAGCTGAGGGAAGCCATGGATGCTAACGAGGTAACCAAGATTGTCTTCTCAAGGATTCAGAGGTTAGAGCCGGAGAACGCCACCAAAATCATTGGATACCTTTATTTGCAAGATAACACTGATCTCGCTTCCATCCATCGTTCTTTGCACGCGTTTTGTTTGTTTTCTCAGAGTGATGAGATACAATTATAATTGGACGAGGCAGACTAGGACCAGGACGAGGATGACCATGACCAAGTTGTTACTGCAGTAATGCCATGTTCGAAGAAACAGTGGTGTAGCAGGTAACTAAGACGCCGAAGATGCCAATGATGACAGCGGCAGCTCCGACCTCACCAACGGCAACGTCAATCCTGCGCCCACTTCGGAAGTACCGCCAAAAAAGCCAAGCAAAGTTTTGGCATGCCCACGCTGCTGCCATGCCCTCCGTTCCAGAACTGACCAAAAAAGAAAAACCTAGGAACCCTAATAAGAATAGAGAAAAAAATTCTTGGCCAGAATCAGGTGCTAGGGCTGTACATGAAAGTGAGTAGGAGAACTCATAAATTCAAAGCCCACTGCAGTCAACCTTCAGTGTTGATCCATCCATCATTTGCTTGCCTGGAACGCTTGTGCCAGGCTCACAGCTATTCATCATTTCTCCTGTGCGTCTATCTTTGGCTCTGTGATTCACTATTTGTCTTGCCGTGTGAGTGAGAGAGACAGAGAGAGAGTAAGGGAGAAATATAGTTAGTCTATACAAATCTTGAAAATGGATGTGAATGCAATGATCAGCAAGCTTGCTGAGTTTGAGGTAGAATTTGCGAACCAGGTGTCTGAGTTAAAGAGAGATGGCAACACGGTGTTTTCTCCATTGAGCATAGCCGTGGCCATGGGCTTGGCTGCCGCAGGGGCCAAAGGTCCAACGTTTTATTAGATTCTGCAGACATGTTTTAAAATCAAATCGCTTCAGGAGGAAGATGCCTCTGCCTCCACTACCGAAAATCGCTAACAAAGACGATGAACAGGAAAAGGTTTACCAGTAGCCACAACTGCAAAACAGGCCGTTTCTGAGCTGAGCATGAACACGGACATGAACGTTGATGTTGCCGATGTTTCAGGTGCTTCTCCTTCCACGGGTCACCAAATCATTCTTAATTTATCGTTGGTCACACGAAGCCTTAATCAAATTTAATTTGATTTTCATTTTTCTTTGTTTAAGAAAAGGCAAAGGGTATATTCCTATTATTTCAAAAGGAAAGAGAAGTTATAGGGCAGTTGTTCAATGTTATATGTGTATGGAACAAGTATTCTTTGCAATTTTTAAATATCGTGGTTGTGATAACTTCCCTTAGTGGTTACTACTAAATTTTAATTTCTCATGATACTTATAACCACCAAGGCCACTTGTCAACGACAACCACTTTTTCTCCACAAAGGCCACTTGTCAATTGCATGGGACGCTTGTCACC
The DNA here is from genome assembly GCA_015680685.1 of Gnetum montanum. NCBI lineage: Eukaryota > Viridiplantae > Streptophyta > Gnetopsida > Gnetales > Gnetaceae > Gnetum > Gnetum montanum. Next base: position 468,931 of record MNCI01007961.1, read on the forward strand.
TACAACTTGTTTATCTCCATGAAGACACTTGGCAACTGAATGAAGACACTTGGCAACTACATGGGACACTTGTCAATCATAGCCTTTTTATCTCTTTGGTGGTTGAAACCACCCAAAATTGTTGTAACTTACCTAACTTGTTGGGCAAGTAACCTCCTAACTTGTTGGGCAAGTAATCTCCTAATTGGTTGGCCAAGTTACTTGGGAGAGAAGTTAGGTGAGATATTTTTAAAAATGTAACTTCCCTACCTACCTTTGAACCCTATAAAAAGGCTTCAGGGATCAAGGGGGATCATGACTTCTCACATCATCATACTTGGGGTCTCATACATCACACTTTGAAGGCTACTAGTTAGCACTTGGGCTCTCACCTGGAGACACTTTGAGTCTTGGGAGAAGAGCATTTTGTAAAGAAGAAAGTGTGAA
>MNCI01007961.1:470098-519903 GCA_015680685.1 Gnetum montanum
ACACATACTCACATTAACTACTGAGTTTATTTGGAGGTATCTGGGCATTGGTGTTGCCAGAGACCAGCAGGCACCTAAATCCTGTTCGAGGACACTCATTGGTGGTCGTGTCCCAAACGGTCGCCAACACCCACATATACAGTATAGAAATAATAGCTCAACCTCTTAGGAAAACATCTGCGAGGAAGTCATCTAATAACATGTGCGTGAAGCATGTTGCTCACATTTGAGTCTTCCATGAACCTCCCTCTCTGATAACTATCAGATCCCTCCTATGTCCCTTACTCATGTTGTTTGTGATTGAATCAAGGCTAGAAATCTTCCTACAAAAAGATTTGATCTTGGAAGTCCACTCATTTATCTATAGATCATTGGATAGGATCCATGCAAGGCTCTTCTTGATTCTGGTTTCAGAGTTAATCTCATCTCTCATGATTGAAACACCGTGAAATTTCGAGATCTCGATGACTCAACAAGATCTCGAAGTTTAGGTAAAGGAATTCACAGTTGGCACATTCCAGCAAGTCTTTCTTCTTTCGGTTACAGGCCTGCTACACTACGCTACGTAGCTCGGCATAGTAGACTTTAGGACTGAATAGAAATGAGGGATGCATAGCAACAACACCTCAACTTTGCAAGCTGGCCATGATTGAAAATCCTAACTTTTGGCATATTATGCCAGATTACGCTATGCAGTGTAATGTAGCATAATGCAATATAATGCAAGCAAACAATTGATTTCATTGCAACAACGGAGATAGAAAAATTCAAGCATTAGCAGCTCTTACGCTACAATACTCTTCCCAACGTATTGCAGTGTAACCACATGACAGTCTATTACTGAAGCTCCGACAAGGGTAGATTACGACACACTATGCTTCAGAGCATAATGTAGCATAACACTACAAATTTCCGCTATGGCACATCAGGTCAATGGTATTTTTTGGGCCCAAAACACGCATCGTGTAAACCACATTCTTCTCTTAACCCTAATCTTATAAATACCTCGATTGACAATGACCAAAAAAGGAGAAAATTCTAGAGATTGGTAGCTGTTGGCAAGACTAGTGAGAGGACAAGAAAGAGTTGGCAATATAAGAGCATCAATGGTGATCGGCAAGAGTTCAAGTGAAAGACACTTTTCTTTGAGCCCGACCCTTGTGCCCAGATTAGCTAGAACAAAGGTAGATCAACTTTTGCTTGTCTTATCCTTGAATATTTTGTTTTTCTAGTTCATGGCATGTACTTCGTCTAAACCAAAGCCCACCTGCAACCAGTGTATTCAATATATTTATCTATAAGCTAGATACCAGATCTTGGGATCACACATTCTCTAAATTCAATTTATGGCATCCTATTTATATATGGTTTACAATCAGTTTGCATCATCTACATCATCCTTGTTTCCTTAGACGTTATTAATATCATACTTTCCAATCGGAATCATCATCTCGTCATTCGAGCATTACAAAGTTTACTGATTAAATAAGTCCCTATCTAATCGACAAGACCATTTAGGACACCTCGGATTCATCTTCTCCAGCATGGCCCTCACATAGATTCGGGGTTGGAACTATGTACACGAAAATTCGCTTGGTGTTTCCAATGACTGATGTCTTCTGTCATTACAATGACATGTACAAGGCCTAGAACCTACCACCTCTCAAGAAGAGCAACATTAATCTAGAATTAGCAAATTAGTTAGTTACTATCCCTTTGGGATTAGTATAGGACATTGTGACCACAGTTTGTGGGTGGTCCTACCTTGCTAATTTTTTGGTGATCAACATGGACAACTACACAAGTAACTTTCCCATCATTATGGGAAGAGATTATTTAAGCACAGTTGATGCAAGAATGCACATAAGGGACCTATCTTTAGAAATATCCAAGGAAACTGAGCTAGGCAAAGTTGAGAAGAAGCATATTCCATGCATTGCATACAGTGATAATGGGTGCAATTGTGTGCAAAAGATTTGGTCAATCAAGAGTACCTACATTAAGGCATGCGATCTGTGTGCACAAGAAATTAACATTCAAAGGTGTCTGTACGTAGTAGCCACAAAGCAAGAGGGCACCCAGTTGCTAATAGTTGATTTAGATAGCAGCACAATATGCATGGAGCCAACTAAGAGCAAAAAATGTGCATATGTTGAAGGCACGGACAAAATTGAATAAGTTCATTTCCAACTCTTTGATGAAGATGATGATACTTGTTGGGGAGAGTTCGAAATCCTTGATCACTTCAAGAAATAGCCCTTTGAGCTAAAAAATTTACCAGCTAGTATGGATTATGCATTTTTAAGGAATGGTAAATTAATCATCATTAGCGCAAAACTTTCTCCTGAACAAAAATAAAAGTTTTTGAAGGTGGTGAATAAATGGTCAATAGCCTTCTCTTGGTCATATCTAGAGTTAACAGGAATTGATCTAAGGATATGTGAGCATCACATCTACATCGACTTGACCATGAAGCTTAGAAGGTAGTGTAGCAACCAAAAACATTGGCGGCTGGAAAACACCAACGGGTCGTCGACTATGGCAATCTTAACCCCATATCTGCAGGAGGGCCATGTTGGATAAAATGGAAACATGGTGCCTTGAATGGTCTGGTTGATCAGACAAGGACTTAATCGATGTTAATATAACCTTTTGTAAATGTGTTATTTGAAAGCAGATTTTATAGCTTAAATGTAAATAATACAGACAACAATGTAAAATGCGATGATATACAAGAAAGCACAGTAGAATGTAGTTAGGAGAATACACCGCTTCAAGATTGACTTTACTCTATCAAGGTGGATACAATTGGTTGTGCGACGTCGAGAAGTGCAAAGATCCTAAAGGTAACCAAGATGTTCAAAGGAAGACAATTGGATGCTTGAATGCAGACTTGGGAGTCAACAATTCAAAATGCTACCAAGGTGGTAGGAAAAGGTAGAATAAAATGCCAAACTAGAGTTCTAACTCTTTACCATGCCAAACAAAAAGCTTAGAGTGCTCAAGGTTACAGTGCTAACTTGTTTTCTTGCGAGACAATTGATGGACCAACCCTTAGAGCGTTTCTCATCAAGGTATTTATAGGACCAGGGACACACAAAAGATGTAGTTTGGAGGCCACATGTCCTGGGCCAGTGCTAACAGATTTATGCTATAATTGTGAGCCTACCATGTTGTAATTACAAGCCTGCCACATTGTAATTACGTTGTCAAAACTTGGAAATGTGCACCAATGGTGCAAACAAGTGAAGTGCATTTATGCGTCATAGCTACATGCTACGCTATGCCATGCTTTGTAGTGTAGCATGTGGATGTAGCGTAGTAGCATGCTACGCAAGGAGATGTACTGATGTGGTGTAGCTACTTGCTACACTATGCAACGTAGCGTAGCCATCCATTTTAGGCAAAAACTTGCACTGGGACTTGTTGCATGCTTCGAAAGCCTTTGGAATATTTTGGCTGATTTTGCATAGTTGCTACGCTGTGCTACGCTATGTAGCGTAGCGTAGCATAGCAACTAGACTTAGTCATGAAAATGTTGACAATCTGTTAATTCTTGCCCTTTGCAATACTAAACTTGCAAACTTGTTGGCCCTGCACTTCGAGATGCCATTTTTTGCTTCCGTCAAGTTGCTATGTTGTGCCATGCTATGTAGCGTAGCATAGCGTGGCATCCAACATGGCCTACTTTTTGCTAACTCTGCTGCTTTTCGGTGGATGGAGCCATCGCCAAAGGACTTGGAGTCGAGCAATGGAGCTAATTATCCAAACTTTGCTACATTGTGTCGCGCTGCGTGGCGTAGCATAACGTAGCTCTTCATTTTGCAATCATTTTCTGAAGCTTGCTACGCTACATGGTGTAGCGTAGCATAGCGTAGCAAAATTCACAACTTAGAAAACTTACTAAACTATTTTGCACATCCTGAGCACTAATAACAACTCCAAACATCATTTTTGAGTAGGCTATCAGCTGGATGAACTACTCAGGCAGGCAGGCAGGAAGATCCGTTGAACCTTCCAACACCGTAAGTAAAAAACTTGCCTATCTAAAAAGTCTGAACTGAGGGCATTCATCTCCTAAAGAACTACCATGATGCTACCTGAGTTGTGAAGGCTGGTGAAGCAAGAATGGCCTTGAAAATTTAGGGTGTTTTATTGGCCCCTCTTTGTTGACGTCTAGAGGATGGACCCAAGAGATGCCAACAAAGAATACGAAACTCCATAGAAGACAAGATGCCAAAATTGCTCTTCAGTGATTGCCAAGATGTCACTTAGCTATGTTTTGAGAGTGCTACATTGGTCATGTGGGAGAAGGGAAGGCTCAAGCAGGAGAAGGGAAGTTCAGGAAAAGGGCAAAGATGAAATTTAGCGAGGTCCCTCATCGGAGTGCTCGTGAGGGAATTTTGTGCATGGTCATCTTTTCCTTTCCTAACCTCCATCCTCTTGTTGGGATGCTTAGGGAGAGGGGATGCTACTGTAGGCTAAGTGTTACTATCTCAGGATGAGTTATGTTACATCTGCCTGGAGCTTTAACCTACCTACAGACATTTTCCATGCGGCAAGCTATGTTATGCACATCATGGACTTTGTGGTTGAGTAGATGGGAGGGCATGATAGATGTCAACATAAACTTGTGAAAGAGAAAAGAGAGTGGAGCATGAGTGTAAGGAGGAACAGGATATGCACTTCAAACTAGCTAAGCTAGTGAAGACGAACACCTTAGAACGATGTAAGGTCCTGCTTCCATGGTGAAGTGTAGTGATGAGCAGCATCTCCTCAGTATAAATATTGAGAGCACAATAGGGAGAAGACCAAGAGAAACAACCATGATGCAAAATGAAGGTGAAGCTCTTGCATTCCGCAGACGTTGGTAAAGCTCTAGGACATCTTTACTAGCATGCGATGTCCAAGCCTGGAAGGCTAGCAGCAGCTTTGGTAGCATCGGTGTGGAGGAGCCAGCGTCGAAGATGCCAGGAGTTCTGCAGGGTTCCAGAATAATCATCAAAGCAATTGATCTATACCACTAATGCATATCAAGATGTAGAAAGCTTACAGGACTACCATAAAACTAGTGGAAAGGGCACTGAAAGGCCCTTCTAGTGCCAGAAAACTGTAGTGACCAAAAATGTCCATGGCTAGAAAACATTGACGGGTCATCGGTTGTGGTAGTATTAACCTCGTATCTGCGAGAGGGTCATGCTAGATAAAATGGAAATGGGGTGCATTGAATGGTCTAGTCAATCAAACAAGGGCTTAATCGATGTTAATATAACCTTTTGTAAATGTGTTATTTGAAAGCAGAGTTTATAGCGTAAATGCAAATAATACAGACAACAATGTAAAATGTGATGATAAAAAAGAAAGCACAGTAGAATGCAATTAGGGGAATGCATTGCTTCAAGATTGACTTTAGTCTATCAAGGTGAATACAATTGGTTGCGTGACATTGGGAAGTGTAGAGATCCCAAAGGTAACCAAGATGTTCAAAGCAAGACAATTGGATGCCTAAAAATGGACTTGGGAGTTAACAATGAAAAATGCTACCAAGGTGGTACGAAAAGGTAGAATAAAATGCCAAACGGTAGTGCTAACTGTTTACCATGCTAAACAGAAAGCTTACAATGCTAACTTGTTTACTTGCGAGATAATTTATGGACCACCCCTTAGAGTGTTGCTCATTCGGGTATTTATAGGACCAAGAACACACGAGAGATGCAGTTTGGATGCCATGTGTCCTGGGCCAGTGCTAACAGATCTATGCTGTAACTGCAAGCCTACCATGCTGTAATTATGAGCCTGCCACGCTGTAATTACCATATCAGAACTTGGAGATGTGCGCCAACGGTGCAAACGGGTGAAATGCATATATGCAGTGTAGCTGCATGCTACGATGTGCCATGCTTTGTAGCGTAGCATCTAGATGTAGCGTAGTAGCTTGCTACATGTGGAGATGTACCGATGTGGCACAACTACTTGCTATGTTGTGCTACAGTATGTAGCATAGCGTACCCATCCATTTGAGGTAGAAACTTGTGCCAGGACCTATTGCATGCTTCGAAAGCGTCTGGAATGTTCTGGCTGATTTTGCATAGTTGCTACCCCATGCTATGCTATGTAGCGTAGCGTAGCATAGCAACTACACTTAGTCATGAAAATGTTGAAAATTTGTTAACTCTTGCCCTTTGCAATGCTAAACTTGCAAACTTTTTGGCCCTGCACTTTGAGATGCCATTTTTTGCTTCTGCCAAGTTGCTATGTTGTGCCACACTATGTAGCGTAGCATAGCATGGCATCCAACATGGCCTGCTTTTTGGTAACTTTGCTACTTTTTGGTGGACAGAGCCATCACCGAAGGACTTAGAGTCAGGCGATGGAGCTAATTGTCCAAACTTTGCTACTTTTTGCAGCGCTGCATGGTGTAGCATAACGTAGCTCTTCGTTCTACAATCATTTTTTGAAGCTTGCTACATTACATGGTGTAGCTTAGCGTAGCATAGCAAACTTCGTGATTTAGAAAACTTGTTGAATTATTTTGCGCATCCTGAGCATTGATAACAACTCCATGCATCATTTCTGAGTAGGCTATCAGCTAGATGAACTACGCAGGCAAGCAGGCAGCAAGATCTGTTAAACCTACCAACACCGTGAGTAGAAAACTTGCCGAACTAAAAAGTCTAAACTTAAGGCGTTCATCTCCTAAAGAACTACCATGAAGCTACCTGAGTTGCGAAGGCCCAATGAAGCAAGAATGGCCTTGAAAATTTAGGGTGTTTTAGGTAGTTTCAGAGGTAGTTGAACTCCAAATTAAAGCAAATTATCAAGGTGGAAATAGAGAAACTCCTCAAGGTAGGGTTCATCTATCCCATTACGAATAGTGAGTGGGGTAGCCCACTTGTAATTGTGCCAAAGAAGGGAGGAAAATGGTGGGTTTCCATCGACTTCAGGTTGTTGAATATAGCAACATTTAAATATCATTTTCCTTTGTCATTTTTGGATCAAGTGTTAGACACCATATCTAGGCATTGTTATTATAGCTTCTTAGATGGTTATAGTGGCTATAACCAAATCCAAATTGCACCTTAAGATTTGGACAAGCTAACATTCACAAGTCCATAGGGGACTTTTGCATATTATAAGATGTCATTTGGTCTACGAAATGCTCCTACAATCTTGCAATGCTTGGTTTTTAGTATCTTTTAATAGCAAATTGGTTGTGGTGTTAAAGTCTTCATGGATGACTTTTTCACCTATGGAGCTACATTTGAGCAAGCATTGGACTACCTTGAGCAAGTATTGAAGAGATGTGCTGAAACAAACCTATAGCTCAACTAGCAAAAGAGCCATCTCATGGTCCAAGAAGGCATTGTGCTAGGGCACCAAATTTTGCAGAAAGGTATTGAGGTAGACCCATAAAAGATAAGGGTCATCCAAGGAATAACACGTCAACTAGAGACTATTAAAGATGCTTGGTCATTCCTTGGACACACTAGCTACTGCCAGTGATTCATAGAGAATTTCTCTAAGATCGCAAAGCCATTAGTAGAGCTTACAAAGAAAGATGTACCTTTCATCTAACCAAGGAATGTAAACACACATTCCAAAAAGTAAATGAGAAACTCATAGAAACACCAATCCTACAAGCACCTGACTGGTCTAGACCTTTCCATATTATGACAGATGTATCTAACTTGCTTTAGAAGCAATGCTCCTGTAGATGGATGATAAGAAACTTCCATGCTACATCCACTATGTGAGTCAAAGCATTTTGGGAGCATAATTAAACTACACCACCATGGAGAAAGAACTCATGGAAATGGTGTATGCACTAGAAAAGTTTAGGTACTATGTGCTTGGTTATAAAGTATTTGTGCATATGGATTATAGTGCAATCTGCTTCCTCATGAAGAAACCGATGGTGAGCCTTTATGTCATATGGTGGCTTGTGATCTTGCAAGAATTTGATGTCACTATGGTAGATAAAAAAGGGACTGAGAATGTGATCGTTGATCATCTCTCTCACTTAAGATGAGATAATAAAGAGGAGGATATCCCATTCTCTGATCAGTTTTCAAATGAACTCCTCTTTACAGGAGCAATAAGTGAACAAATGCTTGCAAAAACAATATGGTATAATGTTATCCTCACATATCTTCTCACTCAAGAGATGCCACAAGAATTGGATTTTAGGAAAAAGCAAAAAAAATTTATTAGGCCAAATACTTCATGGAAATCAATGGACACCTTTACAAGGTGTGTGCCATTGGCTTGATTCATTAGTGTGTCCCTAACGAACATCAATTGTATGTTATCTAGGATGCTAACAAAGGGCCTTGTAGAGGCCACTATGTAGGGAGATGCACGATCATAAAAATCCTAATCGAAGGATAGTATTGACCTACAATCTTTAGGGATGCCCACAAGTTTGTTAAATCTTGTGAATGTTGTCAATGACATGGGGGGATGATCGCTCGCATGGAAGGTCCTCAATAGTGGATTCAACCATTAGAACCTTTCGACATATGGGATGTTGACTTCATGGGTTCCATCACACCCATGTACAATGGAAAGACGTATATTATAGTAGCAGTTGAATACTGTATAAAATGAGTAGAAGCAACAGCCGTTACTGATTGTACATCATCCACTATTGCCAAATTTATACAAAAAAATATTGTGAATAGGTTTGGGATGACATGTTCACTAATTTCTAATAATTGAACTCATTTTATAGGTTCCACCTTTAGAAAGTTAATGTAATGCTTAGGGGTAGAACATAAATTAACAACACCTTACCACCCCCAAGCCAACAGTCAAGCAAAGGTAACCAACCGAGAGATCACAAAAATACTAATGTGAATAATTAGCAAATATAGGAAGGATTGGAGTATAAAACTTAATAATTCTCTTTGGGCTTATCTTTCAACTTGGAAACTTCCTATTGGATATTCTCCCTATGAGTTAGTGTATGGAAAACTTCCAATGCTCTCAATTCAATTCGAGCTCCATACACTCTCAAAAGCATGTGAACTAAATCTTGACCTAAGTCTAGCACAAAAAGAAACATTAATCAACCTAAATGTGTTAGATGAAAATCAAATAATGGTCCTATCCTTGAATGAGGTAAACAAGGCATTCAATAACCACCATCCTTACCTTAGAATCAGGAAAGTAAAACTTCAACCAAAAGATAAGGTTCTCTACTAGAACCCCACACATGTACCCCAAAAGATAAAATTCCAAACATTATGGGAGGTACCTTATATAATTGATCAAACCTTTCCCTTTGGGGCCATGTTGATCTACAAGCCTAAATTCTTGAATAAAAAGCAATTGGTCAACATCCAACAAGTTAAGCCTTTCCTAGAAACAAGATAGGCCAGTTCAACTACTGCCTTAATGGATGGACAACCATGTTCTATTTTTCAGATTTCCTCCTTCCAACTCAATCTTGGGGAAGATGGTCATATGTGCTAACCATCAAATTGGCTTCTTAGTTTTTCTACTTTTTGTTTTCACATTTTTTATTTTTACAAATTATTTATTTATTTTCCAAATCTCCAATTTTTCAAATTTTTCTAATTTTACACCATCTTTAGTATGTTTGAACTTTTTTGACTATTTTACAATTTCTTCTATATTTCTCTTTGTTTGGTTTGGTTTAAGTATGATATTTCCTAATTTTTGCTAATAAATTAGCTTTATTTTTGCAAGACACAGTGCCACTGTTGCTGTTTACTAATGATGGTTTGTGCTTAATGTGTGATTGTCAATGTTTGGTTTCTATTTTTGAATTCTAATGTCTAATGACGTTGACATGGTTTATTTTTCATGGAACAGGAAGTGAGTTCACATCATCTACCCATCCAATGAACTCTATGATTTCTCTTATTTTGGGAATTTGAGATCCCTTTTCATTAAAGAAAATTTTAATCAATTGGTAACCTTGGTAGTTCCAAAATTAGGAAGGATTTAAGGTTTGTAAAGGATGTGACTTCAAGGGGACTCAATACTCTTTGTACTCTTCTACCTTCTTGAGTGCTTATGTGTTTTTTCACAAACTTCTTACCATTCCATGCTAGCCACTAATAAGAAGCCAAATAATGTCATTGCATGGAGTGGTTCCCATCCAAAAAAAACAATGGGAATTCAAAGCACACCTCTTTGACATGAATAAGTCCTTGCATGGTGTGGTTCCCATTTCAAAACAAAAAAAAAAAAAAACAAAGGAACTTCAAAGTGCATCCCTTGGAAAAATACATGCACTAGTTATGGGACTCAAATAGCATGCACCTATGCCTGAAGGTCCCCTCTAACTAAGGCCCTCTCTCTCACTTTCTACTTCTCTTTTCCTCTCTTTGTGAAATGGTGGTTGTTTTTTGGAAGCACTCTTGTGTCTCAAGTGAGTGGATTGGTCTTAGAGTAATAATGCAAAATCACTGAAAGTGGCTGGTTTGGTCTAGGCTAAGGATTGATCTTCTCAAGTCATTTTAAATAAAAATTCCAAAAGGGACTTCTTATTACCTCAATTTGGAACTCCATTCCACATTCTCTATCATTCCATCTTCTCAAGTTCTATGTTATGCTCTATGTCTTGGTTTGATGTATTGGGATTCTTGAGTATATTTTTTTGAGTTGGTCTTTAACTTTTCATGACCATTAATCAACTATGGGGCCCACATACTCTTGAATTGAGGTTATGCAAGGGCAAAAAGGGCATCAGCCTGCTATGGGGAGGACCCACTTACATAACTCTTGGCTTGATTAGTTAAGGTTCCTTACCTTTGACATCGCTACAATCCTATCTTTTGCATATTCCATTGAGTATATTGCTCAATGCTCCTTAATCTTTCATTTCATTCATCCACTAAATTAATTTTTCTCCATTTTTCTAAATTTATGAGCTTCAACACCCTCTTCTTATGTTTTCATATTGTTCCTAGTCCTTTAAGCTTTCATTTGATCCCAATTTCATCCAAACATTTCTTGTATTTTGAAAGTTTGAGCAAAGTCAACAAAAGCCAATGGTGATCAATGGCTACATCAACAAGGCCTTGTCAATGCAATCAACCATGTCGACAAGGCCCTATGGATGAGGCCTCATCGATGTAGTGCATACACACTATATATACCACCTAGCACTTAGGAATTTTTTGCAAATTGCTCATAACACACAAGAATTTTTTGCAATTTTTCAAAGCCAAAAATCTTCTAGATCTCATAACTTCCTTATTGTTTGTCCAAATCACTTTATTTTTTGACCCTACACTTACTAAAGGTAAGATCTTTATCATGGGGGTCACAAACCTTAAGGTTTCCAATGAAAAATTGATGAAAATTTTTGAAAATTTTTCCAACTCCCCAAAGGGTTAATAACCTTAATAACATAGAAACATTAATTTTTTTCAAAGATTAACCCTTCCAATAGCCTCTAATATGGTTTATTAATGATAATACATAAATAAAATGATAATTGGATTAATTAAATCAACTATAATCACAACTTAGCAAAGTGTAACTATCCTTAAGAGATAAGGTATCTCAATTTCTTTAAGGTTACACAATGATTGCTAATTCATGGTCTCATCATGATTACAAATGGTACCAAAATAGAAACACCCATAGGAAGGAGAAACCTCGCAACAACAAGAGAAGTGGCCTAGAGCTAGAAGTGGCCAACAGAAACAAGGCCAAGAACTACCAGAGGTAACCCATGTAATAGGACCTCTTCATGAGGAGTCCAAAGTGAAATCTATCCAATAGATTCTAGAAGAAGAAGTGTTGACAGAACAATCCCAAAGAGATGAAGTGCATGGACCCATGCCAAGGCTTGAGGCCACTTTGACTCAAGACCAACTAGACATCATCGAGACCTGAGAGACCTAAAGATTAGTTCTTCAAGAGATCAACCCCTTGGGGCATTTTTGGAAAAAACTCCAAAGGATGTCAAGACATGACTACAAGCCTTTACCATGTGGCTAGTCATCACATCTAGTGGAGAATGGTACATGGGAGAGAAATATCTCTTCTCGAGTAGCCAAAGGCTAGGGTCCATTTTCAAAATCAAGTACATTCAAGTATCCTATTTAGTAAAATCTATTACACAGACATTTGGGTTGCCTAATATAGGAACATAGTCGGCTTAACTATCCACAAAAGGTGATCCTGAGGCTAAGAGGAAGTGGACCTAGCAATGCTACAGGGTTGACCATAAGGAGTATGGTGCACTCACATTGGCAAAGTGAATTTACTTCAAGAATGCAGCCTATCACTTTAATCCAACAATAAGGCCAAGTAAGGTAACTGCCTTCTTTTCCTAAGCATAAGCTGCTCTAAGTAGGAAATTTCTCGTTAACCTTCTACAGTTGATCTACTTAGAGATCAAAAAGCACTTTAAGGAGAATGAAGATGGAAGAAAGATCTTGTCTTTTTGTGCCTCATCTAGAAACTCTACAAGAGGATAGGGATTGTTCGCTATTCCAATGATACCCTCAAGCATGCTCCTTTGGCCTCATGATCAAAAATTATAAAAGATAAAACACCAACTACAACCCAAGAAGAGAAGTAGCCACCACCACCACCCACTTAGGAAGTAACACTAGAGGCTTCTGCAATCATGGAACATCTACACAAAATCCAAGAACAACTCTCAAGTGAACAAGAGCAACAAGTAGGAATGAGAATAGTAGATCCATCTGTATATCATCCAATGATGAGTCACCTTAATGAGGTGGCCCGAATAGTTAGTTAGATGGAGAGGGGTGGTCTAATCTTCTCTACACTAGCAAACATAGCTACTTGTGAGGTTAGATCCCAATGCTTGAGATGTGATGGTTTCATCATCAACACACCATCTATTCCTGGAAATCTCTAGGAATGTCACCACTTTCTCAGTGTGGTTGGAGAAAGACAAAGGGAAAACTATCTTAGTGATGCAGCACCATGGGTAGGAGATAGCGGTTGAAGTGGTGGCTAACCATGTAGCAAAATTATTAAATGCACCCATGGCATCTGTACCATATGTATCGACACTTTGAGATGTGCAAACATCCGTAGGCATGGTTAGCATGAAGTTAGACATAGCCTAGCATTAAAAGTTACGTGAATAACTTGTAGGAATTGGGAAAGCAACTCTAGATATCTTTGATCTTCTAGAAAACATCACTACAACCCAGTCAAAGATACTTAACATAAGGGGAAAATGCATTATCCTAGAGGGGCAACTCAAAATAGCCCAAGAAAGAAACCAACACTTGGCTATGGAGGTTTTCGAACTTCATGCCTGACTTGTGGATCCTGTAATCCTCAACCCAGCAATAACAAGAAACAAAGCTTTCAAAAAGCTTCAAAAATGATTTTAGAAGGTTGAGAAGGAGGTAGTTATGGCCATCTTCAACCAATCCATATTTGAAGAAGAAACACACTTAATCCAAAAATACTTGGAATAGATGCACTAGGAGAATGAAGCCTTGATAGCACAAAATTATCACCTATGAAATGTTTATGCTTAGAAGGATCAAGTGTAGGAATTTCCTCTTCAACAGCAAGAGTAGCTTGCTAGGGCAAACACTGAACTAAGGATTTTGGTTGAGGAAAATCATAATCTATCAATGGAGGAAGTGTATGCCTTGTGCTAGAAATCGACCATCAAATTATCGCTTGGAAGAACGAGACCCTTAAATTCAAAAATGTGAAGAATCACTATAGCGATTAGGTTGTCCTGTGGAAGGAAGAAAATGAAAAACAAGTTCAAATGACAAGGGTAAACTAAATGAAGCCCTCCATCTACTCCAACAAGGAAGAGTAATGTGGTAGCCCATCATTGATGGGATCGATGCCTATAACAAAGTGGAGATTTTCTTAAAGGAGCTGCAAATTGAGGAAATGACAAAGTATGTGGAGTTGGCCAATCCTCAATATGCAAAGTTGGCAATGTTAACTACTAGACGACTGTGGTCAGGCTCATATCTATTTTATGAGGTAGAGTTCAAGCATAACAAAGATGCCAAGCAGAATCTTGAGACTGCAAACATTAAACTCAAAGTTCTTAGAGCTTGATTTCAGAGATCAATGATCAATCACTAAGAACCTAGCCAGATGAATGAATGACTACCACTGAAAGACACTATCATGATGTTAGACATCAAATGTAAGTAGAGCTTTTCTTAGTTTGTGAATGCAAAGGAGTTATTTCTAGTACTCCCATGTTCTTGTAATGTGCTTATTCCAACCCACATTAGGGAAGCTATGTGGATAGTGCATGATCCCTGAAGTAAGAAGGAGAAAATGAAAGCATTGCTAGATTCTTTCTACCTCTCACCTAAAGTTCCAATAGTAGGAGGAAAATCATAGCCACCTTTGTCTAGTTTTTAAAAGTTGTGTCATCGTGTTCAATTTTGTTTCCTGAACACCTTCATTTTTTGTAATGTGTGGATCCATACACCTGGGTACTCCATTTTTTGTCAAGTCAATCAGTTTGTTTTGTTTCAAGAAAAATTAGTCAATAATCCCATACCTTCCCAATTTTTTAAAAGAACTCAAGGAAAATTTTTCATTTAGTCATGGGGTATGATGAATCATGTCCAATTGGCTACGTTGATGAGGCCTTGTTGATGCAGTGTTGAAAATCAACTATAAATATGCACTTGCAATAGCATTTATGACAAGTAGAGATTGTAGTTGCAGCAAAGCTCTTATAGTTTTTCCATTTGAAAGTTATATTTTTTTCCCAAGTGCCTACAATAGGTGTCATTGAGTGTATGGATCTTTATTCGAGCATTGTTGTACCTGACTGTGACAGTGTGTTCGGCAATAAAGATGAGCTTTCTAATAAACCTTGTAGCACTTTGAATAGATTAGCTATTTAAATCATGCATTCAATGTTTTTAATTATTTATTAAATGTTGTTCATTAGTTATTAAGTATTTTTGAGTTATTACATTAATGAAGCAATTAAGCTAAATAGATTACACACATAAGTACGATCGCTTCGAGCATCACACGTATTCGCTTAGTAATCCCAGCAACATTATTGCTTGGTATGCCCAATAGCTTAGTGCTTGGTTGCCCAACAGTAGATACGTGGGTTCAAGAAGTGTACAAAAAGTGGGATCCAATTCTTTTGTTAGGATTAATTAAATGCTAATTTATTAGTTAATTTAGATTAGTTAATCAAATTTCTTTTATCTAAATTTCGAGCACCAAACTATGAAACACAAAATGATAAAAATTGGATGCCTCAGTTACACTTAATCATACCAACGAATGTCACAAGTGTAATTGGAAAGACAACAATTGGCCTTAAGGCCAGATTTGTCTTCTAAGGGACTAGTGCACTAGAAAAAATGAAGTTCATAGAATTCAACTAGATCATGCATGAATGCTTTGTGATTCATATGGTTGGGCATAGGGGTACCTCGCCACTCATCAAAAAGATTCTCTTAAGTTCTCATCATCTTAGAATTAAAAGTGAAAGATGGATTTAACTTTCTTAAGAATAGTTTATTTGTAGGTTGTACAAATTAGGAGCCCTTGAAGATGAGCTACATGTGTTCCTTTCTTGTGTTGTGACTACCCATTTGAGATAGTATTATAGTTTTATAGCCAAAAACTTGTATAATTTTTTTTTATGTTTTCATTGGCGCTTGGTCAATTTGTAGAGCCTATATTTATTTTTCATGAAAATATGATATCTATCCAATAGATCCTATATTTTATTGCATAATTAATATTATAATTCATTCAAATGTGAACCAAAGATGGGAAAAATAAAAAGATATGTTCTTCATCCTCTATGCTTTGTTTGCATAGTCTACAAATAGACTCTTCTCTTAGTAAATTAATTCAATGACCTATCTTAGTAAGGACATGATGAGAGCTTATTCTTTCTCTATCAATTCAATTCCTTAAATAAATAGAAATAGCTAAGAATAGATACTTTTGAATGCTAGATAACAAGCCTCCTCTAATAGAATATAAATAAAAATGCTTTTTTTTCCATGTTCACTAAACTTTAGCCAAGACTTTATTTTTTATAGTCTTCTAGAAGAGCCTTTTATTGAAAAGAAGATCATCTATTATAATATTCTATGATCAAAGCCATAATTTTCTTTGATGCAGCCAACCATTTTCTTATGTAGCATTCATTATCGTCTTAGCACAATTAACTTCTTCCATGTGACTTAACTCTTTAGCATAAGCAATAAATTGAGAAAAGGCTTCAACTTTAAGAGAAAGCAAATCTACTTCCAAAAGATATCATAAGAAGTTTATATTTTCATTTCAAATTTACATACAAGAATTCATTTTTGAACATGCTCAAATTTTTTTTAGTTATGTATGACAAGAGAAGATTCCCATGTAACACACTCATATAACAATACAGGTTAGACAAGATTATTAAAAAGTTTTCTTCTAATCTTTGATTCTAAAATTTATTTTCTACTACAATTATTTTCTAGAGAAAAAACAACTCACATGCAACTTGAAACCCTTTGAAGTATTCCAACAATAATTACTAATAAATTTAACTTCAAAATATTTATAATATTTACATATGTCAATTTTTCTTCCCATAAAAAATTTTAATTTCTATTTCTAGTACTAAGAACTAGAATTTTAGTCTTTTCAATATTAATTTTCATACTAAAATGGTTGTAATAGTCATGGAGGATTTGAAGCATATAATTCAATATTATAGCTAATTTTGCAATCAAGGCTATATCTTTTGCAAAAAAAAATCATGTTAAGAAATAATTCATTCACTAACATAACATGATTAAAGGCATTCTACATCAATTTCTTTAATTCATCTATAAATATGCTAAAAAGAGTAAAGGACAAAGGAAAACCTTATTTAACTCCTACTAAACAATTGATAGTTATTCCTTCTCTAGTAAAATTATCTTCAATAAGAATGTTAACCATCTCATAGATTCTTTAGTACCAACAGAAAGGTGATCTTCTGGAATATTAATAACATCCAATAGAATTATAAACCATGGGATAATGAAAAAAATAGATAAAAGTTATATGGTTGGAGATTTTTGTTTTCTCCACAAAATAACATAAAGTTATCAAATGATCTACAATAGAATGATTTCTCCTAAAGCCTGCTTGTGCTTGGGCATGAAGACCTTGCATTTCTACCCATGAACTAATTTTATTCTTCAAAATAATGCCTAGCAATCAATCAGTAATATTTCATATCTATCCTATCTCCTTTTTTGAAAAGCAAGACTGCTTGACTAGAACACCAAGAGCAATCCAAACCATGCCAGAGCCCTTTATTAAGAAGGTTTCAAGCTACTTTCTACACCAATGGATCATCTCCATTTAAGAAGATGTGCATATAATCCATTAACATTAGCACCTTTCCTAGAAGATAACCTTTGAATTCTTCAAATCTTTCATTAAGGGATAACTCAAGAACACTAGAGTTATGTTGTGTTGTAGGGCAAGTCTCTTGATTAAAAAGGTTATTAAAGAATGTTTGAATAGTAGATAAGGAAAAATCCAAATGATGTTGCTATCTATCAAGAAAGAATTCCAAAAGCTTTTTGGAATTGATTTAGGCTCACTCATCATTCTTTCTTACTCTTCTTTAAGGAACTTGTTTTTTAAAAATTGAATAAGCTTTATATATTTTTTTAGTATTGGAACATTAAATTGTAAAGCTAAAATATTTTATGAGCTATCAAAGATTCCATATCAAACCAAGGTTTTCAAGAAGTAGGCCTCTTCTTAATCTGCACCTGAGTAGCTATAAATAAAAGAACATTAGTCAAATCTAGCTCATTATCATTATTGACTAACATATTAGTCACTCTTGTTTAAAAATCCTAATGAAGCTCTTTTTTGATATACGAGTTCTATATTTTTTGTAGTGAATATGATGAATTAATGAAAAAATAGTACATTTCGAATAATGATGAGATTTTGGTATTTTTTTCTCCTACATAAAAGTTTTTCATTATATCTATTTGATCATGAGTAGACAAGAGAAGATCAATTTAATAGTTACCTTAGTACCCAACAAAAGGTAAAAGGAGATGAAGAAGGAAATATATTTCTTCCATTAAGAATTAAAATATCAAAGCAATAACCCCATTCTAAGAAATAAATACTCCTTTAATTTTTAATATGCTTACTAGATGATCTTTTGTGAACTACATAGAGCTTTTCACTAAACTATAATTAAGGATTCCAAATAAGCCTTTGATTATGACTTTGTCCAATACTAGCATTAAAATCCCCATAAAGAAAAACTTTTCCAAATCTAGAGAATTTTGCAATATCTTAACGCAAGTACTGAAGAGGTTCCTTTCATGAAAGATTAGCAGCATTGCAAATAGAAGAATCCCTTAAAGAAAAATAACAAAAAGCAATATAAAGAATCTTTGAAATATCTTCAACATTAATGCACAAATATTAGTTATTGTCATCAACTTTGTTCACTTTAATGAAATGATCTCAACTTTTTAATTCAATAGGCAATACCACTAGAACGTTTACCCTTTATCTTGGAACACTAATTTTTATAAAAAAATAATATAAACGCTTGAAATAAATACATCTAAGAATTTTATTCTTCCTAAGTTTGACCAAAAATAAATATATCAAAATCATTAAAGACATGACTAGTATCTACAGTACCAACTTTATTAGCTAATGTATCTTCAACTTTAAGGAAACCACATTTTATAGAAGAAAATAAATATTTTGGGAATTTTCCCTCTCTTTCATATTAGCAATATATTTATAGTTTAAGTAAGAAATTTTACCTTTAGTATGAACTTCTTTACCTTTCTACCATTTTTAAGAATTTTTTGGATATTTTTTTGGTTAGGTCTTCCTTAATCCAAAACTTTTTGTCCTTTCAAAATACTTACATCATTTCAAACCTTATCTCTTATCTCTTGTGCACCAATCAACACCTGGTTATTATAGAATTTACTAATTCTTTGTTGGAGATTCAAAGTTTTTTTTTCATATTTTGAGAGACGGTAATATATACTTCTTTTATATTGTTGGTAAATCAAAAGTTACATTTGATGTATGTGGGTCCCTCCAACATGAATCCAATGTCACATTCATATAAATAAATAAAAAGGAGGGGAAGGAAGGCTTCCTGCTAAGCCAACCAAAATTAGCCACCCAAGTTGATTGTTAAGCTAGGTAGCATTCAACAAAGGTTGCCTAAGTTCGATAGAACAGGGCATTTCCCTTAGCTCTAAATCCAAGGGAAATGGCAAATGGGTGAAGGGGTAGAAGAGAAGCCAATGCCCAAAGTAAGAAAGACAGGCCAAATGGAGAGACACACAAATAAGCCTTATGAGCTTGGGCTTCCAAGAATTTTTTCCTAAAGGGGTGCGAGATTTCTCCTTGTTATTCCAAGAATATTTTTTTTGAGGGTGTGTGTCAATTTTTTATACCTCTAGTAATTGACTAGAGAGACATTTTTTTATTCCTACTATTTATTAGGGGAAGAAAATTTTTTTGCAGTTTGACCAAGGAAGGGTGAACCACATGAGTCCTTGTGTTATTGGGTGTTGTTATTTTGCACTTTACTTACATTGTCTACACTATTAGTTTATATCTTGCTTTTAACACACAAGTGGAAAAATACTGCACAAGCCAATTTGTGGTGTTGTGCCCTCTCTTTCCCAACAACTAGGATTAGAGCACCAAATTAGAGATCACAAACAGCAAAATGGCACTGTAGCCCATGGAACTTGCTACAAAAATTGTGTTTCTATGTGTTGTTATGGCAAACACTGGCAATAGTAGTGGAGTCAGTAGCATGAATATAAATACTGGTAGAATGGATTATTTGAGTTCTAAAAATTATCAATTATGGAAAGGGAAAATGGAATTCCTTCTATATTATAAAAAGTGTTATGCTCCTATCACTAGTAAAAAGCCAGCAACAATGGATGATGAGGAATGGCAAATGTTGAATAGGCAAGTTGTAGGGTATATTCACCATTGGGTGGATGATAATGTTTATCATCTTGTTTCCATAGAAAAATCTACCAAAATTCTGTGGAATAAGTTAGAGGAGATGTATGCTAGAAATATGAGAGGAAATAAAATGTATTCAATAACAAAATTGATGAACACAAAGTATAAAGAAGGTCCTCCCATATCTAACCACCTCAATTAGATTTAGGGCATTATGAATCAACTTGCAAATTTGAAAATCAACTTTGAAAAAGAATTACAGGGATTGATAATTCTTGGTTCCTTTTCATAAAGTTGGGAGACACCTGGAATTTTGATAACAAACTCAGGCCCTAAAGGAGTTGTATCATTCAGCCAATTTGAGAGCAATCTCTTGAATAAAGAAATTAAGAGAAAGATGGCAAGCTCCACAAGTTCCAGTTTTGAGGCACTAGTTACAAAAAATTAAGGGAGGAGCTAGAGTAAAGATCCACAAAAGCATGGAAATGCTAAAAGTAAGTCCAAATCCAAAAGGAGATTGAGTGTTATCACAGTGGCAAGAAGGGGAACATAAAGAAGAATTGTAGAAAGCTGAAGTAAGAGCACTAGCAACCAAATGAGAATGATGGAGATCAAGCTTTAGTTGTCAATCAAGAGGCTTACATCCTCAGAGACATGAGTGATGCTAATATTTTCAATTTGGCAACTCAAGAAATGGATTGGGTAATTTATAGTGGTGTGTCTATTCATGTGACATCCAAAAGAGACTTCTTCTTATCCTACACTCAAGGAGACTATGATGAAGTAAAGATGAGAAATGATTATTCAAGAAAACTAGTCGACATTGAAGATGTTTGCTCGAGGATAGATACTGGTTGTAGACTAATTCTAAGAAATGTCAAACATGTTCTAAATATTAGACTGTACTTGATATCTATGATAAACTTGATATTAGAACAACTTTAGAGAAGGACATTGGAAACTATCCAAGGATTCCTTGGTTGTACCTAGAGGAAAGAAGTAGCATTCTTTGTACATGAATCAAGCACATGTCATTAGAGACACCATCAATGTGGTGGAAGATGAAGTGACAATGAAGTTGTGGCATAAAATACTTGACCACATTTTCCAAAAGGGGCTAGATATCCTAGCCAAGAAGAATACACTTCCAAAGGTGAAAGGCACACATTTGAAGAGTTTTGTAGATTGTTTAGCTAGAAAGCAACATAGAGTTACCTTCAAGAGGTTACTTCCACATAGAAGTAAGCATGTTTTAGATCTAGCACATTTTGATATTGGTGGGACATACTACTTTGTCATATTTATTGATGATATTTGTCTCACTATGCATCTCAATAAGAAGTTACTTGAAGTAGTAAATAAATGATCAATAAATCTTGCTTAATCATATGATAAGATCACAAGAATTGACCCACATATATGCCAATATCACATATACATGGATTCAACTATCAAAGCTAGATGATTACCATTATACAAGTTAAACATCAATGTCACATCCTCATTCTCAAATGGTATAATTCCATAACCAAGATGGTATCTTTCTATAGTAAGAAGTTGCAATTATTATAATAAAATCCTTAACAAAAGAGCATATTATAATAATAGGCAACTTATTTGAGGAAACATTTGGATGTTTGACCTAAGGTATTTATACTTGATGAATAGAGGTCCTCTTAGCATGGAGTTGTGAAGTCAATGAAGGTAAGTAACAAGTGCAGATTAAAGCAATATAGGAAGGGGATTAGCCATCACTCTTGGCCAAGTCTAGACCATTACCACTTGTGGTGGTAGTGTTAGATTACTTCTAAAGGATATATGTCAATGGAAGACAACCCTATAAAACTTTGAGAGCACTATCTAGCTACATATATGTATTCCTAAATTTATTTTTTTTAATGTTTCTTTTCATTTCTTACTACATTTTCTTTTTCTTGTTCACTACATAAAATGTTGAATATAGTGTATATTTAGCATTTGTCATAACATCTAGGAATGGGATGTTACAGCCAAGTTGAATAAGGTGGTGAAGTAGGAAATTAAAAAGCTTTACAAAGCTAGGCTCATCTATCAAGTTGTAAAAAGTAAATGGGTTAGTCCACTATTTCAGAAAAAGGTGGCAAATAAATAATCTATGTTGATTTCGTATTTTTGAATATGATTCCATTTAAGAATCATTTTCCACTTTTTTTTATAAACCAAGTGCTAGATACCATTTTGGAATACGTTTCCTTTTATGGTTATAATGAGTACAACTAAATTCACATAGGTTAAGAGAACCATGTCAAAACCACTTTCAAAAGTCTTTAGAAGACTTTTACATACAAGAATATGTCTTTTTACCTATGTAATGCTCTTGTAATACTCCAATATCTAGTTCTCAACATTTTTAAAAATAATTTGGCAATTAAATAAAAATTTTCATGGATGACTTCTTCCCTATGGACCCAATTTCAAGTAGGCATTAGATAGATTGAAATAGGTGCTAAAATGTTATGTGGGGATAAACTTAAATGGAAATTAGTAGAAAAGCCACTTGATCATACAAGAAGACATTTTTAAGGAAAAAAATCTCTAAAATGAGATTTAAGTGAAGCTTAAAAGGATTAGGATGATCTAAAAAATCATTGAGAGACCTCAAAACATCAAGAATGTGAAGTCATTTTTTGGTCCTACAAGATTTTATCAATGCTTCATTGAAAATTTTTCTCAAGATTAGTAGGCTACTAGTAGAGGTAACAAAGAATGGTATTCTATTTACTTAAATTAATGAATGTGAACATGCATTCAAGATGTTGAAGTATTATCTTATAAACACTCCCATCCTACAAGTACCTAACTAGTCCAAGTCACTCTACATCATGACAAATGCATTCAACTATGCATTAGGAATAGTGTTGATGTAGATGAACAATCAGAAACATTTGTACCATATTCATTATACTAACCATAGCATCACAAGTACACAATTAAACTATAAAGAAGAAATTAATAATAGTCATATATGCACCATAAAACTTTAGGCATTATGTACTTGAATATGCAATTTTTGCATACACTGGTCATATTACAATTAAATTCTTATTGAAAAAAAATGAGCAATGAGTCCTTAAATAATTTGGTTATTATCTTAGAAGAATTAAACATCACCATGATAGATGAAAAGAGAACAAAAAATATCATTATCCATCATTTGTTCCAATTATGGTGGGATAAAGAGGGTAATAAAGAGCCTCTCTCTAGTCAATTTCTAGATGAAATTCTATTTACAAAGGTAATGTTAGTTTTTTGATCAGTAACAACTACTTGCTTTGCTAATTATCTAACTTAATAAAATAAAAAGTTCCTTCTAAATGGGATAAGTAGAGTATACAATAATTTCTCTACCAAGTTCAGCATTGTATAAAGATAGGATATCATGCAGGGACTACTATGTAGGAAGATGGATAATAATTATGATTTTAATGATAGGGTATTTTTTTTGCCTACTCTATTCTAGAATGTATACAAGTTATTCTAGTCTTGTGAATGATGCCATTGAGATGATGGGACATCAATACATTTTAAAGC
The DNA here is from genome assembly GCA_015680685.1 of Gnetum montanum. Taxonomy (NCBI): domain Eukaryota; kingdom Viridiplantae; phylum Streptophyta; class Gnetopsida; order Gnetales; family Gnetaceae; genus Gnetum; species Gnetum montanum. The sequence goes on from MNCI01007961.1 coordinate 493,628, forward strand.
ACCAAAGTAGTAGATTCAACTACTAGAGCCTTTTGATATTTTGAGGATTAACTTCATGGATTCCATCTCTTTAATGTCCAATGGAAAAGCCTACATCATTATTATCATTAACTACAACACAAAGTAGCTCAAAGTTGTTGCCATAAAATCTTGTACTAAAACTATAATTTTTAAATTTTTAGAATAGCATGTAGTAAATAGAGTTTCTATGCTTAGCTCTCTTATCTTAGATAATAAAACCTATTTTATAGATACTAATTTCAAAAAATTTATGTAATATGGAGCATGTCTTGCTAATTTATGCAATAGCAGATCATGTCTTGCTAAACTCCATCATCACTGATCACAATAGTCTTCTTTCATATCTTAAGGAGCATTTCAAGGCCTTGGGTATTACTACCCCTATGGATCTCTCATCATTCAAGGCCACTACTCTTAATTACCCTAGGTTAGTTAATTCTACCATGTTGCAAATTTTAGAAGTTAATATTACTCAAGTTGAGCTTCAGTAGGCTTATTTTAAACTAAGCCCCAGAAAGGCCCCTAGTTATGATGGTTTTCTTGCTAAATTTTTTTAGAATCATTGGGATCTACTTGGAAATGATCTCTTCCAAGTTATTAAAGAGGCTACCCTTATTGGTTCTTTAGAACCAAATTTAAATCAAGGGATCATTAGTCTTCTTCCTAAATTAGGGGATCTTGCTTGTATCTCCAATTGGTGAGCCATTACTCTTTTTAATGTGGTCTACAAAATATCGACCAAGTGCGTAGCCTTACATTTGAAGAGAATTCTTTATCATATTATATCCCCCCAGTAAACAGTCTTTGTTCCTAGGAGATACATTTTAAATAATGTGGTCGTTGCCTAGAAAGCTCTTCAATGGGCTAAGGACGATAGCTAAGATTTCCTCTTAATGAAGCTAAATTATGCAAAAGCCTACAACAATATTAAGTGGGACTTTATTATCCAGACCATGACTAAACTAGGTTTTGGTTCTAATTTTCTTCATATGGTGAAATGTTTATTCTCCAATGCTACTACAAGAATAGCTACTACCTTTGGTATCACTTCTCCCTTCTCTATTCATAGGTCAATGAGGCAAGGTTGTCCTATTACCCCTTACCTCTTCATCATTGCTACTAACTTCTTTTGTCATCAATTAAACTTTGATATTTAGAATAAGCTCCTCTTTGGGGTTCCTCTCTCTTCACCTCAATATCAACTACTTTGATATTTAGTTGACGACTACTTTTTCCTCATTCAAAACACTGCTACTAATGTGCAACACCTCTTATCTTGGATGGAGCAATATTGCTTTCTCTTCAGCTCTACTATTAATTAGATTAAATCTTCTTATTATAGTTTTAATGATAATTATAGTCATTTTTCCAAACTAGAAGCTTATTTAGGACCAAGATATTATTAAGATTTTGGTTATTCTTTTTTTTTTTAAAGGTTCTACTCTAGTCCTATGGGAGCAAGTAATTTCTCAAATTCAAAGGAAAATCAAAAAATTCAAGACTAAATCTATCACCCTTGTAGGTAGGTACCTTGTTTGTAAATCTATTTGTGCTTCAACTCATGTGTATTATTTCTCATGTTGGACTTCCTTCTATGTTGCCTATCAGAAACTAGAGCAATTATTTTGGGACTTCATGTGGTTATCTAAAGAGTCCCAAAAAGGTTTTTACGATGTTTCTTGGAATATTATTACTCTTTGATGAATCATGTTTTTGCATGCTCCAATGTCGGGTATCCAATGTTGGAGCCTTAACATCTAGTATCCAATGTCGAAGTCAGGACATGATGTCAGATATCCAATATTGTAGAGGATATGTTGGCCTATAAATATAGCACTTGGGCTCACGATTTTTATATTAGTTTTTTTCATAGTTAGCGAAGCTCTTATAATTTGTTTTTTCTAGAGTTAGAATATTTTTTGAGTGCTTGCCGTAGGAGTCTAAGTGTGTATAGATCTTTTTTCGAACACTAATGTACTTGAATACAATAGTTTGATGAGAATAAAAATGAACTCTTCAGTAATTCTTAGAGCACTAAGAATAGATTAATATTTTCTTTCATGTACTTTACTTTCATGCACATTACTTTAATGCACTTTGATTGAGTAATTAATTTCCAGTTGTTAATAAACACAAGCATGCCACTTTGAGCATATGTGTCATGCTTAGTAACCTAGGAATGCTTAACCTTTGCTAGCCCAGCAATGCTATACATGTTCAAGATGTGTCCAAGAAACTGGGATGGGAAATTGTGTTAGGCTAGCTAGGTAGTAGATAAATTAGATCCTAAATTAGTTTATCTTTCATTATTTTTGTAGGTGATTAAATTTATAAAACCTTAAATGATAAAAATCATGTACCTCAATTACACTTAAACCATATCCTTGAGCTTCACAAGTGTAGTTGAGAAGACAACAAATGTTCTCAACATCCATTTCACTTCCTAGAAGAACTAGTGTACTAGAGAACTATAGGTCTATGGAATTTGACTAGATCATGCATAAATGCCTTAGTGATTTGTATGGTTGGGTGTAGGGGTACCTTGTTGCTCATCATTGGTGTCATTGTTGGGGACCTTTTTAGTTGTTTCGTGCACTATCTAGGATTTAGTGGAAATCATTCAAAACATTGGAATGAACCTTAGAGTAATATTATATTTTACAACTACTACAACAAAATTTAAAATCACACTGCATTCTTATCATTTAATTGAAAATGTCTTCTTCTCATAGGAGTGCTTCTCCACCCAAGTTTGATGGAGTTCATTAGCCAATGCCTCAACAATATCAAATGGTATATGCTCATCCTAATAAGTATGTACCCAATTTCACCTTTATCCTACATCAAGATGAATAGTTGTGATGGTGTGACATGGAGGGAAAAATTATGTTATCACCTGATCGATCCATTTTTTCAATGCTCCAACAAATGCTTATACAATGGGGTCTCTAGAAACATCATGCTAAATATGTTATGCAATATAGTGATGCCATGAATTATCATCCCACTGAGGCACAATGTCTGTAGGATTATCAATTAGAACAACATCATAAATTTGCAAAGGGAAAAGGATTTAATGATTCCGCATTCCTATTGTACCAAAATGATGGTGGGGAATCCTTCTTTGGGAGTTTTTCATTCAGTGAAATTCCTCTCTTTGACATTAGTGATAGAGGTCAAAACTAGAACTTACAGTCCATAATTCACAATCCTAGTTCTTGTAAGAATGTATCCAATGACAAAGAAGAATCCAAAAGGGCAACTCAAGGCAAGGATGCAGACAAGAAACAAGATTGTGATCATGGCTATGATTGTCAAAGAGGTGGTAGCAGGCACCATGATGGTGCTAGTCCTCCTTCCTCTTCACCTTCATCATCATCATCTTCTTCTTCTTCTAACTTTGATCACAACCACATGAAGTGAGATCGTAATGGAGGTGATCAAGATAATCAACAAGACCGAAATGATCAAAGGGACCATCGAGAAAGGTAAGATTAAGGACGTAGAAATTCAAGGAAGGCACATCACCATGAACGAAGGAGTAGTAGAGAGCATCGTATGCATCAAAATCAAGGCCTCGATGAGCCTTTACTTTCTACTCAAGGTATGCTCAATATTGCAAAGACAATATAAATTCCAACAAGTCATGTGAAAGATAGTCAAATCAAAAGGCTAGACATGAATAATATTCCTCGATTTGAAAGGGGATATAACTCTAATCTATAGAACATCTTCAAGCTTTTCAAGATGCATGCACATTGCAAAACATAGAGAATGAGTGGCAAAAAGCTTAAGGTATTCCCATGGACACTCATTAAAGAAGTAGAAAACTGGTACTAGTCCTTAAAACTGGAATTTATTAGATGATGGACTACCATGCTTGAATTTTTCAATGATAAATAACAAATGTACTCTAGAGTGTCCAACTTGAGAACATAGATCCAAGGATGAAAACAAGGAATACATGAGCCCTTGGATGCAAACATCGATCAATACTATTCCCTAATGCACAAATGTCCTGGCCATGATTATTCTCAACTAGATCAACTTCACCACATTGTAGACAAGCTTTGATTAGAAATGAGGATAACCCTTAGTATCTATGCCCAAGGGTGATTGTTAGAATTAAGCACCCATTAAATACAAAGACTAATTGAGCATGTAGCTAAAGAGAAGGGTAAATTAAGAAAAAGAGAAAGTGTAGAAGAGTACAACCGCAATCCTTTCATTCGCAAGAGGAAGGCTCGATTCTATGATAGTGACAAAGAATCCGCACTTGATGAGGTTGTGAATAGGAAAACCTTACCACTCCAAAAATTTCAATCTAAAATTACAGCTAAGGTTGAATAGTTATGGGACTCCATGGATAGCAGATTTCAAGCTGTCTTAAAAATCATTGAAGAGTCCAAAGAAATGATCATGAGTGTAAGAGGTGCAAGGAAGTTAAACATGCCTATCAAAGAGATAAGGGCAAGATTGCTACAATAGATGAAGTTGTGGAAAGCATATCAAATGACAATGGTGGATGTGACATTTTTCAGTATGAACATCATAAGAGATGTTGCCCCATAGTGTCACACTTACAAGAGTCTGGGATGTATGCTTTGAATCCATGACTAACACAAAGGCAAACATCTAAAATATTACCTTATCCTCAAGGTAATTTTAGGAAGTTCCACCAACAATAGCAATATTATCCAAGCGGAAATCCATGGCAACCATATGGGTAGTATTAATAGTGGTAAAAATCACAATCATGGGTGCTAGCACCACCAAGGTAGCAATACCCTTACAAACAACATAATCCATATGGGTATTATGTTCAGCAATCCTTCGCTCCACGTGACTCCTCCAATCACGTTTCTACTTTCCAACCTCACTACTACCCTCTTAATAATTACTGAATGCATTCTCCACATCCAAAGAGGGATACCACCTCTTACCCTTATCCTCCTCCTATTTATACACATCTTCCTCCTCCAACCACATAGCTATGACCTACTCCACCTATGCAGGATGAACTACTAGCTCAACTGCAACAATGCAATGCTACTAGGGACATTAACCTACAACCGATTAATCAACTAAGTGGTTTGGATACTTAATCAAAGAAAATACCTTTCTTCTAACCATGCATTCCACCTAAGCCCTCAAATACACCTATAGTTGACAACCCTATTCCTTTTTCTTCCTTTGTATCAAATTCCTTTGAGTCCCCTTCAAACAAAACATCACCTAGGATCCATACTGTTATGCTTAATCACGATGTATCTTATTGAATCTATGTTGAAAACCTTCCTAGGAAGTTAGTAGATCCTAGAAGTCCTCTAATTTATTTGTAGATTACTAAAAATGAATTGTGCAAAGCTCTTCTCGACTCAAGTTTCAATGTCAACCTGATTTCTCCTAAAAGTTTCCTCCTTTAAAGAAGAGCAATATCATATTAGAATAGGCAAACTAGTCCATCACTATTCCATTAGGATTGGTAGAAGACATTTTGATCACTATTTGTGGGTGGTCTTATCTTGCCAATTTCCTAGTGATTAAGGTGGAGAACTACAAAGGGGATTTCCCAATCATCATGGGAAGGACATGGCTTAGAACCATTGATGTAAGAATGGGCATCAAAGATCTTTCCTTAGAAATATCCAAAGAAATATATTCAGAAAGATCGAGAAGATGTGAGTTCAATGCATCACATATAGTGATACAATGTGCAATTGTGTGTAGAAGCTCTAGGTCATGAAACAAGCATCCATCTCTACATGCAAGCAGTGTGCACCAGAAGCAGAAATTCAAAGGTGCCTATATGTAGTAGCCACAAAATAGGAGGGCACACAGTTGTTGATTGCTAATTCTAAGAGTAACATACTTTACATAGAACCAACTAAGAGCCTAACATGTGCATATGTTGCAAGTATGGATGAACTAGAGCAAGTTCAACACCAACTCTCTAATTATGCAAATGATGATACTTATTAGGAAGAGTTGAAAATTCCTAAAAATTTTAGATAGGAACCCCTTAAACTAAAAATGCTACCAACTAGCATGGAACATGTGTTCTTAAAAAATGAAAAGCTAGTCATAATCAATGCAAATCTTACCCAAAAATATAAAAAGATGTTGTTGAATGTAGTTGAAAAATGGTTAGCTACTTTTGCTTAGTCATATCCTAAACTCATAGAGATTGATCCTAGGATATGCTAGCATTGCATCTACACTGATCCAACCATGAATCCAAAGAGATAGCCATAGAGATGATTGAATTCCAAACTGAAGTAGATCATCAATGAGGAAATTGAACAACTCCTCAAGGTAGAGTTCATTTATCCCATTGCAAATAGTGAGTGGGTTAGTCCCTTCGTAATTGTGTCAAAGAAAGATGGTAAGTGGTAGGTTTGCATTGATTTTTGGCTATTGAATATGGCAACATTCAAGGACCATTTTCCATTGTTATTTGTTGATCAAGTGTTAGACACAATATCTAGTCATTGCTACTATAGTTTTCTAGATGGTTATAATGGGTATAACCAAACTTAAATTGCACTAGAGGACCAAGCCAAAACAACATTCATGAGTCTCTAGGGAACTTTTGCATATCGCAAGATGCCTTTTGATCTATGCAATGCTTCTGCTACATTTCAATGCATGGTTCTAAGAATTTTTCAATAGCAAATCAGTAGTGGTGTGGAAGTCTTCATGGATAACTTCTCCACTTATGGAGCTATATTTGAGCAAGCCCTGGACTACCTTGAGCAACTACTAAAATGATGTGTTGAGACAAACCTCAAGCTCAACTAGAAAAAGAGTCATTTAATGATTTAGGAAGGCATTGTATTGGGGCATAGAATATCACAAGAAACAATTAAGGTTGACCCCAAAAAATAAGGGTCATCCAAGGAATAACCCACCAACTAGAGACTGCAAAAATGTTTGATCATTCCTTAGGCATACTAGCTATTACCAGTGATTCATAGAGAACTTCTCTAAGATTGCAAATCCTTTGGTAAAACTAACAAAGAAAGATGCTCCATCTATCTAGATTGCAAAATGTGAAAAAGCATTCTAACAACTGAAAGAGAAACTTGTAGAAACCTTAATCTTACAAGCACCTAACTGGTCTAGAAAATTTCATGTCATGATAGATGCATCAAATTATGCCTTGGGATTTGTGCTTATGCATATGGATAACAAGAAACATCTATATTACATCCACTACACTAGCTGAAGTATTGTGGATGCATAATTGAACTACACCACTATAGAAAAAGAATTGATGGTAGTGGTGTTTGCTCTAGAGAAGTTCATGGGTTATGTGCTTGGATACAAGGTGTGTGTGCACATGGACCATAGTGCCATCCACTTCCTGATGGAAAAGCCAATGGTGAGCCCCTATGTCATACCGTGGTTGGTGATCTTGTAGGAATTCAATCTTGCAATGATAGATCGAAAGGGCATTGAGAATGTGGTCATTGATCACTTGTCTTGGTTGCGATGGGATGAAAAAGAGGAAAAAAGCCCACCATTTGATATGTTTCCTGATGAAATCCTCTTTGCTAGAGCTATAATTGAACAATTTTCCAATGAGCTTAATTGGTATGATGGCATTCTCACCTATCTTCTCACTTAGGAGATTGCACAAAGGTCAGACCATCAGAAGAAACAACAATTTCTTTACTAGGTAAAATAGTTCATGGAGATCAATGGACACCACTACAAGGTGTGCACCAATGGCTTGGTTCATTGGTATGTCCTTGATGCTGATCAACTATGCATTCTCCAAGATGCTCGTGAAGGTCCTTGTGGAGGCCACTATGCTGGAAGATACATAGCCATTAAAATCTTGATGGCAAAGTAATATTGGCCAACAATCTTCAAAGATACTCACCACTATGTCCACTCTTGTGAATGATGCCAATGAGATGGTGGAATGATAGTTTGAATGGAGGAACCTCAACAATAGATTCAACCACTAGAACCCTTTAACATCTAAGACATTGACTTCATGGATCCCATCAAGCCCATGTTAAATGGAAAGGTGTACATTATAGTTAAGGTTGACTATTGGATGAAATGGGCAGAAGCAACAGTCATCATTGACTATACATCTTCTATTGTTGCTCAGTTTGTACAACAAAATGTTGTAAATAGGTTTGGTGTGCCACATGCATTAATGTTTGATAACAAAACTCACTTTATAGGTACTACTTTTCGAAAGCTTATGCAATGCTTGGGGGTTGAACATAAACTCACAACACCATACCATCCCTAAGCCAATGGTCAAGCTAAGATTACCAATAGGAAAATCACAAGGATTCTAACAAGAACTATTAGCAAATATAGGAAAGACTGGAGCACAAAACTCAATGATGCCATTTGGGCCTACTACTTAACATGGAAACTTCCTATAGGTTATTCTTCCTATGAGCTTGTGTACATGAAATTACCAACACCTCCTATTCAATCCGAGCTCCATACACTTTCAAAAACTTGTGACCTCAACCTTGACTTGATTCTAGCACTAAAAGAAAGACTAATGAATCTCAACTTGCTAGACAAAAACTGATTGGTGGCCTTATCATCTAACAAGTTGCACAAGGCCTACAACAAAAAGTGCCATGACCTTAAAATCAAAAAATTCAAATTTCATTCAAGAGATAAGGTTCTCTACTAGAACACCACATACGTACCTTAATGAACTAAGTTTCAAACATTGTGGGAAGGATGTTACATCATTTAAAAAAAATTTCTTCTATGATCATGATGATCTACAAACCTGAGAGCCCAGACAAGAAATAGTTGGTCAACATCCAACAAGTCAAACCTTTCCATGAACATAAGCCAGCAAATATAACAAACACCTCATCTGATGAACAACCATGCTCCATATTTTGGATCTCCTCCTTTCAACTTAGTCATGGGGGAGATGGCCATCCATGTTAACCATATAAGCAGCTCCTCAGTTTTTCATCTTTTTATTTTACACATTCTTTATTTTACATCTTCTTATTTTCATGTTATTAATATTTTATAATTTTTTTTTACACCATTGTTAGCACATTTGCTATTTCTTGAATATTTTACACTTTCTTTTATATTTTCTTTTATTTTATTTAGTGTTATTTTCTAAATTTTTGTCAATAAGTGTCAGGTACAATGGTAATGCGTTACTTAATGGGGGTATGTACGATTCTGTTATTTGATTATTGGTGTCTGGATTCTGGCTTTGAATTTCATTATAGATAATTAGGACATGGTTTCCTTTTCATGCAATAGGCAATGAGTCCATAAGATCCAACCATTCACAAACTCTATGGTTTTCCTTATTCTGAAAATGTGTAATCCCTTTTTCATTAATAAAATTTTAATGAACTTGTGACTTTGGTAGTTTTCAAAATTGGAAAATATTCAAAGGTTTGAATAGGATGTGACTTCAAGGAAATTTGGTATTCTTTGTGCCTTTTTTTTCTTGGGTGCATGTGTGTTTTCATGGATTCCTTGCCGTTGCATGTCAACCAATAAAAGGAAGTTGAATATGTCTTTGCATGGTGTGGTTTTCATAAAAAATGATGGGAATTCAAAGCACACTCCTTAGACAAAATAAATGGGCTACAAGAACTAGTTATGGGACTAGAAAAACATGTCACCCATGCTTGAAGGTCCCGTCTAACTAAGACTCTTCCTCACTTCCTACTTCTCTTTTCTTGTTTAATAAGGAACAATGGTTGCTCTATGGGAGAACTCTTGTGTCTCAGGGGGATGAAGTGGTCTTAGAATGGTGATGCAAAGTCATTGAACATGGTTGGTTTTGTTCTAGACTAATGATGAATCTTATCAAGTCATTTAACCATAAAATTCATAAGGGACTTCATGTGACCTTAATCAGGAACTTCATTCCACTCTCTCTCATTCATCTATGCTTTCCATGTCTCACCTCATTGTTGGTTTCATGTTCTTGTTCAATGTCCTAGTTTGATGTGTCAAAATTCTTAGGTAGTTTCTTCCGAGTTTTTGTACTTAACCTTCCATAACCATTAATCATCCATGGATCCCATAGACTCTTTGGTTTGAAGTTATGCAAGGGCATAAAAGGCTTGTGCCTACTTTGGGGAGGACCCACTTGCATATCTTTTGGTGGGGTTAGTTAAATTCTTTATCCTTAGACACTCTTACAATCAAATTCTTTTATCTACCTCATCAATGACATCTAATTGTGCACATCTTCACAACATTTTTCAGTGAACTTTCCTTTTTATTATTTTGAATTCTTACACTCTCTTCAAATATTTTCTTATGTAGAAATTTTTCAAATTTAATGGACCTCTTATCTATTTTACTCTACTTGTCAACCTTCCCACTAACACTCCTAAAGGAATCGATCTACCATAGTCACAACCTATCCGAGTGTAACCACTGATGAGACAAGGTATTTAATAGCTATGTGTTACACATTACGTACTAATTCACAATTCTATTGTGATTGTAGTGGGAAGCATGGAATGGAAGTGGGACTATCTTCACCAAGGATGATGTAGCAGCACCTTATGAGAAGAATTGCTCATGATTGTTGGATCTTCTCCCTTACTCTTCAGTTGCCAAGAGGCATTCAATGTTAGTTTCATCTAGGATGTTCACTTCTCTTATCATAAACACCCAATTTTGTAAAGATTATAAATCCTTACACTTGGGCACTTAGAGTGTATTTGTTCCATCTAAGTCAATTTGTATGTTAGTTAATAATCCTATACCTACCCAATATTTCGTAAGGAACTTGTTCCTTCTCTTCTTCACTTGAGGATGAGTTTTCATTTAGTCATGGGGGTATGATGAATCATGTTTTTGCATGCTCCAACATCAGGTATCAAATGTCAGAGCCTCAACATTAGGTATCCAATGTCAAAGCCAGGACATGATGTTTGATATCTGATATCGCAGGGTATATGTTGACCTATATAGTGCTTGGGTTACGATTTTGATATCAGTTTTTTTCATAGTTAGTGAAGCTCTTGTAGTTTGTTTCATCTAGAGTTAGAATATTTTCTGAGTGTCTACAATAGGAGTTTGAGTGTGTACAAATCTTTGTTCGAACACTGATGTACCTAAGCACAATAGTGTGATGGGAATAAAAATGAACTCTTCGACAATCCTTGTAGCATTGAGAATAGTTTAATGTTTTCTTTAATGCACTTTACTTTAATGCACTTTGATTAAGTAATTAATTTCCAATTGTTAATGAACACAAGCATGACCACTTTGAGCATATGTGTATCACTTAGTAACCCAGGAACGCTTAACATTTGGTAGTCCAACAACACTATATGCGTTCAGGATATGTCCAAGAAAGTGGAATGGGTACTTGTGTTAGGGTAGCTAGGTAGTAGATAAATTAGATCCTAAATTACTCTACCTTGCATTATTGTTGTAGGTGATTAAATTTATAAAACCTAAAATAATAAAAATCATGTACCTCAATTACACTTAAACCATATCCTTGAGCTTCACAAGTGTAGTTGAGAAGACAATGAATGTTCTCAATATCCATTTCACTTTCTAGAAGAACTAATGCACTGGAGAACTATAGGTCCATAGAATTTGACCAGATCATACATAAATGTCTTAGTGATTCATATGGTTGGGCATAGGGGTACCTTGCCACTCATCACTCTTCCTAAGAATAGGGCTAGTTTATGCCTTTTGAATTCTTTCAAACAAGGGCTCACCTTAGTTGCTAAGTGGTTGGTTCAACATTTGCATGCCTCTGGCATTATTTGGAGTCTTCCCCAGTTAAGGCTCCAACAAACATTTCCCAAAAATAAGCCCTTTTGAAAAGGTATCCATCATGTTAATTGGATCCTCTCTCCCCATACTATCACCATTCCTGAGTCCCATTCCTTCAAAACTATTTGGAGGGCTTGGCAAGCTTTACACCATTAGATAAATTAGACTAATGTCAAGATCAACCCTACTCTTCTTTCTAATCTTTTCCCTTAGTGGTTGCCCTTATCACCTACTCCTCTTACCACTATGAATGCAAGGGGTAGCCACTACTTGGTATCACATATCAATGGATTTCCTAGGAAGTGTTTGAAAATTTTTATGGGGACTCCAAAAAAATGCATCATTGTGTACATTGAGTTTATGATTTCATTCATCAATACGTGTAATTGAAAGTTTTGGTCCAAAGTAGTTTTCATGGCCTCCATTGGACTAATGGATCAAAACTTCTACTATATAAGCCACATGCTTCCTTTTAACTATTGCATGATTCCTCAATTGTCATTCAATGTTGTAAAAGATCTTGGCAAGGACGAGAGTCTAAGCAATTCTAGATCTTCCTCTTCAACCAAATTTGGAACATTTTGACTCTTCCTAAAATTCAACAGTTTCTTTGGTGTCTTCTCCATCAAGGTTTACCCATCAACAAATGCCTTGAATATCTTGGGATTCACACTCCTCAATGCCCTCTCTATGGTGGAATTGAGGATTTTGTTCATGTTTTTTGGCATTGCCCCTTTACCCAACATACATGGGGATGGGCTTCTAAAGTTATCCCTTTGTGCAAGCTTTCTCAAGATGACATTATGTTTGCCTTTTTTTCTACCACTTCATGAACTTCAGATTTCTTTGAAAGGTTATTAAGCCCATTGTTTTATATTATATATGGAAATGCAAATGAACTATTCTTTTTTAGAGGATTGATTATTTATATATCTATCATCTAACTATTATGAAGAAATTGCAAATGCTCTACCTTGTTCACTTCCAAATCATATCTCATGCTTCAAAGCTCAAGCTAGATACTAATCAGTTGATTCATTTATTGTAGCCTTAGAGCAGATACGTGAGTCCTAACATTCCTCAACACGACTCACTTCACAACAATGTCTCTTCATAATTTTGGGTGTTTTCTACTTCATCCAATTTTCTACCACTCTTGTCTATTCTTGTTTTTAGTTGATCCTTGGTGGATGGTATATCTCTAGATTGTATTCCTCCACTTTGGAATTGGTTGTTTGTAAAGATGTTTCCCTAGATAACATCCCTAGTTCATTAAGTTTCCTTTTACTTCTATATCTAGTTTAAATGTCTTGATGTTGAAAATGTATTTAATGCTTTTTTTCTATTAATAAAACTCACTTTTCGAGGTCCCCCCATGATCCATGGCTAAAGCATATGTGAAACAAAAAAAAGAAATTCAAAAATTAGAGTCCAAAGACCCACATGATCTATTGGACAAATATTATATCTTCATGAAAAATAAAGAGATATTATATAGAATGACCAAACACTAATAGAGTTAATGAATATAAATCATATAAGTTTTTTGTTATACATTATAATACTATCTCAATAGGGTAGTCATAGCACAAAAAAGAAGCATATGCAACTCATGTTCAAGGTCCTCTAACTCGCTAAAGCTACAAGTGCACTGTTTTTGTGGGAGTTAAATCCATCTTCCACTTTCAATTCTAAGATGATAGCAAATTTTTTGCATTTAATTTATTAGATATATTATGGTATAAATAAAATTGTTTCTTGCCTTGTACATTATACCACAACTATGTTAAACCTTTTGCTTGAGTAGGTGTCTATGCCTACGATTTTGATGCACTTCCTCCTAAGAAATATTCCATTTTCTTAACCATTGCATTCTTTGAAAATACCACCACTGATCATGTGAATAGTCAAAAATTGCTTTACGTAATTTGTCATGCCTTAAAGATATTCAAGCTACAAGGGTATGGAATGAATTGGCACATAAATTCTACATATACATGCAATACAAACATTATTCATTTAATATAAAGTAGAAATTGATTTTCATTACAAACATCAACATAAGTTAGGTTACATGAGAAAGGGAAACCTCCCATATTCAAAATAGTTTTTATTTCGAAGAACATTCATTAACCGTACACAAAACACAGCAAGCATCAAACAACGATAGCAAATCCCTATTTCCGGATCCCTTCCCACCTTATATATCTGTTTATGTTGATCTATCCGGTCTTCCTCCTCGAGGAGGCTTAACCAATACGGAGTTTCACTCTACTTTTAAAATCAGATCTCCCTCTTTCTGAAGCAGTATCACCGTAATAAGTAGGAATATCAGTAGCGGAAGGAGGATATGCCTGACGTGGAATGAGCATGAGTCTACTCTGGCGTCCAGTGGACAAGCCGTACGACTCCTGCATATCCACATCATCAGGGACTCCAAATTCAGGCGCCCAATCAAAGCTAAACACAAGCGCAGCAACCGAGATCTTCAATGCGGGAACCGCCAAAACTGCGCCGGGACAGCGTCTGCATCCGGCACCGAAGGGCAGCATCTGGAAATCCAAGAGCCCAGAAACATCCACGGGTGACTGGTGCATGAATCTTTCCGGCCTGAACTCCTCTGCGTTTTCCCACACTCGTGGGTCTCTGCTTATGCCCCACAGATTGAACAGAACCTTGGTACCCTTGGGAATGTGGAATTTCTCTCCCATTGTTACGGGTTCTGTGCATTCGTGCGCCAGTCCCAGTGTTATGGGTGGATGCAGACGCAGAGTTTCCTTGATGACGCAGTGAAGATATTTCATGCTCTCCACGCATCTCTCGTCAGGCTTGGCTTTGCCCTGCTGGGCTACCACCGACTGAATATCTTGGCGCAGAGTACGCATGATTTGAGGGTGCCGAACCAGTTCACTCATTGCCCACTCCAGTGCTGCTGCAGTTGTTTGCGTACCTGCTGCCACGAAGTCCTGCACACATTGCGTTACACCACCCCCAAACTGCGTGAGTAAGTCCAGGGGCATGATCTACCAGAAGTTAAGAACAATCTGTTCGCTGGATATAGTTTATTATATGATTATTCGCTTTATCGCAGAGTGCACAAATTACGGTTAACTGGTTCAGTAGAGATGGTCATTGTATACCTACCAATAAATGCTGGAAACTACAGCAGAGTTTAGGGTTATCTTGGAAAGGTCGGTCTCACGTACGAGCAAAGTTTTTAATTTTGCGAGCAGTCTGTGATGATGGCTGATACGCTACGAGAGGATAGCAGGGTCAGCTGCAGAAATTGAAACGTAGGAGCCAACCCACTGAATTGGTTGTAACAGGGAAATTGTAATTCAGAGTTCTAAAATCAATGTTGAAACCTAGAAGATGGAAATCATCCATATCCATCACCGTTTTTGAAAAACACAAAGTGGGGTAATGAAAACACCTTGTTAATCATGCAGATTCTAGATTAGTATTCTACCATACTCCGTATAGTGTAATTTGCCGGACATATTTTTTAAAGTTCCAGTTAAGTGAAGCTGCAAAGGGCAAAGTTCAAGTGTGATTAACAATGGTATGGAAGTACTAGAGTATCTAACACCGAACCATCGAAATCAAATCATGGTAAAAAAAATGTGTTATTTAGTTGCACAGACGTGCCTGTATCAGTTTTCCATTGTTTCTACATTTTCGAACTTGTCGCACTAAGTACACAAGCTTTTTCTACCGAAATCCTGCCAAAATTCACAAGGAGTATACTTTAAACTTTAAACTTCGAAGGCTTGGTTCCTCGCAAAATATATAGACTTATTCGATGCCTTAAAATTTTAAGGATGAATCTTAAGCAAATTGATTTGCTGAAAAGCAAACAATCACATGAAACAAGAAAACTGATAACAAAGCAGTAGAATATGTCGATAACATTGCTGGTAGACGCACCCGCATGATGCTATGGGCAGTATCCATGTCGATGACGGGATCGGTCTGGGTGAGATCCAGAAGCAAATCCAGAAAATGCTTCCTGTCATCATTTCCTTCTCCTTCTCCCACTCTGTGCGACCGATCCTCCAAAACCTTGCCCAGAACTTCGTCGAGTACGGCTCTCAGACGCCTGCATCGCTTACGGATTCCCTGCAAATCAAACCATCTCAGAAACGGCAAAAAATCAGCAGCATTGAAGTCACCCAGAAGCCTACTTCCTTCATCCAGCAAAGCCTTAGCATCCACCGGGCTACCATTCCCTAAAACGAGTTCTTGGGCGCCAGCCATCATTCTCAAGTTCATGTTCACCATAAGTTCTACACAGGCCGCTGTGAAGTCAACTGCTTTTCGACCATGGCAGCTCTGCTCCCACAGAAACTGTGCCATGCCCCAAGCCTCGGAAGCCATGATCTCTGTGCATAATTCCACAGTCCTCTGATTCAGCAACACCGATGTAGACATCCTCCGTAGATGTTTCCAGCGCTTGTTGCAGGGTGCCAGGAGAATGTCGTTTGTGCCAAAAATGGCTTCCCCTGCGGCCGTGATGAATCTTCCGGCAAAGGCTTTGTCATGGGTTTTCAGGAAGAGCTTGGCCTTTTCACTGGATGATACCACAATGGTGGGATGTGATCCTAGCCTTATGCCCATGATGTCGCCATAGTTTTGTGCCAGTTTCCAGAGGCTGCGGTGAGGAATAGGTCGCAACTGCAACAGATTTCCCACCACAGGTAGCCCGGGAGGCCCCGGAGGAAAATTTCTGAATCGCTGGCGATCCAAGAAATGTAAAAGAAGTGCAAGCAGCAGCATTGGAAGAACAAAGCACAAGAGGATGTCTTGAATCATCATCATCTTCCTTGTGATTGAAAATGTTGTCGAGTATTCAAACAACTTTGATTAACAAGTCTAGCAATACTAGTTTCTTTCTGCTCAATCACTTGAATTATATAGCGTTATAGCTTTAAAGAATTGCAGTCTGTTCCGAGATCATTTTTTCAACATACGGAAGCTATACTAGATTTTTTTGCTCGATCATTTGGCTTACCAGTGCAGCAGTGAAGAAACGAAGATATTTTACAACAATGGGTGGATGTTGACGACTCTATCATGACACGTGTTTGTCTTAATTAGAGTTTGTTGACAACTGTATCGTCACGTGTTTGTCTTGATTGAACTTCTGACAAACAATGCAATTAGGTGGCACGCCGTATGCAGTGACAACCCGGTTAATCAAGGCGATCAGACTGAGTTCGTAAGAAAAACAGTAAAAGAATATTGTCTCGCATTCAAATTTCAATCCATGTTAATTGCATACGTGATACGTGATAAAACCTACAACAGATGGCAGGAACTTCTTCTGTTCGAGCAGAGACAACAGCAGCAAATTTCTTCTGTAGATTGCTTTATTCCATCACCAGCGTATGCTCTTATATTAGATAAGTAATTTTGGACAATTGAAATACGTCGTTTTGAGGGAACAATCATTCGGCTACCAATTTACACACATGTAAATTTGTACCTTCAACTTTACGGACAAGTAAATTTATACCTTCAATAAACAGGGTGAAATAAATGCACAATGCAAAGATAGCGTAGAGTCAAATCACTGAAATACGTTGTGATATTGAGCAGTGCATTAACTTCCGTTGACTCTGTTCACAGATAATTTGTTGCGCAGATGTTGCTGTGAGAAAGAAACGACAAATACGTTTTGATATTGATCTGCAGGATTCGTTGAGCAGTACATTAACTTCCGTGACTCTGTTCACGGATAATTTATTGCACGGATGGGAAAAAGAGAAGCGGGTTCAGTATTTTCTCGCTTCTCTGTTAAAAGCAAAAGCAGGATATAAATTAATAAAGTAGATAGTGCAAATAAAGTGCAAAATAATAACACTAAATAACACATATTAATGTGGTTCACTTTTTTCTTGAAGGAACTTCAAAAAAATCTTTTTTCACTTATAAATAATAAGAATACAAAAATTTCTCTTTAGTCAATTATCAAAGATATACAAAATTAACACACCTTCAAGAAAAATATTCTTGGAATAACAAGGACAAATCTCACATTCCTTTAAAAAAAATTCTTAAAAACCTAAACTCACAAGGTTTATTTATGTGTCTCTCCCTTTAGCCTCTCTTTCTCACTTTGGTTGTTGGTTTTCCTTCTGCCTCTTCACCCATTTGCCATTTCCCTTGGATTTATAGCCAAGGAAAATGCCTTGTGCAACCTTTGTTGAATACTACCTAACTTAGCAGTCAACTTGTGCGGCTAATTTTCGTTGCCTAACTTAGCAGTCAACTTGGGCAGCTAATTTTGGTTAGCTTAGCAAACAGCCTTCCTTTCCCTTCTTTTTATTTATTTATATTAATGTGACATGGGCTTCATGTTGGAGAGACCTACACACATCAATCTCCCCGTCCCAACTACATGAAGGGCATAGCGATTTTAGCAATTTCTTGACAGATCTCAATCTTGTCCTTGGATAAGGTTTTTGTCATTATATCCAAACCATTTTCACTTGTGTAAATCTTCTTCAATTCCAATTGCTTGGAATTTAATACATCTCGTATTTAGTGATACCTCACGTCAATATGCTTTGACCTTGAATGAAAAGAAGCATTTTTACTGAGATGTAAAGCACTTTAACTATCATAGTACAAGATATACCTACCTTGCTTACACTTGAGCTCCTATAGGAATTTCTTCATCCATAGTAATTCCTTGCTAGCTTTAGTAATTGCAATGAACCCTACTTTTGTTGTTGAAAGCGCAACACAATTTTGCAGCTTTGATTGCCAAGACACAACTCTCTCTGCAAAGGTTATCAGATAACTCGAGATGGATTTTTTAAAGTTTACATCTCTAGTCATATCAGCATTAGAATAGCCCTCTAGTACAAGCTTTCTACTTCCAAAACAAAATGAGAGTTTGGAAGTTCCTCAAAGGTACCTGAGAATTCATTTAACTATAGCCCAATGCTCTCATCTTGGATTGAAGAGGAATCTACTCACAACACCAACTACATAAGCAATGTTTGGCCTTTTATGACTAGTTTTTTATTCTTTAGATAAACATATTCAAGAGATTCAAGTAAATTTTTCACCTTGATGAGCTCTAGTATGATTCATTGAGGATCTTCAACGTTTTTCAATTAATGTTTCTCCTAATGTGATATCTTCCATACAAATTTTTTCTCATATATTCCATTTCATCTATTTTTTCCACATAGGAACTTGTATGTTTCTCCACATCTTTCATACAAATTGTAGATTTAACATCATTTTTTACTATTAACCATTAGGTGTCTACTTGCTCTCTAGCTTCTGCATATACACTTGTTCTAAATTGTTGTTGCATGCAAAAATAGTGGTTTCTTTAACATTCTAGATTCACCAAATACAAATACATCTTGTATCATTGTATGCAATGCATGGAATGCATTACCTCTTAATAATACTTATTTTTCTTGGAAAATTCAAAGGAAATATTTTTGATACCTAGCTTAATATCAATGGTGCTAAGCCATGCTCTTCTTTTAATAATGGGAAACTTACCCTTATCATTATGGATAACAAGGAAATCACTTAGATATGATCGTTTACTAACAATGATCAATGTTCTTTAAAAATTACTTTTTGAAGAATAAAGGTTTTAGCACTTGTAGATTTTAAGGAAAACTTACTAATATCCTTAAGCAATTTGAAAATAATTCAAATCAAATGAGAACTTAGAGGTCTTACAACATATGTTATAAGTTCTTAAAAATATAAGGAAAGGATCATAATAAGAAAAATCCTCAAATCAAGATAATTAAGATGATGAAAAAATAATAACAAATAATGCTAAAGAAATGTTGAAAAAATATAAAAGAAACCAAATCATTTAAATTAAAGCATAGTTATAGTAACATTAACATTTGATCAATGATAGGAAATTATATTTTATCATTAAAATGGAGGATGAAATTTCTAATGGATTTGAAAACTATCTTTAATAAAGGAAGAATGAAATTAATTTTAAACTAAGAGAGAAGAAAATTCAATCTTTTCTATCTTGCTTCTATTATAAACTTAAGATTTCAACCTCTTTTTGGGGAAACTTTGAAGTTGATGTTAAACATAAGAGTTGATATTAGAGGAATAAGAGAACTAGTGCTCACAATACTCTTTGATTACTATTAAGAAATTTGGTGGAAATTTATCTAACCTTGAAATAACCTTCAAACTAGGAATTTATAGCCTCAAATTTATCTTATGATCTTTTTTCTTGGAAATTGAAACAAATGTTTAGAGAGTTGATGCTAAAGTTAATGCTTAAGTTTATGTTGGTGTTAACTCTATCATCAATTTTAAGTATGGTATAGAATCAATGCTAAAGTTGATACCCAAGTTGACGCTAACATTGATTATAGTGTTATTTGTTTATAACTTGATTTCATAAAGTTTTAATACTATTTTGAAGTGTTGAAGCAATTTCTATATGTTGGGATAAAATTAATGAAGAAAATGATAATTATATTTAGATATTATGATTTTAGATTATTAAATAATCCCTACACCATCAACTTGTCCTAGTGAAACTATGATAAACTAATTAGTAAACTCTAACATGATGTTGATCTTCCTTATTGGGGTAGGTTTGAAACCTTGTACATATCTTATGAAATAAGGTTAATGTTTGAATCTAAGTCTAATAGAGCGTTGCATAGAATATTTCCTACAATTTGTAGATAGATTACTAAGCTTTTCATGCCCATTCTCTTCTTAGAAAAAGTATTTGATTTACTCTAATCGGATATAGCATAAGTAAGCATGAAAATTTTAACATTTATTTTAGCATTAATGAATCTCATTGACTACTATTGGGCATTTGAAGATGTCTAAAGCCCCATTGGAATTGCCACGGATTATTTTCATTAAGATTGAGATGGAATAATAAGTCTAGTAGCATTATCAATAATCATGGAAACTACCCTAAAGAAAGGATGCTTTCTATGTTGATGCATCAGGATACTAGTAGCATTATCCACCTATGTGTTCATAGCCTATACTACAAGAAATCACCTCTTTTAACATGTGAGTATTTAATCAAACCTTAATTTAAGTGACATGATTCATGATTTTTCCTCTTATAACTCTATAAGAGGTGCAAATGAAGTAGCCTTATTTATGTGACATAAATGATGCATCATTTACACTTGTTATTGTTGATGCATAAAATTTGGACGCACCAACACTAGGAAAGAAAACTCGTTTTAAGAAACTATTGCCTAGGGTGCCTCCTATAGGGGTACAAAAACTCAAGAATAGTCTTAGCTAGAGAGGGTTACATGGCCTTTTGAAAATAGTAAACTAAATTGAAAAATCTAGAATTTAAATTAAAAAATTGTCTTGAATATAATAAGTAACTAAAAGAAATAAATTTTTCACTGTCAGTTTGTCGCTATCACTATCGAGAAGAAGACTGCGATCACTGCCTGAAGAGGGAGAGAGAGAAAGAGAGACTACTGCAGGGAGGTGTTGCCTCTCTCGCACTATTGCCTGCATGCCAAATAACAACTAAGATCCAAAAGTCCATAGAACTTTGTAGAGACAAACATAGAATGCAAACCCACCATCAACCATGAGGGGGGAAGAGGATGAAACTGTCAACTACAGTTCGCACAAGGTAGTGACTACCATAGTTTAGAGCTTGCCACCATTTGCCATGAGTGCACCGCCATCTGCCACCTCTTGTGCTCCACCTGCAGCCTCCCAACAGCCGTTGGACACTACATGTCGCATGCATGTAGTGCCTACAAGCCTGCCATGTGCCCTTGCAGGGGGAAGGAGATAGAGAGAGAGTGGCCACCCTTGATTGCACTGCCGTTAGAGTCCATTTTCATTGCATCACTTGTCTGTTGTTGACGTGTCGTGGACGTCTACGTCATTTACTGCCACTGTGCATTGTCAATGCGCGCTAGCCGTAATGTTGCTGACTCCTACTATCACCCCCAACATCACCTGTCGTGCACCGCACATTACTGCCTAGGCCACTTGCATGAGAAGGTTGGTTGCTATTGTTGGTTGAAAAAAAAACCTTGTGCCTGAGAACACAATCGTTCACGTGTCCCTTGTGGGTTGCATGTCTGGTGGAGAGAAGAGGGGGACAACAGAGGTCGAGAGGTGCTTCTGCTGGAGAAAAATAGAACCTCACTTGCCCGTAGAGAGAGACGAGCTCCTACAGACCCCCTGGATACCATGAATGCTTCAATCCGGTTGTTTCTATCTTTAATAGCTATTGCCCGGTAACTGCCACCACCGTCGATGTAACTACTGCCGTCATCTTGCTGCGTCAGTTACTGTAGCCCCATGTTCTATTATGCATAACTCTCACCACATTCTGCTTGTCCTCACATCCACCCTATGCGCTGGAGATTCCCAAGAAAATCTCGGGCACGCGTACAGAAGCATGTAAAATAAAATCCGCATTGGGTACGTAAATTATAATTTTTTATCCGATTTTCAACTCTCAACGAAAACATTCATTGTCGATTAAAATCTTACCTATTTTTACTGCAAATCGCGTCCAATCTTACCTATTTCCTGCAAATTGCATCTGCGTCCAACACCTTTTATTTACAGACGCTCCTCCTATTCCGCCATTGATAGGGATTTGGATGCTTCCGCAGACTCTCCGCTTTATTTCTCTTTTAACTTTAAAATTCTTTGCTTCATCTTCACTTTTTTATCTCTAAGCAGTGACGAAGAAGGCAATGAGCATTTCTCCTGATGAAGGGGGTCTCGTCTGCCCAGTCTAATTTGGGTGACTGGGTAGGAGACTTGCCTTATCAGATTCGGAATTACATCTATCATTCTATACTTTTTATTTTTTTTAATTCATCATCGTCTTTCCTGGAAAATCGATCGTTTCCTTCCAGCTGAATTTGGACGAAGTATCTCCTCACAATGAATTTTAGTGGATTTTCGTATCAATTGAGTTGCCTATTTTGCTTAGATTTACCTCAATGATCTTTACTTTTCGTTTTAGTTTATTCAGATGATTTTAGATTTTAGAGAAAAGATTTTTATTTAGTGGATTGGTTTCGTATATTTATTCATGGGCCATGGCCATCTCATGTTGCGTCTCTGGTTTCATATAATGGCCGTGATTCTGGCCAGTCATAAATGCACAACCTGTAAGGAAAGGGAATCAGTTGGTTACAAAACTATTGTCAGGCCTCTCTCCCTCTGCAAGTGCAAACAGAATAGTCGAAGCATACACTTGTTCAAAGTTCAAACAAAATTTCAGCACCATATCCTTCCCAAATCTTTCTGGAGTGAAACATGCAAGAGGCATGAACTCAACCCACAACAACAAATTTGAAAACTCCAAAGACCCACCTCTGAATTTCTTGCTATTCCAACTCTATAAAGCGAGCCCATAAGCCCAAAACGTGTCATGAACTTGCCAAGAGCATTACTAACAACAGAAGTAGATAGAGCTTTGTGAAAATGGTGGTGGGGAAGGGATTTCTGATGTTAAAATCTGATAAACTTTATTGGCTTATATGCTTGGTATTAGTTTTCTACTTTTATTCTATATGCAACCATGTCTGTCTTTGAGCAGAATCGTATTTACGTGGACGACATAAATTTCAAATGCCATGAATGCTGCCATTTTCTGCTTTCCGTATCAAGCGTGTCTCAACATTTAGTGTGGGTTAGGAAGATCATACAATCTTTTCTTTACGATGCATTTAATGTCTGCATTATGCTAAAAATTTCAAATTGTTTCAACTTTGAAGTATAACGAGATTTTTATTGTTTTGCTTGAACCATTGGCCTTAGTTTCCTTTGGTGTATGCACATGACTTTGATGTGTTATGCTAATGTTTTGATGTGCAATGTGATGCTATGAAATATTTACGTAAAAACTACACAAAATTGCAAGTCATGCACAAGGGTAAATTTGTAAAAATGCTAGAAAAAAAAATAGTTCAGATATGTTTGTCTAGTTGCACAGTAGATTCTTCGATTTCTACTTCCATTGTTTGTCTACTTACGTAGCAGATTCTTCAATTTCTACTTCCATTTACTGCAAAATAAATGCATAACACTAATTGCGCCAGTTCAAACTTTTTTGTTTGCTAACTATGATTCCTCGACACAACTGCATAATTTCTGCACAGAGCCTTCACATGGTTGTGCCGTGAGTGCATACCATTATTCTTCTCATTCTGATGTAAATAAAAATATTTTTATATTATTTAAAGCTATGTTTTTTGAGTCTCATGCTTGTCTGCCAACTGAGGCACACTGATATGGTTAGAAGTTAGAACCAATGATCATCGAATATAAAGCATTTGTAGCCTTACATTAAGGAGCCGGTAAAGAAGTTTTTATGCTCTTTCATCTCAATCCCGAGATATCTCTCATCAATTAGTTCTTCTTTGGAAAGTACTGGCAACCTTGACGCCAAAAAAAATAAAATATTTGATTCCATTTTGGACGGACGTCCACACATTGCATATTCATCTCGTTATGAAGTTAAAACGCAATGCTATCAAAAGGTTTTAGGAGTCAAGATTCGATTTCAGTGTGATTGGCAAAAGCAAGTCCACAGTGCTTATATATAGTGTCATGAAGTTAAATTAACAGTATTAAGCACCTTTTATTATTACAACCCTTANTTTAATGCATGCTGCAACCTATTGTTTATCCTATGAAGTTATTTTCTTTTCTTGCTTTCTGATTTGATGCATGCTATCCTTCTACAATAGGTTGGAAGTACATTTGTTTATGATTTTCAGTTTTTTTTTATTTCTTATTCAAATTTCATCTTGTTATTTTTAAATTTATCACTATTTTGTATTTTTAATGTTTTTCCCTGACTCTATTATTGTTTTGCATTTCTAGATTTATGTCATTGAATGACATTTTAATGTTAAAGCTTTTAAAACATTTTTCTAAAAGATTTTTGCTAGCAGAAAAAGAAAAAATAAATACCCTTAGTCACAGTAATTTGGGTAATAGGTAAGTATATTTATTTGTATTTTTTTTAAAATTCATTTTAACTTTTGTGAAGAGTAGCAGTAATATCTCATTTTCTAATTTTTATCATTAATATTTACAGAGTCATAAAGATGGGCTTTATTCAAGAGATAGATAGTAATGAAAATGAAATAGATAGTACTCTGTTGGAGGAAAATGCATGCCAAGAAGAAAATGTCTTAGATTGTAATGTGAAAATTTTGAAACCATTTGCAAAAGGTACATTTATTTTAAAATCTCCATTAAAACAATTTGTAACACAATTAGACACTTATAAGAGTGGAGGAGGTGGAAGCAAAAGATGGAAGTGTCATGTATGTAGCCATGAATTCACTGCAAGTGGTATACGAATACATCATCATTTTTTTCAAACATTAGAAAATAAAACAGGAACAAGTGTTATTGCATGTAAATTTCCATATCCTGATATTCAAAAAGCTATGTATGACTACTTTCAAGCAAAGACTATGATAAAGAGCATTACTGTAAGTGTTCGAACAGAGGAAAATAAGAACAAGACAAAGGATGTTGTACAACTAGCAAAAAGAAAAGTGCTTAAACAAACAGACATAAGTTTTCAAGTTGAAAAAAAAAATAAAAGCTGATGTCAGTATTGCAAAAATGTTCTATGCAAATGGATTACCATTCAAACTTGCATGTACTCCTTCATTCAAAGAAGCAATTCGTTGTGCCATTGAAGAAGGTAATATTTTTAAATTTTAAATTATCATTTTTTATTTAAAATTATTAGTAAAACTAATATTTTTATATGGTAGGTCCATCTTATATCCCTCCAACTGAAGATAAAATTCGAAATGATCTTCTTGATGAGAGGTATGAACTTGGCATGAAAAAGTTGGAGGAATGGAAGCAATTTTGGCATGAACTTGGCATGAAAAAGTTGGAGGAATGGAAGCAATTTTGGCAGCAAAGTGGTTGTTCTATTATAATGGATGGATAGATTGATATTCGTCAACGTCCATTAATTAATATTATAATTAATTGTCAATATGGACCATTTTTTCTTAATGCTACAGATTGCTCTAATCATATAAAAGATGCTAATTTTCAAGCCAAATTATTAGAGACAACAATTGCAACTATTGGTTGAAGCAACATTATTCAAATTATAACAGATTCAGCTTCTATTTGTAGACGTGCAGGAAAAATGATAAAAATGATTCATCCAACTATATTTTGGACTCCTTGTTGTGTTCATTCTCTCAATAATACACTTCGTGATATTGGTAATGCAGGAGACATACAAATTTTCATTTGCAATCATCATTATTCAAATTCCTTGTTCAGGGAATGCAGCAAAAATAAGACTTTCAAAAAGCCTATAGAAACAAGGTAATAGAATACAAAAATTTATATTGTGTGTTTTTTAGAAATTTGATTTATTAATGATAAACTAATTATAAATTTTGTAAAACAGGTATGCTTCATATTTCATAATGTTGGAGAGAATG
>MNCI01007961.1:521283-535233 GCA_015680685.1 Gnetum montanum
AATGCTTAATGTTTCATTGCAATCTTTTATGCAATTTTTAAGCATTAACAATATTTTGAATTTACATTGTACTTGTTTTATATTCTACAACGTTTTTTATATGA
Source organism: Gnetum montanum (assembly GCA_015680685.1). NCBI lineage: Eukaryota > Viridiplantae > Streptophyta > Gnetopsida > Gnetales > Gnetaceae > Gnetum > Gnetum montanum. The sequence continues at coordinate 521,388 of MNCI01007961.1, forward strand.
TATATGAGATTTAATTTTTTAAAAAAGTTAATATATTTAAATTTTCTCTATCACGTCCCTGGCTATGAACCCGTACCCATTTTTTTTTTAGGCACATGTACCCAACACGTTCAGAATCATGAATCCTCGATTCCTCGCTTCCACAAATCGGATTTTTTTGATGCATAGCATCCACCAATTTCGGTTATCTAACACTCAAATTATGGATTTTCTTGTAAATGTCTTCCATTTTATTGTCTGATAATTCTCAAGGATGTATCATTCTACTTTTTCAGACTTGCAAAATAATACAAGCTACAACAATCATATCGATTCATAGCAACTTATAAATGGTTATTTAATTTCTTGGCTGCTTAGTAATGAATAGTTTGGCTATTTTTTCTTGTTATCAGTGGAATCATATTTTGACAGTGGATAAGGGCAATATGCCAATTTAGAATTCATAGTAAATTTCACTATTTCAGTTTTCGCATTTTGTACAACTGCCACATACTACAAAACAAAATGTTCCCATCCTATAATACTTTATTTCTTCTTGTGCAAAAACATGTTAAAGACCTTTAAAAATTAGAGAAATATATAGCTTGCGATTAAAAGGTCCAAAATGGTGGTAAGGTGGAGGTCTAGGTTGCTATTTCGAAAAATGATGGCAAATTTAGTCCTGTGGAATTGTTAAAACATCAACACCCATAGAAAAAATTTTATACCTTACCGACATGAAAACTTTTAATTTATTATAGAAAAAGTTAAAGTGGATGGAGAACCAACTCTTAAGGAAAAAAGACACATTGCTGTCATTGCCAACAATGTGACCTTGGGACAAGATGATTATTACCATGATTTATGAAATCCCATTCTTATTTCAAGGCATTTATTTTAATCCTATAATTTATTAGTTTTCAAACAAGTAGTTGTTGATGCATACAAAAGAAAGAGATAAATATTGTTGTTGAAAAAATAAATACCTATTGGTAAAGATAGCAAACTAATAAGACTTCTAATTTTCACAATATTCAAACTTATTTAAACATGGTCCTCTGCCTGGCATGGGTGAGGTTGACATCAACACTTAGTCCCTAATCTTTAATTGCATGCAAGTGCAAGGATAGTAAAGTCATAGAAATTTTAAAATGATGCAACAGGTAGAGAATTAAAAACATCATAAAACACAGACAAATTAAAACTTCAATGCAAACTATACTGATTTAAACATGATTAAAATAACCATATAATCAAAAGAGAACTAGACATGGGCCACTCAGACCACACCATCTTATTTAATAAAAATCCAAATATATAACTTATTATTTTAATTACATATATGTATATTTATAATTAAAATATAACTAAGATTACATTCCCAATTCTCTCACAAGGTAAAAGTCAATAGCTACACAGACTACTTTGAGCACAAGACTTATACTAAATTTAATAAGGAGGATAGGCTCATGTTAGATCGTGGCTAGCTGCAACTTTCAAATTTTTCCTTGGAACTCTTTTTTTTCTTTTCTGAATTTTGGGGAAATAGGTTCAAAAGGAGAAATGGAGGTTAGGGTAAGGATCGTTGTCGAACCCCATCACATTCAAGAACTTATTACACTACTAATGAACATGGTTCTCATTCTCTTTTCTTTTTCCTTTTCTTTTGAGGAAACTTTGCTCATGATGTATTTCATTATTAAGGTAGGAATTCCAACATGAGTCTAGGCAATTAGCTACACTGCCAATGAACACAATTCTTTCAGAACTTTGCCCATGGTGCAGTTGAACCCTCGTGTATGTGCCTTTGATTATAATTTGATGGCATCATAGTAGGTCTCCTTTGTGGCTAAGGGTTCTCAAATGGAGATGAACGCACTTCACCTTGTTGATCATAGGGTAGCCATGGATCATCACACTTGAGGGTTGGGGCTTAAGAGAGGGAACATGGAGTTTTCCAAGGTCACCTAGTGATTATGGCTAACCATTTTCCAATGTCACATGTCTTACACTCACATGATCATGATGATTACATGATAACTTAGCATAAATCTCATGCTCCATAATCCAACATAACCAATAAAACTTGATGAGCAGTGAGGTAGCCCTACGCTCAACCATACGAATATGAGTGTTTCACGCACAATCTGGTCGAATTCCAAGGACTAAGTGCTTATGCACCCTTGTGGAACAAGGACAGGTTAATTGATCATTGTCTTCCCAAACTTACTTGTATGTAATGATTGTATGGTTAAGTAAGCTTGAGGTATATGATTTTTATATCTTTTATGTTTTTATGTCTTGTGCTAATAGGGAAAGAGAGAGATAACTAGGTGACTAATTTAACTTAACTACTCATTAACTAAGTTCTAACTAATCTTAACACCAACATCGGTTCCCACTTGCTGTACACATCCTGAACTAGTGTAACACTACTGGGATTACCAAACGTTAATCGTTACTGGGTTACCAAGCATTACACACATGCTCGAAGTGGTCGTACTTGTGTAATTTAATGATTTGCTTAATTGATAAAAATAAATTGCTACGCTAATAACATAAATGTAAAGTGCATAAAATAAAATAAATGCATAAGAAAATAAAATAAAAGAAATATGTATGAAACAAATCTCAAGTGTTGCAAATATGAATCGAAGATCTCATCTTTATTATCGTACACAAGGTGTGCTCAGGTACACAATGCTTGAATAAAGATCCATCCACACTTAGACCTCTTGTTGTGGGCACTTGGAAAATACTCTAACCTTCAAATAGACTGCAAGAGTTTCACTACTTGACTGCTAAAAGGATTCTCCTTCTTGACTTCTCAAAGACTTCTTTTCTAGTTGTGCGCCTGGGCACTGTATTTATAGGCTTGGGAGCAACTACTCTAATAATTAGAGTAACCGCTATAATAATTAGAATAACTGCTAAAGTAACCGCTAGAGTAACCACTCTAATAATTAGAATAACTACTAGAGTAACTGCTAGAGTAACAGAGTAACTGCTAGAGTAACCACTCTAATAATTAGAATAACTACTAGAGTAACTGCTAGAGTAACCACTCTGATAATTAGAGTAACCACTCTGATAATTAGAGTAACTGCTAGAGTAACCACTCTAATAATTAGAACAACTACTAGAGTAACCACTACAGTAACCGCTCTCATCAAAACTAAAACCTTAAAATTGACTAGGAAGGATCAAAGCATTATTGAAATATATAATATAAAGGAGAATTCATGTAATAGTATTAAGAAATATTATATAAAGCATTGCTAACATTATTTTCCAATGGTGCTCTAATGACCCAAGTAACTCAAAAGACCATAATGATTATTAAAATCATATGAAAAGAAAAATCAAAACAATATGCTAAGAAAGAAATGATGGAAATGCAAAGAAAATATGCAAAAGCAACTTATATACAAATGAAATGCATGGTGAAGGGGAAGAAAACATGCAACTGAGAATCTACCAAGTGTTCACGTGGGGCACCTAAGTAGAAATGCTTCAAATGAAATGCATTAAAATTCCTATGTAACCTATGTCCTTGCAAGTAAGCAATTTTGTATATATTGGGGCCAATGACGTTTGCAATTTGGAATGCACTAGACCACATAGGAGAAAACTTAGTTTGAGGGCTAGTTTGACCAAATGCTCTATCCCTCTTAAGGACCAATTCACCTACTTGAAATATTTTAGCCACATATTTTTTATCAAACCATTTTTTGACAATCTTGTAATGACTACAAAAATTTTTGATTACTTTAATCCTTTTAAGCTCTAGATTACAAATGTCGCATGTATGTAATATTAGATGCTTGTCAGCTAGTAAATAGTCCAAGAAGAAGTGATATGTTGGAATCTATGAATTAATTGGAAATATTGGTTCTTGTTCGTACACTAAATCGTATAGTGTAGTCTTGATTGATTCTTTATAATGAACCCTATTTGCCGAAATTGCCCATTTTAGTTGTTCATGCCAAGTTCATGGATTTTGGGCTATCATTTTCTTAGTTTCATCTAATATGATTTTGTTGGAGGATTAGCCAAACCATTACCTTATGGATAATATTCAGTTACCACCTTGATAATGATGTTATGTTCTATAGCCCAATTTGTAAACTCTATGGAGATGAAGGTGGGTTCGTTGTCGACTACTAAAGCATAAGGATACCAATACCTCAGGATTATATCATTTTCTAAGAAGTGAATGACCTCATGAGATGATGCAATTTTAGTTGCTTTTGCTTCTAATCAATGTGTACAATAATCAATGGCTGTTAAGATAAACTTGTGTAAGGTAGTAGACAAAGGATTGATCACTTTGATAAAATCTAAATTCCATTGTGCAAATGATCTAGTTTCTATTATAGGCTGTAAAGATGTTCAACTCTTGGGATCTTTACCCTTAAATATTTGACATTGGACATAAGTTCTAAGCAAGTTGTAAGCATCGATTATCATAGTAGGCCAATAATAATCAGCCCTCATGATTTTATGAACTAATGAGTGGTATCCTATATGCCCTTCCTTGTGAAGTTGTTTTAGAGTGTTGTTAGCTTGTTCTTGGTCCAAGCACTTAAGGTATATCCCTTGGAAGTTTTTTCTGAATAGTTTACCACTTATTAGAGTGAATTTTGAACATTTTGATATTAAAAGCTTTCTCTTATATCTAGGTAAATCCTAGGGATAATGATGGAAGGTTTAATAAAATTTGATATCACCATACCATGGATTGTATAATCGATTGGGAGCAAATGGGATATCATTTTTCTCATCGATGGATAATATGTGAAGAGGAATTGTATCTTTATCTTCAAGTGCATTACAACTTTCCAAAGTTGAGGCTTTGGCAATTAGCTTCACAAGGATAGTCTCTCTAACTAACTTGTCTAACTTCAATTGAATATCATATTCTTCCAACTTCATAGCCCATTTATCATATTTTTTGCTAGGATCTTGTAATTTAGCTAAAGCAATGGTGGCTGGGTCAGGAAAAATGACACAAACCTTTATGTTCAACAGGTAGTAGCAAAATTTCTTTAAGGCTTTTATTATAGCATACAATTTCTTCTCTACGGGTGAGTATTTTAATTTTGCATTCTTTAAAGGTGTAGACATGAAAGCTATGGGTCTCTCACCTTGATCGACTATGTCTTAGGTCAAGCTAATGGCGGCAGTCATGTTGCTAGAAAAAGCATATAAGTGGAAGTTGTTTTCATACGAAGGAGAAGCCAAGATAGGGGCATCTATAATGGCCTCTTTGATAGTAATGAAAGCATTCTTTCTTTCGTTTGTCCAATGCATATTAATATCTTTTTTAACCATCTCATTCAATGGTTTGAAAAATTTAGCATAGATAGGGATAAATCATCTAACGAAGTTGATTTTCATGAAGAATGCCCTTAGATTAGTCTTGGAAAAAGGCTGAGGTACTTCTAAATTTGCATTCACATGCTCGGGATCAATCACAATCTCCTCCTTAGTCACTATATGACCCAAGAATTTACCACTTTGAAATCTAAAGATGAATTTCTTTGCACTCAGGGTAATACTGAATCATCTACATCTTATAAAAATATTCCTAAGGTCCATAAGGTGCATACCCTGATCTTTAAAGAAAATAGGTAAGTCNTTTCCTAACAGGCACCAAGTTTGATATCCAACTAGAGTGTCTCACCAAGTAAATGATTTTGGATTCTAGGAGCTTATCAATTTCTGCTTTCATGAGGGCTTCAATATTTTGATTTACAAGTCTAAGTTTTTACCTAAATGGTTTTGTTTCTGGCCTAAGGGGAATTGTATGTGTCATCACTAATGAATTGAAAGTTTTAAGGTCTTCGTAAGTCCAAGCTAGAACATCATTAAACTCATGTTGTAATTCGACTAGGCTTTGTCTTTCATATGGATGTAAAAAAAAATCTTATTTTAATAGGATATTATCTTCCTTTCTTATGAATCTAAATTGTTTCAATCTTAGCTAACATTTGTCAATTAGTATTTTTGGATAAGTCTACGGTCTTTGTATGCAAGTTATCAAATAATGCTTTCCTAACTACTACTTTAGAAGATATTTTGTTTAAAAATAGAACATCCTTTGATATATGTCCTTGATCACTAAATTCTCCTTTAGAAAATAGAAATTTAAAAACATGGTCATCGTAATCAAACACTTGAAAAGAAAACACATTATCAAGGATAGAATAGGATTTCACCTTTTTAATAATAATTTTTGAATCCCAAGCATTGTGCTTGAATGAAACATCCAAAGTGGTGGCCATTTGGACTAGTGTATCAGGAACATAGTTTTCCTCTCTTCATACATGTTTGATGGTTATGCGTTCAAATTCTTTAAAAAGTTCAAGAATGTAAGCTTTATTAGCTTTCATGGTAACATCTTTATCATCGAAGGTTCCATTGACTTGGTTTACTATTAGTTGGGAGTCACTATAGATTTTAAGTTTAGACAAATCGTAATATTGACCTAACTTGATCCCATGTATTTTTATTCGACCATGTTATTAGTCATAGGTTATGAAAAATTGATGACTTTAAGGATAGGAGCTTCGCGAGGAGGTACAAGCATTATTCCTACTCCAAATCCTTTCTTGGAAGAGGCACCATCCACTCTTAGTAACCGAGTGTTTAAGTTCATGAAATCTCAAAAATTGGTTCTCTAATCAAGGTAACAATGATCATCATCAAAATTTAGTTCATCCTCTAATATTTCATTTGTTAGAACGTCACTTACATCCTTATCATTTCCTAATGGTGGTGGATCATTGAAAAGAAAAGTTCTTCCATCATGCTGGTGGTATGGCAAAGTATCTTCATACATCTTTTCACATTCCCTAAAAGCTTGATAATATTGGGTAGAATACATGTACGTAAAAGGGTTTATGCTTATAGTTTCACCCATATCATCATTCATTAAATATTTGCCAAGCCCTAGCTTAAACACTCCAAAACAGGGATTGGTATTTTGATTTCCTAGAGATTTACTTTCTTGATCAAAAGTCATTACCACTTGTGTATAAAAGGGTTCTCTAGGTATAGTCATAAATTCAAAGACTCCTTTGATAGGGATTAATAGTTCTAAGAAATATAACCTAAAGAAGCCCCCAAACATGGCTCCAAAAGTCCTAGATAAGAGCACATCATAAGTGGATGACATGTCAACTACTAGGATATTAATGTAACTTGTAAATGTAGGATATTGTTTAAGTTGCACCTTCACTCCTTTCAATGATCCTACTATGGGTATGTTGGATCCATCAAGTTGAATTACACTTTTCCTTTGTCGCATCATTTGTGCTCCTAAAGTCTTACATACCTCAAGTTGCATGACACTAAGAGTTGTACCTGCTAAAATGATCAAGGATGTTAGGAAAGGAGGTTGTTGTTTCTTACTTGACATGAAATTGTTTGCATTCTATATTGATAGCATGTTAGGACTTTCTGTGAAGTGAACTTGCCTTTTGGGCATTGGGGGCTTCTCTTTATTAGTTTTCAGTCTATGAACTATCTCTTGGATCACATCTTTCATTTTGTTAAATTGTAGAAGCTCATACATTGAAATGTTAGATTTAATTTTCTTTAAATCCTCAACCAGATCATAGGTCTCAGGTACGTCTTTGACTTCTGGTTGAGGTTGGGCTCTTCTAGGTAGAGAAGGGGAGTTTGGTCATTGTGGGACATTTACTTGTGGTGGCCTAGTTTCGGTGTTTGCATTATTTTGACTAGGAACTTTCTTATTTGAGGATATTTAAGGATTATTCCTAGTTTGTTGCTGTGTGGTATTCAAAATGTCACAAAGTCTATGGTAGCATGTGTTATGTGGGTTGGGGGTCGCTTACCATGACTTGTTCAAACAAAGAAACTTCCTCATTCTTGGTTTCATGGGGTACATTAATGACCATAACAAGGGATTTCCCATTTTGTTAACCTTGGGTATGATCATCATATAATGCTAAAAATTGAGGACAAGTCCTCTCCATATGTTTCTTTGTGTTATGAAGATGACAATAATCATCATTGCTTGATGCACTTGGCTTTTACAGTTGTATAGGACCTTTGTTATTATTTCTATTTAGCTCAACCATTTCATTGGAAAGTTTCTATAGTGAAGTCAGTATCTAGGTCATTTGATCTTGAGTTTGGGTTAGGGGTTCAACAAGATTAGATATCCTATTTGGGTTTATGATGGATTGAATTAAGGCTTTCAATTGTTCATCATTCAAACTAGTGTTAGATGGTAGAAATGAAGAAGATGTGGGACTTTGAAAGTAATTACTTGAAGGTTAAACTAATTGAAAGGGAAAAGGAGTTTGAGGCATAACATTACCAATACTCAACATCCCAAATTGGCATTAGATGCTATTCATAAGGGTTATTTGTTCTAACTCCATGGCTTTAGCCATCAACCCTTGTATTTCTATTATGTTGGTGTCTACTTTGATGGCATAGGCAAAGAATGGGTCAATGGTAGAGATGTAATAATTGAGGATGCCATCAGGTTGTAGATGCATCTCATTTGACACATAGGCAAGTTGATGGAGAAATCTTAAGTTGTAGTCCCAGACATTTTCTCTAGGTATTTTCCTTAAGCTTGTAAAATCACTTGATGCTATGGCCGAGCTAGTGAACTTATTAAACTAAAGCAAGAACTTATTTTTGAATTTTTTCCATGAGTCAATAGAGGCATTAGGAAGCATTAAGAACCATTGGGTTGCTTTAGCCTTGAATGTTATCACAAACACCGTATATGCCACGTCATTTTGCATAATGTTGTGGATCCCTAGCAAGGTTTCGAAACATTGTATGTGTTGGTGAGCATCACTCGTAGGGGTTGTGGGATCAAAGAATAGGTTTATGTTTTGGAGGGATTTTGGGATATCATGGTAGTTAGTAAAGTTAAAGGAATTGTTCACCAAGGGAGTTGGAGGTTGATAGGCTATGATCCTAGTCCAAGTTCTCCTAGGACTAGAATTCAAAAAATGTAAAGCTTGCCATTTCCTTAATGCGAAGAGATGGATGATAGGTTAGTTAGGGGTAGAGGTAAGTTTGCTTATAAAATGAAAAATTACAAAATACAAATGTTAAAACAAGACTATAAAATTAAGTAAAAGGAAAAAAAATATTGTAATAATAATTTTTTTGAACAAAAAACACTAAAATATTCCATTAAAAATAATTTTTAAAGAAAAATAAATGCGTAAATTTTTAGAAGAAAGAAGATAAATTAAAGATAATTGAATGAATTTATTTTTTAGAAAAAATAAATGCATAAAATTTTAGTAAAATAAAAAAAATTTAAAAAAATTAATTAAAATTAAATAAGTAATAAAACCACCTTACCAAGGCTAGGACTCAGGTAAGGACCACCAAAACACAAATCTAAAAATGGGACTGGAAAATGAGGGTTAAAAAAAAAAGGTTTTGGTAATAACAGTTTTTAGAAAATGGGAAGCATAAAAAATGGCAGAAAATATAGGGTGTGAAGACAAAGGTTTTTAAAAAATTCAATAGGTTCCAAGATAGAATAAAAAAATGAAATAGCTATAAAAAAATGTCAATAAGAGTTGATAAATAAAAGGTGGGAGAAAGACCCTCTTTCTAGCATCAAAAAGGTGTTGATGCATAAAATTTGAATGCATTAACACTAGGAAAGAAAACTCATTTTAAGAGAGGTATGGATACGGAAACTTGGGAATAGTCTTAACTAGAAAGGGTTACGTGGTCTTTTGAAAATGGTAAACCAAAGTGAAAAATCCTAAATTTAAATTGAATGATTATCTTGAATATAATAATTAACTAGAAGAAATAAATTTTCCTTAGTCCAGGAAGACTACGATCGTCACCTAAAGAGGGAGAGAGAGAAAAAGAGACTACTATGGGGAGGTGTTGCCTCTTTGGCACTATTGTTGTAGTTGCTACAATGTGAGAGAGGAGGACTGCCTGCATGTCAAAGAACAACTAAGATCCAAAAGTCCACAAAACTTTGTAGAGATGAATAGAGAATGCAAACCCGTTAGCCACAATTTGCATAAGGCAGCTACTGCCATCGTTCAAAGCCTGCCACTATCTACCATGAGTGCATTATCGTCTGCCATCTCTTGTGCACCATCTGTAGCCGTCCAACTGTCGTTGGACACTACACGGCGCATGCCTGCAGCACCTGCAAGCCTGCCACGTGTCATTGTAGGGAGAGGGAGGAGACAGAGAGGGAGAGTCCACCCTTGACTGCACTGCTATTAGAGTCCACTACTGTTGCATCAATTGTGCACTGTTGATGTGCCGCGGACATCTACGTCGTCTACCGCTATCATGCACTATCACCGTGCACTTGCCGTGGCACAGCCGGCTCCTGCGGTCGCCCTAGCATCACCTACCGCATGCCACGTGTTGCTGCTACAGTCGATGAAAAAAAAAAACCCTACGCTTGCAGACGCAATCATTCACGTGTCCCTTGTGGGTTACGCAGTTGCCGAAGAGAAGAGAGGGAGAGGAGAGGCCAAGAGATGCTGTGTATCGGAGAAAAACAGAACCTCACATGCTCGTAGAGAGAGAGGGGGAGAGAGATGAGCTCCTATAGATCCCTCGAAGACCATGAATGCTTTAATCCAGCTGTTTCTATCTTTAATAGCCATTGCCCAGTAACTTCCGCCACCGTCGGTGTAACCGTTACCATCATCCTGCTGCGTTAGTTACTACAGCCCCACATTCTATGGTGCATAACTCTTGCCACATTTTGCCTATCCCCACATCTACCAATTTTGCTTATGTAACACCCAAATTATGGATTTTCTTGTAAATGTCTTCCATTTTATTTTGTCTAATAATTCTCAAGGGTGTATTAATCTATTTTTTTGGACCTGCAAAATAATACAAGTTATATCAATTCATGGCATCTTATAAATGGTTATTTAATTTCTTGGCCACTTAGTAATGAATAGTTTGACTTTTTTTTTTTGGTTATTGGTGGAAGCGTATTTTGATAGTTAATAAGGGCAATATGCCAACCCGGAACTCATAGTAAATTTTACTATTTCAGTTTCTGTATTTTGTACAACTACCACATACTACAAAACAAAATGATCCCATCCTGTAATAGTTCATGTCTTCTTATGCAAAAAAATGTTACAGACCTTTAAAAATTAGATAAATATGTAGCTTGTGATTAAAAGGTCCAAAATGATGGTAAGGTGAAGGTCTAGGTTGCTATTTCAAGAAATGATGCAAATTTGGTCCCATGGAATTGTTAAAACATCAACACACATAGAAAAAAGTCTATACAAAACTTTAAATTTATTACAAAAAGTGTTAAAGTGAATGGAGGACTAAATCTTAAACAAAAACAACATTGTTGTCATTGCTAACAATATGACCTGTGGGACAAGATGACCTTTACCATGATTTATGAAATCCCATTCTTATTTCAAGGCATTTATTTTAATTCTATAATTTATTAGTTTTCAAACAAGTAGTTGTTGATCCATATAAAAGAAAGAGATAAATATTTTTTTCAAAGAATAAATGCTTATCGGTAAAGATAGCAAACTAATAGGACTTGTAATTTTCATAGTATTCAAACTTATTTAAACATGGCCCCATGCCTAGCATGGGTGAGCTTGACATCAACAGTTATAAATATTATAATAGTTAAAGCCTAAAAGTATCATGTGGCATAAACGATAACACCACTTACATTTTTCATTTTTTATATAAGAAAATATAGAGAGGTACAAGGTTCATACCTCTTATATGTTTATTTATTTTAAAAAACATGTTTTTACACTTTTGATTGTATGTGTTTACAAAATTACAAGCCCTCCATCCCCTAAGACATTAAATGCAGTTAAGAACGTAATTCTCTAATTATATCTCAAAACCACAAAATCAAGATCATTAAGCTTATTGAAAAATTAAGAATTATGAAAAAAATAATAAATTTGGAGGAGGTTAGGACATGCATTTGACAACTTAAAATTACTATTGTATAGGTTGCTTCACCACTGTGTAGACTTAAGGATTTCCTTCATACTTGAACAAGCATTGTTGATGTTGATGTTGGTGTCAATACCGCTACTATGTTTAAGCAAAGAAAAAAAGATATTAAGATAAGGTAAGGTAAGCATGATACAAAATATTTCCTTATTTATCAAACAAGAAAGTAATAATTCCCTAGGCTAGGGTAGTTAGGCTAACTATCTAATTTTGCAAATTTGATTAACTACTTTAAAAAATATTATTTCTAAAATGGAGAAGTGAAGACATTCTTTAGAATTAAAAGGATTAAAAACTAGCATAGGTAAGAGAGAATATATGGAATGAAATTTCAATGACATCTTCAATAGTGAGAATTTAAGGTGAAAAAGTTTCTTAGTATGAATAGTTCTACAACCTAGGATTAATTCTCTAATTAGATGGTGAAATTAATAAGTATATAAAAAATGGAATTGAGGAAAGATGGTCAAAATGGAAAGGATAGTAGTGTTCAATGTGATAAAATAATACCAAAAAATAAAGGGAAAATTTTATAGGACAATAATTAGGCCTGCTATTTTTTATGATGCTAAATGTTAGGTAATAAGAAAGAGGCTTGAACAACAAATTAATTTGGTAGGAATGTGAAGGCTTAAATGGGTGTGAAATGTTACTAATAAAGATAAATTACACAATATAAAAATTAGAGGAATACTTGAAGTAGCTTCTACTTTAGATTTGTTATAAAAATCATGACTTAGATGGTTTGGGCATGTACAAAGAGAATTAAATAATGAGCCTATAAAAATAGGTTGATACATCACTATTTAAGGAAAGCCACTGAAAGAAAAACCAAAAAAGACATGGGAAAAAAATGATTGAAGATGATCCAGAGAAATTATAAATAAACAAACATCTATCTCTTCATGGAGACAAATGGTGAAAAAGAACTCATATAGGTTTACTACACATATTGGCGAGTGTGTTCCATTTATGTAACTATTTTTAATTTTAGCAAATTTTATTGATAGTTTAATTTTTATTTGGAACTCGTTCATCCATCCTTTTGAGTTAAATGATTCATAAATGATATTGAAGCTTGGTTACTCACTTTTCTCTACTATGACAAATTGGTGAAATGGAAGGGTAATAGAAGACATTACTTGCATCATCACCTTTCTTTAATGGCATGAACTATACCTCCTAGAAGAATCAAATGTAAATGTACTTAAAATATTTTGAATTTGATGTGTGGTAGAGTGTTATCAAAGGATACCAAATACAAGAAAAGGTGCAAGCTAGATGGGATAAAATTGAAAAAAATATCTTCATGAATGATTCAAAAGCTATAAATGCAATCACCTCTACTTTGATGTAAGGAGAATATAGCCATATCAATCATTCTAAGACTACCAAGAAAGTGTGAAATACATTGAAAGTTACTTACAAGGAGACAAAGATGGTTAAGTAATCTAAGTTTTTCCAATGGTCAAATTAGTTTGAGAATTTTAAAATGTGGAAGAAAAAAAAATTTATCTGTACTTTAATCAAGTTCATGATCTTATTTGTTCTATTAAAGGGATAGGTTAAGACCTTCTTGAGGGCAAAGTTATTTACAAGATAATTAGAACTCTTAATCCCAAGTACAAGATGGAGATAGTAGCTATGGAAGAGGTGAAAGACTTTGATACCTTAATGTTTGAAGAACTTTAAAGCTCTTTTATAGCTTATAAGATGATACTGGTTGAGGACAATGTGTTGAAAGACTATCCTATCATACTATCTTCAAGCTAAGTCCTAGTAGAGAAGGTAAAGAAGGCACAAGTTGAGACTTTCCTATATTAAAAGTTATAATCAAGATAATCCTAATCTAGTA
>MNCI01007961.1:546850-596511 GCA_015680685.1 Gnetum montanum
TGAAGGGAGTGCCACCTCTTATTTATAGATATGGTGGCGGACTGCGATATCGCGTACGCGATATCGCAGGGAAAGACGCGATATCGTGGCACATGCAGGTCGCGTCTCATCACTTATTCTTCAAATTTTCTTCTATTTTCTTAATCAAGTCTGATCCTTGACATAGTCTAACATTTGAACATGTTGATTTGGTAATTAAATTTGTGTTGACTATACATACACATCTTCTTGATAGATGGATTTTAAAAATTATTGCCAAGGATATGTGATTTTTCCAAAATCTTGATAGTTCTTTCCTTTCCATGATTTGAAGTTTTGGAATTTTGAAAATTATAATTTCTAAACTCCATTCAAATATTCGTACCAATTCAATCTTGTATTCTTTATAAAAGATCACATGACCATCCATGTTGTTATTTTTGCAAAGGCTAATCTATATGGCTCAAAAGAAAATCTTCCACAAGAATCTTTTTTGCTTATAAATACCTCTATATCCCATCTTTTCCAAATCAAATTGGAATTGGTATAGATATTCTCATGGAAAGGCTTCTTATAGGCATAAAACACCAGCATCCAAATCTTGTAATTCTACTAATATCCATGGGTATCAATATTCATGTGAATCCAGGGCCCATGGTGGACATAGAGGATGTTGTTTGTCACTTACTAGGGATCTTGCAAGCATGTTGTATGTTGCAACCTTCATTCTCATTCTTAGATTCTTTGTTGGACGATTACTCTTTATGGGTATCATACACCTTATGGAAATGAGATTATGACTCTCCATGTTGTTATGCTATATGATTTTCTTGCAAGACAAATTAATATACATCTTTTTGATCATTGAAGATCATTATGTTTCATCAATTGATTCTCCAAGTAATACATCAACTAAACTAATACACCAACTAATTTTTAATGACCTTTCTATCCCCTTGATGAGTGGCAATGGACCCCTACATCCAACCATATGAATCACAAGCGTTCACGCACAATCTGGTCAAATTTTGTGGATGGGACTAGTTGTGCATCTAAATGATTATGCTTTGATTATAGTTTGTTGTCTTCCCACTTAGAGTAGTGGTAGCTTTATCATGTATGGTTTAGTTCAAAGTGAGGTATATGATGTTGTATAATCCTATGTTGCTCTTAATGAAAATAAACAGATAAATTAATTAAGATAATGAACAATGGAAAATAAGATCTAAACTATCCTTTGTGTGATAAGTATTTGTTCCCAATCATCCATACATACCTTGGACTTCATATAACTATTGCTAGAATTGCCAAGCATACATCACTAGGTGTGCCAAATGATACACTGCTAGATTACCAAGTACTTACACTTAAGTGCTTGTGATTAAGTTGTACTTATTCCACTTAATGACAAGATTAGTAAATAGAAATAAATGTAAACATTGACTAAAGAAAATAGTAAATAAATAAATAGTTAAATAATTGAAGTAATAATAAATCTAAGTGAATGTGGCAATGATGGAAGTAATCTTAATCTTTATTTCCAGTCATGTAACATGTCTAAGTATATCACACTCGAACAAAGATGTCCTAAAATTACAAACATCAAATTGTGGGCATGCACTAGGAATAACAGAACTTGAATGTAGAAATCTAAGAAAGACTATCAAAAACTAAGAATTAATACTATATCCCAACCGTGCACCTAGGTGTTGTATTTATAGGCTAGCATAGAAGAGACGGTATCAGATATTTGACATCATTTCTTGGGGTTGATATTGTGTATCTGATATTGGAGCCTTGATACTGGGGCTGACATAATGATGAATCATCATACCCCCACAACTAAATGAAAACTCATCCTCAAGTTAGAAAAATGAGGAATAAGTTCTTTACAAAAATTGATGGAAAGGTATGGAATTATTGACTAACTTAGATAAAAAAACAAAAAAACAAACACACTTATACATGTTGTAGTGGTGGTTACAAAATTACAAGACACAACTCAGGGAAGCTCATGTAGTTCCTAGAGGTGGTGGCTCCTCCATTGGGTGCTTCCCTTTGTTACCAAGCTTGTAAAATTTGTAGTGATCAAGTAATGCCTATAAATTCTCCTCTTCCATCCTTGGGTTGTGTATCATCTAGGCTACTAAATTGATGTGTGCTAGCACTAGTACATCCCAAGGGCATGGTAGCTTTGTTAGCCTTCACATAACAGGTCATAAACTATCATCATTCTTTCTCAAAGATCATAGCTTTTTCTCTTAATTCTTGATAATTTATTAATCTCTTAGCTAGGTCTGAGGTGACATCCCTCTATCCATGGTAACTAGCTTTAACCACCTTCAATTCCAAGTTTATCACATGGAGCTTTTGCAAAGCGTCTTTTCTATTTGCAAACTCTCTTTCATACAATGCATAGGTGGTTGTCACCTGCTTCTCTAACTTGCTTCTAGGTTGGCCTATTGTTAACATGGAAAAGGCATATCTGAGGTTAGCCAACACCATGTGCTCTTTCAAATCCTTAATCTACAAGTCTTTATTTTTCACCTTCACTTGATGGACCAAAGCATAGCTATCCAAGATGGGTTGCCAATTGGATTTCACATTGACATGGATTCAATGCTAGCTTTAGCCATCTAGATTTCCTTTTCATTTATTTTATTATACATGTCTACTTGGTCATGGAAGTGTTCCTTCAATTTTTCATGTTTTTTAGCCTCATGTTGCCATGTGTTGATTTTTATTGTTGACTTCTCTCGAATGGCATGAGCCTTCTCCATTGGGAGGGTTCTATTTTTCCTAGCGAATTTATTGATGTCCTAGTTGAGCCTTATTAGTTTTTCTCATAAATGATGGATGCTTTCCTCTAAAATATTATTTTATTTTTCAATTATGGTCAACCTTGAATTTGTAGTGGCAAGTTGCTTATTTTCTTCTTGTGTGATGGTTAGTGCCTTTTGTGGGTGTAGGTCTATGCTTTAGTTGTAGAGGCATTTCAAGCTACCTTTTTCTTCTCTTGCTTTGTAGCTTTGTTCTTCTCAATTAGGTTGGCCATCAACTCCATCTTGAATTGTTCTAGCTAGTCAGGCACAATCAAGTGGATAAGGTCCCATTGTTTAGCTCTCAGGGTGGACAATTCTTGTTGCAACTTATGCACTTCCACTTCTGCATGCTCTACCTTGATCTCTGTCATGACTAGTTTTCCCTTGATGGCTATGAGGTTTGACTATGTTGCAGTGACATCACTAGGAATGTCAAACAATGTAGTCATTACTTGCCCTATCTGTAGCAATGAATCTAACACATCCTCATGTGCCACAGGATTCATTGAAGTTCCAATGAGCATTTGAGCATCTTTGGTCCCTATTAGATCTACTAAGGGCATGATAGACACATTGAATGATTTTTTGATATGATCCATTATTACTTGTACTACGCTTGTTGCATCCTGATGTTGCATTACGATAACTATGGCATCTTCTCCCATCTCAAGCATCACTTGGAAGGATGCAACATTTCCAGAGATTTTCTTGGACCACTAGGATTCCCCTTCCAATTGTAGCAAAATTTTCCCACTTGTTAGGTTGGTTGAAGTGGTGGGATATATAGCATCATTGATTACTTTGAAAAGATTGAACTCATCTTTGCTTCTTCAACTAATGGTCTTAACAATTTTTTGTAGATGCCTCATTGAGGCTCTGTAATCTTGCAATGGTGGTGGTGGTGGAGCTTTTGTTTCAGGGCACTATTAGGGCTCATGTTGCACTTCTGTTTTTGGTTTTTCTTACTTCTTTGGTTCTTGTTCTTCACTAAGGTCTTTCCTTGGTGTTGTAGGTTTGAGCAAGTCTATGAAGGAAGCGTTTTGAGCCTTCCTAGGGATATTGTTTGTGTACCCTAGGATTCTAGTGTGCTTTCATAGTTTTTTGATTAGGCAAGGGAATGTTAGTGTTGGCTTCCTTGCCTTTTTCTCCTCAAACTACCTTTGAATTTCTATGAGATAAAATTGAGAAAGGTTGGCAATGTATTTGCCCATTAAGATAGCACTTCATCTAGCTGCATATGTTGGGATCCTATTAAGTCCTTTGGTCAGGAAGAGATGATATGTGCTAATTTTGAACTATGTCATTTCCTTCAGAGTTAATTCATTATATATTTTATCCTCCTTGCTATATGCCTATTTCAACCAAAGCTTCTTGGTATCAGGGACAAACCTAATGGATAGATGGTTTACCTTAGCCCCTTCATTTGGCAAATTAAGAGCTACTATAATTTCCTTGACTAAGAATGAGACATTGACTCTATAAATGTTGACAGTGATATCTTCATCTTTGTTGTGCTAGAATTGGTGGGCCTTGCCAAGGTACTAGTTGCCACTATCTAAGAGAATAGGTCACAACGATGATGCTTGGAGTTGTGTTTGAACCACTTTTGGGGAAAACACCATGAGAAAACCAAAGTTCATCTTTATGATGACTGTGGTCAATGTGAACTTTTCTTGGATGGCTATAAGGCATTCAAGGAGCAACATGAGACATTGTCTCTACATGGAAGCTAGTAGTTTTATAGCCTCTCCTTGGACTGACTATCTAGTAATAGGAGCCTCTTAAAGGATGCTAAAGGATTAGGTTTTCTATTCTTCATGCTCTGCCAGCTCACCCTACTATCCTTTACCACCTCTTGGGTGTTTGGATGCTCTCTACAAAGGTTCTCCCTATGCACTTCTTTTTGGGTCCATCTTCACTCAAGTAAAGATCAAGTGTTACTAAGGTGCCAATATTTACCATTAATGGATGTATACCATAATCATGACCTTAATTTCATTAAGTTATTTAGTGTATATGATTGCAGAGTTAGAAAAGCTTTTAAGAAAAATCCCCAAAAAGTGTTTATCTTCTTTTGTGACGCTTAACAATTAGTTCCTTTTTCTTTGTGTGTGACTTATTATAATGATTATGGTTCCTTGGGTGAATAGATTAAGGTTTTTGGCATTACCACGATTGATTTTTTAGTATAACACTTATGGTTTTTAATGTTCTTACCCTTATAATATCCTTCAGGTGATAGCAAATTTAAAAAAAGTGGCATAAGTTTCTCACACAAGCACCCCCCCACAACTGACTTGAACACTTCGGGTTTAGACAAGTTCAAACAGTATGGAAAATAGAGTAGTAGAGAGCTATATATCATAAGTTGCAGTTGATTATGTAGAGCTCAAAGTTGCAAGAGAAAACTTGAACTCCCCTAGTTGAAAAAGATGAAAATGAAGTTTGGGCACTGTAGGGATCATATATATAGGTTTTGTGTGACCCAGTATCAGGCACCTAATATAGGGTAGCTAATGTTGTGTCCCATTCGATATCATGTACTCAATATCAAGGTCCATGAATGTGCATCCAATAAGGGTATTGAGCATAAGAAATGAAGCTCTATGATTGGGTGAAAGGTTTGAGGTTAGGTCCATAGGTTTGGGGTAAGTAGAAAATCAATTTTAGGCACCATAAGCATTAAAAGGTGGAGTCATTGACATGAAAAGCTTTGGAAGAAGCAAGAAAAGGGCATTTAAGTCAAGGTTGTGGATGAATTAATTTACATGATAAGGGAAAGCATAAAATTTAATAATGAAATGCTTCAAAGATTAAAAATGATATGGATGTGTTAAACAAGTACAAACTACAATAATTACACAAGTGGATCCTTCCTAAAGCAGGCTCCAACCTATGATGCCCTTGTGTAACCACACCTAAAAATGTCCATAGGCACTAAAGAGGTTGAATGCAATGCATACTTGTGCAACAAAATACACATGTTAAAACCACCAATTTGAGATAATAACTCTATGTTACACAAAACCACAATTTAGGATCAAACAAACAATGAGATGAGATGGATTGTAGATAGGATTGAAAAAATTAGGACATGAGGTGTCTTACCATGGGCACAATGAACTCTTGTGTGTTATTAATGATTAAATAATCATGAGTCCTTCTTTCCAAGATTTAAACCAAGTCCAAACCACATTTTAGTGACATCGCATCATTTCATCACATCAATAGACAACTATAAGACTATCATAGTTGCAAGGAGTAACATCACTTGGCATTTTGTTCAAGGGAGGAGATTATTTATAACACATGTTTTTTTATGGAAGTTTTGAGAAGTCATCAACCTTTAGGCATGGTTTCATGTCTTTCCAATGATACCTACAAAACTTATTCAGTGTCTTTTGATGGTACTCTTACTTTTATTTTTTTGTTAAATCTACAAGGATATAATTACAACCTCAACAACATGATAGAACATATAGAAGTGACCAAAGAGAATCCACAAATCCCCTTGATGTCACACCCTTTACATCCCACCTTGGTTCTGCACTCTTCCACCTATACACAATGATTATGAAGTTATTTTTAGGTTGGATGATGAAAAAGAATATCATTACGACTAGGGAAAGAACCTCTTATTAATGGGGTGAGTGGATGGATGATGTGTTCTCACTATCTAAATAATCAGTCCCTTGTGACTCAACAACATAGAGAAAACCTCACCTCAATAGGCAACATGATCATTTTATTCACAAGAGAGATTACATAACAAAGAAAATGAAAACAACAAAATAGAAAAAGTTGGAAGGAATCAAAAAATTTATATCAAGAAATAATAAATTGATGAAAAAGCGTAAAACAAAAAGATGGAAAGCACTTATGAATCCTAAAAATTAGAATGGGGGATGTCCTCCACGACTAAACATTTGGTCATGATAAGGATTAATAAGTAGATAGATAGGATCCATGCATATATAAAACATTGGTAACCTTTCATTTCCTAGCCATTGGGTGTCTTTTGATGTTGTGGTGGCTGGGTAGACAAAGTGTTGATCACACACTTGATTGTTAAATGTATGGTGGGTTAGGATATGAGGTGTGTTAACATGATAGATGTTTAGCCTAGGATTGCATCCTTGGTCATGATATGGTACACATGGATTTTTTGGTCTTTCCACATTTGTAGATTCATTACTTGGGTTTCGAATTGAAGTAACAATGGATGGTGGCCCTTGTGTAGGATTAGACGATGGTAGTGGTGAAAAGGGAGATGTTGCACTAGATTGCCATTATGCTAGTTTAAATGATGTGGTTAGTCCACGAGTATTTTACTTTAGCTTAGGACCTTTTCTAAAGAAGGGACGTTTTTGACGTGGTNACTTTAGGAGATGTCATGGGTTGATCGTACTCGGGAGAGTGATAGTGGAAATTTGAAGTAGAGGATGTAGAACTAGTTGGAGAAACATGGTGTTGAACATAATACCCATGTGATTTTAGTTGATAGGAAGGATAGGGCTAATCTGGTGGTGTCCTCCCCCATGACTATGGTTGTTGCCACTATGGTTGATGACAGTGTTGAGGTTCGTAATAAGTCATCCTAAGATAGTACGATTAGTTGTGGAACTATCTATAATTACCTTGTGGAAGAGAAAATCTCCCAAGCATGTGCTTTTGTACAAACTTCGAATTTAAGGCACATGCCCAATACTAATGTAGATGCAACAAGACTTGGCAATGGCCCTTTAGATGGTCATATATGTAGATGTAACATCCATTATCTTTATCTATGGTTGAGTTCATAGCCTCACTTCCTTCACCTATTTTTCCTATTTGCTAAAAAATGTTCCTAGTTGTTTCTTGGTTTTGTATCCTTTGTTTATTGTGATCACTTGGCTTGTTCTGCATGATCCTCTCCTTGACCATCTTAATGATAGTTGTAACATTTTCATATATCCATTTTGACATCCTATTAAAATTCACTTCAAGTCCATCAATAGACTTCGGTATTGGCAATGTTCATTGTGGGATCACCTTATCGAGAGTAGTTTCTTTCTCCTTACCATAGATATGGATCTTTGTCTGTTGAAGAGTTGGATCCCACTAATATTTCTCAATGTTCTCCCATTTGCATATCTCTCCTTCTTCTTTTTCCACATGCTTAATTAAACCTCAGATCTGATGAGCTTGTAGCTCATATAATTGACCTAGGGCATACATCCCAAGGGTCTCCCTCATTTCATTACAAAGCTCATCTATGATGTGGAAAAGTTGCCTTTCCTCAGAGAAACCATGGCCTGGGCATCTATTTAGTAGGGAATAATATCTATCTAAGGCCATGTCTAAGGGTTCATGTTGTTCTTACATCCATCCTTGGATCTGTCTCCTTAGGTTGGATACCCTCGCATAGGTTTGGTATTTCTCATTGAAGAGATCCAACATTGTGGACCATCGTCAGATTGAATTTGGTTTTAATGATCTATACCACACTTTGACTCTATCAATTAGTGTCCTAGAAAAGAGTTTAAGCTTTTGCCATCCACTTTCAATGTTGTACAATGCATAGGCATCATGGAAGGCTTGTAAATGATCTTATGGATTTGAATCATAGTCTCCTACAAATTTAGGAATATTATTCATATCAAGCCTGTGTAGGAAACTCTCTTTGCGATGCTTGCAAGATATCTTAACTACCTCTATGATCTACATTAGGCTCCAAGTGGCCAAAAAGGGTTCATCATCATTAGATAGACTGTGATGAAAATTTCTATTCAATTGATGGTAATGATTTTGTCTATGTTCATGTTGATGACTGTGAGTGTTCCTGTAGGTTAGATTTTTGTTTCTATTCTGACCATTTAGTGGAGCTTTATCTTCAAACATATGTTCATCTTCATTAGAACTAGATGTTGAAAGGGAAGAGGAAGATGAGGGATTGGAAGAATTTCCATGGCTTCTATGGTATTCCTTAGGGTCCTTTGATTTATCATTTCTAGGTCTTGAAGAGGTCTTAGGCCTTGAGGCCTTCCCTAGTTCAGGACTTACATCATCTTCTTCAAGATTGTTTGCCTTAGGTGAATGTTGTCTTTGAGTGTTGTTAGGGTGGTCATGAACATAAGAAATCCCTACATAAGATTGGTCACTCCAATTTTCATCACCATATATCTCATTAGTTCTCTAATGAATGTTTTTGTTATATAGTGCATTATCACTTCCTTGTAGAAGAGACGTTGTTTTTGGCTTATGGTGTGTGTGATTTAATATTTTCTGAAGGATATATTGTTAATGCCTTTACAGGAATCATGTATGATCTAACTAATCTAGTTAACTAGCATCATCCTTGGCAATGGCACTAATGATGAGTGGCAAGGTACCCCTATGCCCAACCATATGAATCACAAGTGTTCATGCATGTTCTAGTTGAATTCCATGGATGGGACTAGTTCTGCATCTAAATCATTATGCTTTAATCATAGTTTTCTATCTTTCCACTTGGACTAGTGATAGCTTTGTCATGTATGATTTAGTCCAAAGTGAGGTATATGATGCTGTCTAATCCTATGCTACTCTTAATGACAATAAAGAGATAAATTAATTAAGCTAATGAACAATGGAAAATAAGATCTAAAATAGCCTATGTTCCATGAGTATCCATCCTCAATCATCCATACATGCCTTGGAACTTCATATAACTATTTTTGGAATTACCAAGTGTACACCACTAGGTGTGCCAAACGATACATTGCTGGATTACTAAGTAGTTACACTTAAGTGCTCGTGATTAAGTCATACTCATTCCACTTAATGATAGGAATAGTAAATAATAATAAATGAAAACATTAACTAAAGAAAATATTAAATAATTAAATAGTTAAAGAATTAAAGCAATAATAAATCTAAGTGAATGCGACAATGATTAAAGTAATCTTGATCTTTATTTCTAGTCATGCAATGTGTCCAGGTACGTCACACTCAAACAAAGATGTTGTATGATTACTGATGAGTCATGAATTGGTTGGCCCTGATATTAGATATCCAATATTGAAGCTTTGACATCAGATATGTGATATTGGGTCCCAAGAAATGATGTCAGATATCTGATATTGTCTCTTCCATGCTAGCCTATAAATACAACACTTGGGTGCACAGTTGGGAGATAGTTTTAACTCTCAGTTTTTGATAGTCTTTCTTAGATTCCTACATCCAAATTCTGTTATTCCTAGTACATGCCTATAGTGTGACATTTATAATTATACAAATTTTTTTGAGTGTGACATACTTGGACATGTTACCTGATTGGAAATAAAGATTAAGATTACTTCTATCATTGCCATGTTCACTTAGATTTATTATTGATTTAATTATTTATTTTCTTAATTATTTACTATTTTCTTTAGTTAATATTTTCATTTATTGCTCTTTACTATTCTTGTCATTAAGTGGAATGAGTATGACTTAATCACGAGTGCTTAAGTGTAAGTAATTGGTAATCCAGTAATGCATCATTAGGCACACCTAGTGACATACGCTTGGTAATCCCAATGGTAGTTACATGAAGTCCAAGGCATGTATAGATGATTAGGAATGGATACTCATCACACATAGGCTAGTTTAGGTTTTACTTTTCATTTTTTCATTAGCTTAAGAAATTTATCTCTTTATTGTCATTAGGAGTAGCATAGGATTAGACTACATCATATAACTCACTTTAGACTAAATCATACGTGACAAAGCTACCACTAGTCCAAGGGCGAAGATAGCGAACTACCATCAAAGCATAACAATTTAGATGCATAGCTAGTCCCATCCATGGAATTCAACTAGATCATGTGTGAATGCTTATGATTAATATGGTTAAATGTAGGGGTACCTCGCTACTCATCATTGGTACCATTGCTAGTTATCTAGATTAGTTACATCATACACAACCATTGTAAAGATATTAATAATATATCCTTTAGAAAATATTAAATCACACACAACATAAGTTAATGAAAATGTATCTTTCACAAGGAAGTCATAATGCACTATATAATGAAAACATTCATTAGAGAACTCATGAGGTATATAGTGAAGAAAATTGGAGTGATTAATCTTATGCAGGGATTTCATATGTTCAAGACCACCTTCATGACACTTAAAGACTACATTTATTCAAGATAGATAATCTTGGAGGATATGATGTAAATATTGAGCTAGGGGAGGCCTCAAGAACTAAGACCTCTTCAAAACCAACAAACAATAAATTAAGGGACCCTGAGAAACACTATAGAAACCATGGCAATCCTTCTAGTTCCTCATCTTCCTCTTTTCTTTCAATGTCTAGTTCTGATGAAGATGAACGTAGGTATGAAGATAAAGCTTCACTAAAGCATCAGAACAAAAACAAAAATTAAACCCATAGGAACACTCATAGTCATCAACATGAACATAGATAAAATCATCACAATCAATAAAATAGAAATTTTCATCATAACCTATTTCATTACAATGAACCCTTTTTGGCCATTTGAAGTCTAATGCAGATCACAGAGGTAGTTATGATATCTTGTAGGCATTACAAAGAGAGTCGCATACCTAGGCTTAATATGAATAATATTCCTAAATTTCCAAGAGGCTATGATTCAGATCCATAACATCATTTACAAGCCTTCCATGATTCCTATATTTTCTACAATATTAAAGGTGAGTGAAAAAAGCTTAATTTCTTTCCTAGGATATTAATTGAGACCTGAAGTGTGGTATAGATTGTTAAAACCAAATTCAATCCAACGATGGTCCACAATGTTGGAACTCTTCATTGAGAAATACTAGACCTATGTGAGGGTGTCCAACCTAAGGAGACAAATCCAAGGATGGAAGCAAGAACAATATGAACCCTTGGACATGGCCTAACATAGATATTATTCCCTATTGAATAGATGCCCAAGCCATGGTTTCTCTGAGGAAAGGTAACTTTTTCACATCATAGATGGGCTTCATAATGAAATGAGGGATACCCTTGGGATGTATTCCCTAGGTTAATTATATGAGCTACAAGCCCATTAGATCTGAGAACTAATGGAACATGTGGCTAAAGAAGAAGGAGAGATATGCAAATGGGATAACGTCAAGAAAAATCACTAGGATCCAACTCTTTAATAGAAGGAGGTCCATATCTATGGTAAGGAGAAAGAAACTACTCTCGATAAGGTCATTTCACAACAAACTTTACCAATATAGAAGTTTATGGATGAACTTGAAGCAAGGTTTAATAGGATGTTGAAATGGATATATGAAAATGTTACAACTCTCATTGAGATGGTCGAGAAGAGGATCATGTAAAATAAGCTAGATATCATAATAAACAAAGGATATAGAACCAAGGAATAGTTAGGAACACTTTTTAGCAAACAAGAAAAATGGCTAACGAAAGTGAGGCTATAGACTCAACCGCAAGGTAACTATAGACAACCCCACAACCAACCCTACCATCCTAGGGGGACTTATTACCAACCTTAACATTATCATTAACCACAGTGGCAACAAGCACAGTCGTGGGGAAGGCCACCACCAAATTAGCCCTATCCTTCCTACCAACCAAAACTACATGGATATTATGTTCAACACCCTATTTCTCCAACTAGTTCTACATCCTCTACTTCAAATCACCACAACCACTCTCCCAAATATCAAAACCCATGACATCTCTAGAGGGATCATCACCTCACACCTCTTACCATCCATCCTACCCTCAATATTCTCATACTTCACCTTATCACATGTTACCACCAAGGACACAAGAAGGTTTTGTATCACAATATTAACAAATGAATATCACTTGTGCTACAAATGTGCATAGACATGTTGACACAAGTGGGTCTCAATTACAACATTGAAAATGTCACTTTTGGAGTAAAGGCCATAAGTTGAAGCAAAAGAATCATGGATCTACCACACCATCCAAAATAGCACAAGGCCAATCTAGTGCAATGCCTCCCTTTTCACACCACCATACTCTGATCCTACACAGAGGCCACCATCCATCATTACTTCAATTCCAAACCCAAGTAATGAATCAACAAGCATGGGGAGACCAATAAATCCTTGCATACTGTATCATGATCAAGGATGCACTTGGGGGCTAGACATCTGTAAATTTATGGAACTCATACCCTGATCCATCATATAATTACCAATCAAGTGTGTGACCAATAATTTTTCTAGCTAGCCATTGTAACAACAAAAGAAACCCAGTGGCTTGGGCATGAACAGTTACTAATGTTTTATACATGCATGGATCCTATCTATCCATTTATTAATTCTTATCACAACCAAATGTTTAGTTGTGCAGGTCAACCCCCATTCTAATATTCAAGATTCTTAAGTGTTTTTCATATATTTTTTTACAATTTTTGTCATTTTTCTATTTTTGGATACAAATTTTCCTATATCTTCCATTTTTTTTTATTTGTTGTTTTCATTTTCTTTTTTATGTAATCTCACTTGTGAATAAAATGATCATGTTACCCATTGAGGTGACGTTTTATTTATGTTGTCAAGTCATAAGGGACAAATTATTTAGACATTGAGATCATGCCATCCATCCACTCATTTAATTAATAAGAGGTTCTTACCTTGGTGATAATGATATTCTTTTTCATCATCCAACCTAAAAATAAGTTCATAATCATTTTGTCTAGGCATAAGAGTGCAAAACCAAGGTGGAATGTAAGGGGTGTGACATCAAGAAGATTTTTGGATTCTCTTTGCCCACTTCTGTATGTTCTATCATGTTGCTAAGGTTGTAATTATATCCTTGTAGATCTAATGAAAAATGGGAGTAAGAGTACCATAAAGAGATACCAAATAAATTCTACAAGTTCCACTGGAAAGACATGTATTAATGGGTGAAGGTTGGTGGCTTCTTAGTACTTCCATCAAAAAAAAAATTCATGTGTGCCATAAATAAGCTTCTCCCTTGGACAAAACACCAAGTGATGTTACTCCTTACAACTATGATAGTCTTATGGTTGTCCACCGATGTGATGAAATGATGGGATGTCACTACAATCTAGTTTGGACTTGGTTTGAATCTTGGAAAGAAGGACTCATAATTATTCAACCATTAATAACTCACAAGGTTTCATTGTGTCCATGGTAAGACACCTCATGTCCCAATTTTTGCAATCCTTTCTACCATCCATCTAATCTCGTTGTTTGTGTGATCCTAACTTGTGGTTTTGTGTAACATAGAGTTATTATCTCAAATTGGTGGTTTTAACATGTGTGTTTTGTAGCATAGGTACACATTGCATTCAACCCCTTTAGTGCCTACAGACATTTTTAGGTGTGGTAACCTAAGGGCCTCATAGGTTGGAGCCTGTATTAGGGAGGACCTACTTGTGTAACTTTTGTAACTTGTACTTGTTTGACACAATCACATCATTCTTAACCTTCCAAGCACTTAATTGTTACATTTTTTCATTTCCCTTCTCATGTAACTTGATCTGGCCAAAACCTCAATTTCAATGTCCTTTTTCTTACTTCTTCTAAATATTTTCACATCGATGAATCCACCTTCTAGCACTTTTAGTGCCTAAAATTGATTTCCCACTTACCCCAGAACTATGGACCTAACCTCAAACCTTCCAACTAATCATAGAGCTTCATTTTCCATGTTCAATACCCCCATGAGATGCTTATTCATGGACCTTGATATCGAGTACTTGATATTGAGTGGGATGTGATGTTGGATACCTGATATTAGGTTGCACAAAACCTATATATATGACTCCTGCAATGTCCAAACTTCATTCTCATCATTTGTAACACTACAAGATAGCACACTAGCATAACACTGTAGTGTAGCACTACACATCAGTGTGGCACAAGTTCCACTTTTCATTCATTGTTAGCATTCTTTGTAAAAACATGGTACTTTCCTAGATTCTGGCACATGCAGTTCGAATGGTATGGTCACAAGTTAGCAAGTTTCACAGCCAGTAGCATAACACTGCAATGTAGCACACTAGCATAACATTGTAGTGTAGCACTACATACCAGTATGACACATTCACAGTTCAGGCCATGTGGGACCCAAGACATATGGCATCCAAACCATGTCTTTATCTTTCTTTTGGCCCTATAAATACCCCAGTGAACAATGTTCAAAGGGTTGGCTTCGAAAATTGGCATTTCTAGCAATTGGCAATTGACTTCCAGAGATTGGCATTTCTTGCATTTGGCTTTCTAGTGATTGGCTTTGGCAAGGAAGTGATCAAGTGGAAGGCTGATGAATAGCAAACCCTAGTGGTAACACTTCTTGAGATCTCTCTTAGCCCAGTAAGCACCAGCTCATTGGTTCCATTGGCACTCCATTGGCAATAGTTAGGGGCTATGACCATATCATTACGTTGTAAGCTATGCCTATCCAACATTGCACATCAGCTGTACACCTTCTCTAGCCAAACGAAGATCAAATCCTCCAATCTTAGGGTGGTGCATTCTCTTACTCAAGCTTAGCTCATTTCTTTTGCTATTGCATACATTTTGCATCATTGTGTATTGATTTACATTTATCGCTGAGCCACCTATTCTATTATTCTTTTACTATTCTGCGTGCTACATTTTCCTTGCCTGAATCTCTCTGCACAACATACTAAAACAAATGTTTACAAAAGGTTATTGTACATCGACTAAGTCCTTGTTTGATCGACTAGACCATTTAGGATACCTCGCTTTCATTTACTCTAGCATAACCCTCACACAGATTTGGGGTTAGGCTATACGCTCAATAATCTCTCGTTGTTCCAGCCACTGATGTTTTTGGTTGCTACAACACCCATGTCTAATGAAAAGGCATATATCATCATAGCAGTTAACTACTACACAAAATGGATAGAAGCAATAGCTATTACTGATTGTACATCATCCACTGCTACTATATTTATACAACAAAATGTTGTAAATAGGTTTTGGGTGCCACTTGCACAAATTCCTGATAATGGAACTCACACTTTTAGAAAATTGATGCAATGCTTGGGGGTTGAACATAAATTAACAGAACCCTACAATTCCCAAGTTAATGGTCAAGTAGAGGTAAGTATCTAGGAGATCAAAAATATCTTAATAAGAACCATAAGCAAATATAGGAGAGATTGGAGTGCCAAACTCAATGATGCCCTCTACACCTATCACTCAACATGGAAACTCTCTATTGGCTACTATCCCTACAAGTTAGTGTATGAAAAACTTACAACACTCCTAATTTCGTCTAAGCTCTGTACACTCTCAATAGCCTATGATCAACCTAAATGAGAAAGAAATATTGATCAACCTAAATGTGTTAGATGAAAATTGATTGGTCGTCCTATCTTTGAATGAGGTGCACAAGGCATTCAACAAGCAACATCATGACCTCAAAATATGAAAAGTAACATTTCAACTAGGTGATAAGGTTCTCTCTTAGAACCCCACACATCTACCCTAGAAGAAAAAATTCTAAACATTGTGGAAGTAACCTTATATAATTAATCAAACCTTTCCCTCTGGGGCCATGTTAATCTACAAACCTGAAAGCCCAAATAAAAAGTAGTTGGTCAACATCCAACAAGTGAAACATTTCCTATAGCCAAGACAAGTAAGTGCAACTACCACCTTGATGAATGAACAACCATGTTCCATTTTTTGGATCTCCTCCTTCCAACTTAGTCATGGAGAAGATGGCCGTCCATGCTAATGATCCATATGGCTTCTTAGTTTTTCTACTTTTTGTTTTTTGTTTTTCACATTTTTGATTTTACAAATCTATTAGTTTCAGATTTTTTCCACTTTTGCACCATTGATATTACCTTTGAACTTTTCTTGATTATTTTATACTTTCTTATATATTTTACTTTTTTTTCTTTTGTTTTGGTTAAGTGTGACTTTTCATTATTTTTGCTAATAGAAGTGGTTTATTGCTACATGACACAGTGCCATTGTTGTTGTTTACTAATGATGATTTGTACTTAATGATGTGATTATTGATGTTTGGTTTCTATTTTTGAATTCTAATGTCTAATGACTATGACATGGTTTATTTTTCATGGAACAGGCAGTGAGTCCATGTCATCCACCTACCCAATACACTCTATGATTTTCCTTGTTCTGGAAGTTTGAGGTCCCTTCCATTAAAGAAACTTTTAATCAATTGGTAACCTTGGTAGTTTTGAAATTGAGAAAGATTTAAAGGTTTGTAGAGGGTGTGACTTCAAGGGAACTCAATACTCCTTGTACTCTTCTACTTACTTAAGTGCTTCGGTGTCTTTCATGAACTTCTTACAATTCCATTCCAACCACTAATAGAAAGTTAAATAAAGTCTTTGCATGGTGTGATTCCCATCTTCAGAGAGAGAGAGAGAGAGAGAAATAATGGAAATTCACAGCACATCCCCTAGACATAATAAATGAATAAGTCTTTGCATGGTATGGTTCTCATTTCAAAAAATAGTTATGGGAATTCAAAGCACACCCCTTAGACAAATAAACAAACTACAAGCACTAGTTATGGAACTACAAAGACATGCACCCATGATTGAAGGTCCCCTCTAACTAAGGCCCTCTCTTTTTCTCTTACTTTTTACTTCTATTTTCTTCTCTTTTTGAAATGGTTGTTGTTTTATGGGAGCACACTTATGTCTTAAGTGGGTTGATTAATCTTGGAGTGGCGATGCAAAGTCACTGAAAGAGGCTAGTTTTGGTCTAGACTAAGGATGGATCTTCTTAGGTCATTTTAAAAACATATTTTACAAGGGACTTCTTAAGAACTCAATTCAAGATTCCATCTCACCTTCTTAGTCATCCATATATGCTGCCATAACTCACCTCATTGTCGGTTTCCATGTTATGCTCGATCTCTTAGTTTGACGTGTTGGAATTCTTGGATAGATTCTTTTTTGTTGGTTTTTAACTTTTCATGATCATTAATCAACTATGGGGCCCATAGACTCCTTAGTTGGTGTTATGCAAGGGAAAAAAGGGCATGAACCTACTATGGGGAGGACCCACTTTCATATCTCTTAGTTCGGTTAGTTAAGTTCCTTACCTTTGACATTGTTACAATCCTATCTTTTGCATATTCCGTTGAGCAAATCACTTTGTGCTCCTTGAACTCTCATTTTCCATCCCATTTTTACCATTTTTCCTAATTTTCTTAATTTTTGGGACTTCAACACTCTCTTCTCATTTGACCCTAATTTCATTCAAAATCTCTTTGTAATTTTCAAGTTTTGACCAAGTCAACGAAAGTCAATGGTGGTCAACAGCTGCATTGATGAGGCCCAATCGACATAGCAGACTGTGTCGACTAGGCTTCGTTGATGTAGTACAAAAATACTATAAATACCACCGAACACTTAGGAATTTTTCACATTTGGTCCATAATGCTCAAGGAGTTTTTGCAATTTTCAAAGCCCAAAACCTTCCCAAGCCTATAACTCTCATACCATTTATTCAAATCACCTTGTTCTTCAACCTTACAATTATTGAAGGTAAGCTCTTAGTCATGGGGGTGGCAAAACCCAAGGTTTTGATGATCATTTTTTCAAAATTTTTTCTAACTCTCCTAAAGTGTTAAGTGATAAATGCTATTCAATCATTAATTTTTGAGAATTTAACCCTTCCAACAACTTTGGTAAGCTAAATATTAAATTAATAATTAACTAAATCTATTTAGCCATAATCACACTTTAGCCAAATTTAACCCCCTCATGAGACAAGGTATTCCATCATTGTATGTTACATAATAATTACTAATTCGTTGTTATTTGTAATTACAGATGGCACCAAAACTGAAGAGATCACAAGAGGAGAGGCCATCACATCCATGGGAGAAGTACCTAGAGGAGGAAGAGGCCAATAAGAACATGGCCAAAAAGATGCTAAGGCAACCCATGCAATAGGACCTATCAGAGATGAGGTTGAGGTGGAATCTGTCTAATAGATTCTCAAAGAGGCAACCACATCTGAACAATCATAGCGAGGTGAAGTGCTAGGCCCTGTACCTAGATTGGAAGTCACACTCACATAGGACTGTCTTGACATAATTGGAAGCCATGAGGTCCAACACTTAGTTCTTCAAGAACGAAATTTTATACCATTCCTGGAATGGGCTCCAGAATATGTTAGAACTCAACTGCAAGCCTCTCCCATGTGACCAATCATCACTTCCAATGGAGAGTGGTACATGGAAGAAACGTATCTCTTTTGAAATAATAGGAAAGTAGGATCTACTATGAAAATCAAGGACATCCAAGTGTCCTACTTAGTGGATCCATTGCATAGGTCGTTGGGCTACTAGACATAGGAACATAGTTGGCAGAGTTGTCAACACAAGGTAATCTCAAAGTAAAGAAGAAGTGGATGCAGTGGTGTTATGTGGTTGATTGCAAGGAGTTTGGCATGCTCACACTGGTAGAGCAAGTCTATTTTAGGATAGTAGCCTACCACCTCAATCCAACAGTGAGGCCCAGTAAGATGACAACCTTCTCTGCCCAAGCATGTGTTTCTTTAAGTAATACATTTCTAGCATTTCTTCCATAACTAATCTATCTAGAGATAGAAAAGTGCTTTAAGGAGAATGAACATGGAAGAAAGATCTTACCCTTATTCTACTTGATTAGAAAACTATGGAAAAGGATAGGGATAGTTCGCTATGCAAATGATATACTCAAGCATGCTCCTAGTGCTTTGTGGGTTGAGATGATGAAGGATAAGATGCCTTCCATGATCATAGAAGAGGTGCAACAATGTCTACCTCCACCACCTACTCATGAGTAAAGACCAGAGGCTTCCACTACAATTGAATGCATGCAAAAATTCTAAGAACATCTCCTACAACAACAAGAGTAGCAAGCAGGAACTAGTGGTGGAGATCCATCTGTATACAGACCAACCATGAGTCACCTCAGAGAAGTGGCTCATAAAATCAAGTAGATGGAGAGAGGTGGATCAATGCTATCTGACCAATGAACCTAGTTGCTTGTGAGGTCAAATCTAAGTGCCTAAGAGGTGATGGTGTCTCTCTCTTAGCACCATTTATTTCCAGAAATCTCTGAGAATGCCACTTCATTTTTAGAGTACTTGGAGGAGGGTGAGGAGGCAACTTTATTGGTGATATAGCACCAGGAACAAGAGATAGCTACAGAGATCATTACTGATCATGTTGTTGAGGCATAAATGCACTTGCAGTGCTTGAACTAGATGTTTTTGCACTAAAAAATGTGTAGGAATCTACAAGGACAATTAGTAGAAGATTAAGTATAACTTAGCATGAAGAACTATTGGACTGATTGGTGGGAACTGGGCAACTGACTCCAGATATCTTTGATTTTCTGGATACCATCACTACAACCCAGTTAGAGTTGCTAGAGGCAAAGGGTAGGTGCTTCATCTTAGAAGGGCAACTTAAAATATCTTACACACATAATTAATTCTTGGCTACAAAAGTTATCGAATTATGTGCAAAAATTGCTAACCTTGCTCTTATCAACCCTATGTTGACATGAGATGAAGCTTTTCAACAAATTCAAGAACAACTTAAGTGGCTTGTGGAGAAATGGTAACAACAATCTTGAATTAGTCAATTGGAGAAGTTAAAACTCATGTAGTACAGAAGGACTTGATGTAGAATCACCAAGAAAATAAGACCTTGACCATAGAAAACCATCACCTACGGAATGTTAATGTGAAAAAATAATAGTTAGAAGAATTTATTCATCAATAGTAGGAGTAGCTTGCTAGGGAAAATGTTGAATTGAGGAGATTGGTAGTGAAAAATTGTAACATCTTTATGGAGGAGGTTTGCAGCTTAAGCTAGAAGTTAGCTATTGAGATTGTTGCTTGGAAGAATAAGGCTTTGATATTCAAGAAAGTTAGAAATCATTACAGAGACCAACTTGGCCTACAAAAGGAGGTGAATGAAAAGCATATCCAATTGGCAAAGGCAAAAGTTAATGAGGCCCTCTAGCAACTCTAAAAGGTAGAGAATTGTGACAACCCATCATCGATGGGATTGAT
Source organism: Gnetum montanum (assembly GCA_015680685.1). Classification (NCBI taxonomy): domain Eukaryota; kingdom Viridiplantae; phylum Streptophyta; class Gnetopsida; order Gnetales; family Gnetaceae; genus Gnetum; species Gnetum montanum. Next base: position 567,688 of record MNCI01007961.1, read on the forward strand.
GCCTACAACAAGGTAGGAAATCACATGAAGGAGTTGTAGATTGAAGAGATGATGGAGTAGATGGAGCTATCCAATATTTGTTATGAAAACTAGCAATGTTGAATATCGGATGACCATATTCTAATCTTGAAAAGCAAAGTGGCCAACTTGTACTGGTTGTACGAGGCTAAGTTCAAGATTCATAGAGACACTAAGTAGAAGCTTGCAATTACAAATATTAAACTTGAGGTTCTTAGGGAGAAATTCACCATCAAAAATCAGTCATAGAGAACCTAGCCAAAAGAATGAATGACTACCAAGTGCTGCAAGACACACTTTGAGAGTTTGACATTGAGTGTAAGCAATTCACATCTTGGTTTATCAATGTGAAGGATCTCTTTCCTGTTTTGCCTTGTCCTTGGGATGTTCCAAACCTAGCCCACATTAGCGAAGCTACATGGATCGTGAATGATCCTAGGAGTAAAGGAGAGAAAATGAAGGCATTATTGGATGCTTTTTATGTTCCACTAAAAGTAGCAGTAGTAGCAAGATAGCCATAGCCACATCTACCACCACATGTGCCTGAAGTTAGTGAAGGCCCCTTAAAACTTTAGGAGACACCACCATATGGGATTAGTTAACCTTCTCCATCAATTTCAAGCCATCAAAGAATGTGTTGTCTAATTTTAAAGAATCATGTCATGGTATTTAATTTTATGTTATGAACAACACAAGTTTTGTAATGTGTTGATCTATACACCAGGCAGTTGTTATGTCCATTTTATCATGTTTTGTTTTGTTATGTCAAAGTTAGTCAGTAATTCCATATGTTCCCAATTTTGTAAAGAACTCAAGGATGAGTTTTCATTCAGTCATGGGGGTATGATGAGTTTCAGTTTTTCACATTGACTGGGCCCCATCAACATAGTCTATTGCATCAATGAGGCCCCATTGACTAGGCCTCATCAACAAGGTCTTGTCGACATAGTCAATTGTGTGAACATGGCCTCGTTGACACAAGGGTCTATAAATACGAGCCACTAGCCACATTTATGGTAATGAATTCTCATAGTAGTAGTAGAGCTCTTGTAGTTTGTCTATTCAAAAGTTAAAATATTTTTCTTGAGTGCCCGTAGCAGGAGTTATTGAGTGTATGGATCTTTATTCGAGCATTGTTGTACTTGAGCACGATAGTGTGTGCAGCAATAAAGATGAGCTTTTGAATGAATCTTGCAACATTATGAATAGATTAAATATTTCATTTATGAATTTAATGTTTTCAATTACTTATTCAATATTTTCTAGTAATTAAGCTAATTAAGATAATTGAGCAAGATAAGCTAGATAGATTAAATACATAAGTATGACTACTTCGAGCGTAACATGCATTTACTTGGTAATCTAAGAAATGGTATTACTTAGTACACCCAGTAATGTAGTGCTTGGTAACCTAGCAGTGTATACATGGGTTCAAGATGTGTACAGAAAGTGGGATCGGATACTTATGTTAGGATTAGCTAGAGGCTAGTAGGTTAGTTACATTGAATTATCCATTAAATTACCTTGTCTTTATCTCTATTCAAGCACTAAGACTATAAAACATAAAAGTATAAAAATCATACACTTCAATTATAGTTAACCATACCATGTGTTTCACAAGTGTAATTGGGAAGACAGTGAATGCCCTGAGGGTAAGGTTCACTACATACAAGATTAGTGCACTGGAAACTATAAAGTCTACGGAATTTGATGGAATCACACGTGAATGCTCTGTGATTCATATGATTGGATGTACGGATACTTTCCACTCATCAACTTTAGATCCCAAGGGCCTTTGTGAAAAATAGGATTCAAGGTGCTCTAGATGGTATGGTAGATCACCTAGGAACTTAGATAGTGTAAATGAGGGTAATGAAAAATTAAAATAAGGCAGATTTGATATGAAAATAATGCATAGAATAAAGAAATGTATACTAACTTTCATAACAAACATAACTTCAAACTTTATTATGAAAATAAAGGGGGTCCAAAAATGTGTACAAGGGATGCTTGAGAATGTAAGGGGAGTTCACTTTGATGGGTGCTTGGAATTTGTTGAAGTAGCCTTGGAAACCATGGCTAAGTCCACGATCTGAATGCTCCATAACTCTTGAAAATGTAAAACCTTTCTGCAATCCTCACTAGATCTATAGCATTGGTGGTGCAAGGTATGAGATGTGTGGGGGTTTTAAGTTGCAAACAAGAGCCACATTGGAAGTCATAATGCCTTGGTTACTTAGTGTTGCTACAAAACCACACACAATCTTAGGGGGGTAAAAGGAGTTACAATGGCTATGGGTTCCACACTAAATTTTTTCAAAAGCTTTATGCTTGCAAGGGATTCTCAAAGCTATGGTATTAAAAAATGGTGAAACCCTTTCCTAGCACACAAGCTTGGGTTATATAGGTCTTATAACCATGAATTTTGCTAAAAATCTTATGCCTAATTGTTAACAAATTGATGTTATGTGTAAGGTGTTGTAGGTGTGTATGTATGATAAGTTTTAATACCCCCAAGGTACCAAAATCATTCTAATTATTAAAAATAGTAAATGAGAATTTTACCCATTCTAGGTCTTCCAATAGTAATGCTAGGCCTATAGAAACCACACTGGGGGTATGACACCCACGCTAGGGGTATAACACCCACACTGGGGGTACAACATTCATGTTGGGGGTGCAACACCCATGTTGGGATTACAACACCCATACTAAGGATACAACATCCATGCTAAAGTTGTAGAACCATTGCTGAGACTGGAATAATGCTGAAGTGTCAGGCCATGCTGGAGCATCGTTGGGAGGAAGGTGCAATGTTGGGGATATTGTAGCAACACTGGGGTGTAAGAGTTATACCCCCCAACACTGAGCATTGGTGATGTTACACCCCTCCTATAGGTGTTTCCAGCATAGTAAATGTTATACCCTCCACAAAACCCATCAAAATGTTAATTTNCATGTTTCACCACCATGATACATTATTTACATAGGGTTTTCATTCAATTTGATTCTTTGATTATCTCATGATATTTTGATTTATTGGTCTACCCTTGCTATCTATTTGTGTATTCACCTTTAGGCTTCATCTTGCAAGCATAACTCCAAGAGAACAAGAAAACTGACCAAAGAAAACATGTTGGTATAAAGTAATGCATAGGGCTACATGAGACAACTAGCAAACTAGACCACAATAGGTCACCATTGTTATAGCATGGGGAAATCTATGTGATGTGCATCAAATTTACAAAGTTTTATAGTTTGTTCATTATGCCAAGCATGAAGAAGAAGATAGGCTCACTTGTTGTAGATCATCAAAGTTATCAACATTAGTCATTCATTGCAATCTGTCAACAATGGTGAACAACACTACAAGCAAACATGTAAGTGTGAAACTTAATTCGGGCTATGTGATAGCTTTAATGTTGCATAACAAGGGCTTGATGATATCATGGGCAAGTATAAGTTCTGGCAAAGAACTTGATTTCAAGTGCTTTCTCCTAACCATTGTGGTCTAGATGGGAATTTCAACTAAGGGACCCTCTATGATGTTTCTAACTTCAAGGTCAATGGTCATCAAGCTACTTCAGGGTGTCATAGTTACATGGTGGAATGGTTTAAGGTTTAAGGTTTGGGTATGTAAGGTTAATTTGGTCTAAGAACATCGCAAGGGGGGTTTATTTAGGCTTTAAGGCTAGTCAAGTTTGCTACCTCATCTTCCTAGCTTCATCCTACATGATAACATAAGCACATCAAGTGGCACATGTGTAATAAAGTTATTAAATAATGTCAAATTAGTGTAAAAATACATTAATAATAATGCTTATATGAACCAAAACACATTAACTGAAAGGCCAAACAAGGTTCAAACATGATCAACAAACGTTGTAATAGGTGGGTTAGGATAAATAGGGTGCGATATAAGGGCCAAATGATGTAGGATAGGGTCAAACAAAGGGCAACTGATGGTCAAAACATATAAAATGGTGTCAAATAAGACTATGCTAATGTTAAATGATGTCAATTAATGTAAAATCAAGTCAACCAAGGTCCAAGCAAGGCAGAATATTGTCAAACAAGGATAAATGATATAAGCCATGATCATATTTTGCCATTTTTAGGCCTTGGCAGGCTATGATGGTGGTAGTATTAGGCCTTGGCAGACCATATGCATAATATAGAGTCTCAAGGGCTTCTTTCTTGTTCCTCTAGAAGCTTCAATGAGGTTGATCGTGGCGGGAATATTTCCCATGTCATGTATACAAGCTAAAAGTCTAAGCTCATCATCTATTGTATCTCTTTGAATTTTTCTGTGCTTATATGGCAAAGTTTTTGTGGTTGGTTCGTAGATGGACATGACAATAGGGGTGGTGATAAATGTCATGGATAAGGCCATAAGAACAAGTATAGCAAAAACATTCATCATTTAAAACCTTTCTCCGTGTCTTCCAATGTTGAGCACAATCAACTCTACAAGCCCTTTGGTATTTATGAGAAATGTCAAAGTTAAAGCCTCTTTGCAAGGCACCATATGAAAAATTGCCGTGAAAAATGTTCCAAGAATCTTACCTGCACACGCAACTACAATAACCAGAACCAAAAGAGCCCATGAAGTTGCCCTTTGAATTGTGGCCACGTTCGTTTGCAACCCACTAACGGCAAAATACAGAGGTAGCATCAAACAAGAAATAAAATAGTCAATCTTCTTGATCAGCATCTCTGCAAAGGATCCTTCCGTGGGCATTAAAAGACCCGCCACGAAAGCACCAAATATGGCATGGATTCCGATGAAATCAGTCACAAACCCAGCAGCCAATGTAACATAGATATAGAATTCATTCACTGCTTCTCCTTCTGGAGTGCTGATGTCAATTAATAATTCATTCCAGGTTTCACGGTTATCAACGTCATCACCACAAAAGCAATCCCACAAAGCAAAACGGGGCCACCAACGGATTCGCACTACCATTGCAACGTTGTGGCTTGGCAGCTTTAAACCGAAATCGTAAATCAAAACTTTCTAACCGGGACACATTTACATTTATATATATATATATATATATCATATGAAAACTCTCACCCAAGGTAAAGACATATTTTAAATTTGCTTGGTTTGCTTTGCATGGAAGATGACTGTGCACAAGGCAGCACGGCCACAGGCCGACCTGCACAGCTTGCATGCCCCATGTTGGGATGTTCCCCCATTTTATTATTATTATTAATTTTAAGCCCAAAAATATAACAATTGGCATTAGTTGGTTCCCATCGCACGGTAAAATTTGCAGACGGTGATCCATGACACCTGTAGGATGTTTCATTTCCATGTTCCATAACATATTCTTCCTTGATGCTAGGCTTTGAATGGCATCTAAGAAAAATGAAATGAAAACCACAAAATTGTTATAACCATATGCCCAAGGCTACCGCAATATAATACATGATATAATACATGAGCTGGTTTAGTTTTTGTCTGTTAGCATTGCAACCAGCAAAAGGAAAGACAGATTGATGAGAGTAGTTACTCTGGTAGTTATTCTAATTATTAGAGTGGTTACTTTAGTGGTTACTTTAGCAGTTACTCTAATTATTAGAGTTGTTACTCTAGCCGTTACTCTAGTAGTTCCTTTAATTATTAGAGTGGTTACTCTAGCAGTTACTTTAGCAGTTATTCTAATTATTAGAGTGGTTACTCTAGCAGTTACTTTAGCAGTTATTCTAATTCTTAGAGCGTTTACTCTCATTATTAGAGTAGTTGCTCCCAATCCTATAAATATTGTACCCAAGTGCACAATTGAAAAAAAAGTCTTTCAGGAGTCAAGAAGGAGAAGTCTTTCAAGAGTCAAGAAGTGAAACTTTTGTAGTTTGTTTGAAGGTTAAAGTATTTTCTAAGTGCCTACAGTAGGAGGTTTAAGTGTGGACAAATTTTTATTTGAGCATTGTGTACTGGAGCACACCTTGTGTACGGCAATAAAGACGAGCTCTTCGATTCATCTTTGCAGATTTTGAGATTTGTTTTCTTATGCATTTATTTTATTTTATTTTCTTATGCTAATAACATACAAGTATGTCTCATTCTTCGTATGAAAGTGCCTCACCGCCTAGGTCTAAAATTGGAAACAATTGCAGCATAATACACATGACGTTGATCCGCCAGTCCCTCAACAAGTTCGAGTGGTATATATTCATCCCGATGAGTATATAACAGACTTCACCTTTATCCTCTATCAAGATGAACAACTACATTAACGAGACTTAGAGGGTAACATAGTGTTACCTCTCGATCGTTCAGTCCCAAGCATGCTTCTTCATACCCTCACACGAATTGGCATGCCACACTTACATACAAAATACGTTGTGCAAGACCATGGCTTGAGAGAATACCGTCCCACAGAGGCAAAACGTCAAAGAGACTTGCAATAAGAGAGACATCATAAGTCTTTGAAGGATAAGTGGTCGTAGGATGTTCCACATGTCTTAAGCGAAAATGAGGGTGGTGAACTTGCCTCAGATAGTTGGCCACACAATGATGTTCCTCCCCTTGACTTTGGCCAAGGGGTTGTGTATCAGAACCTTCATTCCACTATTCATAACCCAGGTTCTGATACCCATGGGAAAAAAGGGTTTGAAAAAGGGATACAGACACATGATAAGGATGGATATTCTAATAGCAATCGCAATCGAGGTTGAGACCACCGAAGAGAAGGTAGCATGCACTATCATGATGATGGTTCTCCTCCTTCTTCACCTTCATCATCTCCTTTAGTATTCAGATGCAGTCATAAAGAAAAAGATCATGGGGATAAAGGTAGGCAATGTAGAAGTTATAGACAAAGCAACCAAGATAGGGGACAACGTCACTCTAGAGAGCCATGACATAGAAGAAGGGAGAGTAGGGAACAACGTAGGCGTCATAGACTCTATGGACGAGATGATCACGATGAACCCCTACTCACTACTCGAAGTATATTAGACATAATTGAGGCTGTTAGAATTCCAACAAGGCACCAAAAAGATAGTAGGATCAAGATATTAGATATGAACAATATCCCACTATTTGAAGGGTGATACGATGTTAATCCTCAAAATCACTTACAAGCATTCCATGATGCGTGTGCCTTACAAAATATATAGAATAAATGGCAAAAACTTAAGTTGTTTCCACGAACACTAGTTAAAGAAGCAGAAAGCTGGTATTGGTCTTTAGAACTGGAATCCATTTGTAGGTGGAGCACTATGTTAGAACTATTTAATGACAAGTACTAAACATACTCCTGAGTGTCTATCTTGCGAAAGAAAATCCAAGGCTAGAAACAAGGAGGACATGAACCCTTGGATGCTACCATGGGCCAATATTATGCACTGTTACACCATTTTCCTAGCCATGGTTATTCACAAAGGAATCAACTGCACCATCTCGTGGATGGGCTTAGGCATGAAATGAGAAGAACCCTTGGGAGTTATGCCCAAGGACGACTATTTGATCTTAGGCCCCATCAAATTCAAAGACTATTGGAGCAAGTTGCTAAGGAAGAAGGTGAGCTATGGAAGAGAGAAAGTATGGAAGAGTATAACTAAGATCCTTCCATCTGAAAAGGGGGAGTAAGATTTTGTAAGGATGAAGAAGAGTCACCACTCGAAGAGATGGTGAATAGGAAAACTTTACCTATCAAAAAGTTGACATCAGAGGTATCAAAAAAGGTAGACCAAATGTGGGATTCCCTAGATACTAGATTTCTATCTATTCTTAAAATAGTAAAGGAGTTTAGAGAGCAAGGTAGTGATCACGGAAAAAGAAAAAAATGAGAAGCTGAACATGCACATAGCAAGGGTAAGGGTAAATTTGCCACCATTGAAGAGGTTGTGGGGTTGGAAATAGACAATGATGGTGGATGTGAAATATGTAATTATGACCATTTTAAGGGATGTTGCCCTGTCATCTCACATCTGCAAGAGTCTGGGGTGTATGCACTCAACCCACGATTGAACAAACAACAAGCACCCTGAAGGTTACCTTACCCCCAAGGTAACCCAAGACAATTTCATGAACCCTTAACATATTATCTAAGTGGAACTCCACAACAACCAATTGAGAAATATCAATAGTGACAGCACCCACAATCATGGAGAATGCCACCACCAAGGCAACAATATCCTTACTGGCAACCTGACCCATATGGATATTACGTGCAACAGCCAATCTCCCCACATGACTCTACTGGTCACGTCACTTCTCAACCTCATTGCCAAGCCCGCGAGTATTATGAAACTTCCTTCTCTAGGGATGATATTCCGCAAGCATATCATCCTTCTCATCCAGCTGCATCTCTTCCACCAATAGCTCCACTACCACCTACTCTAGCTGTGCAAGGCAAAATCCCTACCTAGCTGTAGCAACGTAATGCCACAAGGGCTATTAACTCCAACCTACTATTGGTTCCAATAACCACATGAAGAAAAGGCCTTTTTTTAGAACCAATAGACCAACCAAGCCCTTGCAATCACAAGCGGCTGATTCCTTAGATGCCCCAAGATCCATCAAAACTTTGGAGCCCCCTTCAATCCAATCACCACACTCAATGTATACGGTCATGCTAACACATGCCTTTATTAATTAGATCAAAGCTGGCCACCTTCCTAGAAAATTCTCTAATCCTAGGAGTCCTCTGATATACTTACAAATTGCTAGAAATGTGTTGTGCAAGGCTCTTTTGGATTCAAGTTCTAATGTCAACTTGATTTCTCAAGAAATGTACAAGGCCTAGAACCTGCCTCCATTGAAAAAGAGCAACATCCATCTAGAGTTGGTTGACCAATCCATCACTATCCCATTGGGACTAGTTGAAGACATTGTTACCACTATTTATGGGTGATCATACCCAATTGAATTCCTAGTGATTCAGGTAAACAATGATAAGGGGGACTTCCCAATCATAATGGGAAGAGCATGGCTAAGTACCATCGATGCACACCTAGGAATCTACGATCTTTCCCTAGAAATATCAAAGGAAAATACATTTGAAAAGATCAAGAAGAAGAAAGTTCTGTGCACAACATACAATGACATAGGGTGTAATTGCATGTAGAGGTTATGGTTTGTGCAAAGTTTAACATTGCCTACATGAAATCAATATGCACAAGTGATCAACATACAAATATGCCTGTATGCAGCAGCCACACAATAGGAAGGCACCTAGTGGCTAACAGCTAATCAAGAAAGTAGTTCACTCATATGCATGGAACCAACTGAGGGTTTGACTTGTGCTTACATTGATAGCATAGATGCATTAGAGCAAGTCCACCGCCAACTTCTAAGTCTTAACCTTGAAAATGTCAACTGGGGAAAGTTGGAAATCCCTGAGAAATTTAAGCAAGAGCCCCTTGAGTTGAAACCATTGCCCACGAGTATGGAATACATGTTCCTTAAAAACAAAAAATCGGTAATTATCAATGCTAAGCTTGCTCCTTAATAGAAAAAAAACTATTGAAGGTAATTAATAGATGGTCAAAATTCTTTGCTTAGTCATATCCCAAATTAACTGGAATAGATCCTATGATATGCCAACATAGGATTTACATTGATCCCTCCATGAAGCCTTGAAGATAATCGTAGAGGCGCTTGAACCCAAAGTTGAAGCAAGTAGTCAAGGAAGAAATCGAATAGCTTCTCAAGGCTGGGTTCATATATCCCATTGCTGATAGCAAATGGGTTAGCTCCTTAGTTATTGTGCTTAAAAAAGGAGGCAAATGGAGGATGTGCATAGATTTCAGGCTACTGAATATGGCAACATTCAAAGATCACTTTCCATTGTCATTTGTTGACCAAGTCTTAGACACCATCATAAGGCATTGCTGCCATAGTTTTCTAGATGGATATAGTGAATATAATCAAATACAAATAGCCCCAAAAGATCAAGCCAAGACTACATTCACTAGTCCTTGGGGAATGTTTGCATACAAACAGATGCTGTTTGGCTTGTGCAATGCCCCTACAACATTTTAATGACTAGTTCTAAGCATCTTCCAATAGCAGATAGGAAATGGTATAGAAGTCTTTATCGACGATTTCCCCACCTATGGAGCAAACTTTGACCAAGCCTTGGACCGGTCAGAACAAGTGTTAAAAAGATGTGTAGAAACCAATTTGAAGCTCAACTGGCAGAAATGCCATTTGATGGCCCAAGAAGGCGTAGTAATAGGGCATAAAATCTCACACATAGGGATAGAGGTAGACCTCGAGAAAATCAAAGTTATCCAAGGAATTACCCATCAACCAGAAACTATCAAAGATATTCGATCATTCCTTAGACATACTAGCTACTATAGGAGATTTATTGAGAAGTTTTTAAAGGTTACCAAATCATTGGTGGAATTAACAAAAAAGTACGTGCCTTTCAAATGGACCAAGGAATGCAAATTAGCTTTTGAAACTCTGAAATAGAAGCTAGCAGAAACACCCATTCTACAAGCTCCTGACTGGTCCAAACCATTCCATATCATGACTGACACATCCAACTATGCCTTAGGAGCTGTACTTACATAGTTAGATGACCAGAAGCATCCTTATTACATCCACTGTGCAAGTACAAGTATTGCTGGTGCAAAACTTAACTACACTACCATGGAGAAAGAATTAATGGCTATAGTGTTTACACTAGAAAAGTTTAGATATTGTGTATTGGGATATAAAGTATACATACATACAAATCATAGTGCAATAGGTTCCTCATGAATAAGCTAATGGTAAGCTCTCATATCATACGATGGCTTGTAATCTTATAAGAGTTTGATCTTATGATGATCGATCGTAAAGGCATCGAGAACGTAGTTGCTAATCATTTATCTTGATTGCGATGGGACAACAAAGAGGAAAAGTATCCAATTTTTGATTATTTACTTGATGAATTCATCTTTGTTGGTATAGTGAATAACCAATCACCCATGGAGAAAAACTGGTACAGTAGCATTCTTACCTATCTCCTCACCCAAAAAATACCATAAGAGTTAAACCTTAATAAGAAACAATAGTTTCTTCACTGAGCCAAGTACTTTATGGAAATCAATGGGCAAGTTTACAAAGTGTGTCTCGATGGCTTGGTTCGATGGTGTGTTCCTGATATAGATCAACTGTGAGTTCTCCAAGACACTCATAAGGGTCCTTATAGGGATCATTATGTTGGGAGAGGAACAACCATCAAGATCTTGCTTGCAGGATATTATTAGCCTACATTGGTTTGGGATGCCAATCAGTTCATCCAATCTTGTGAGTGCTGTCAATGTGATGGGGGAATGAATGCTAGAATAGAGGGTCTACAATAATGAATCCAACTATTAAAACCCTTTGACATTTGGGGAATTGATTTTATGGGGCCAATTACACCAATGTCCAATGGAAAAGCCTATATCATTTTTGCTATTGATTACCTAAGTAAATGGGTAGAAGCAGCAACTGTTAAGGATTGTACATCATCTACAGTTGTATGATTTGTTCAACAACAAATAATAAATAGGTTTAGTGTGCCTCGTGCACTTATTTTAGAAAATGGTACCCACTTCATAGGTGTAACTTTTTGGAAATTAATGCAACACGTAGGGGTTGAGCATAAATTGACTATACCATACCACCCTAAGCAAATGATCAAGAAGAAGTCACCAATAGGGAGATTACGAAGATATTGAGAAGAACTATTAGCAAGTTTAGGTGAGACTGGAGCACTAAACTGAACGATGCTCTTTGGGCATACCGCTCCACATGGAAACTCCCTATAGGCTACTCTCCCTATGAGTTAGTGTACGGTAAATTAAAAATGCTTATCATTTAAACTAAACTTCATATACTATTCATGGCATGTGACCTCAACCTTAACCTTGATCTAGCATAGAAATAATGGTTATTAACCCTTAACTTGCTAGATGAAAATAGACTAGCTACCTTATCATCTAACGAGTTGCACAAGGCATTCAATAAACAACATCATGACCTAAGGATTAGGAAAGTCAAATATCAACTGGGAGATAAGGTTCTCTACTAAAATCTCACACATGTGCCATAATGTACTAAATTTCAAACACTGTGGGAAGGAGCTTATATTATTTATGTAGCTTTTCCTTCAGGGCCATGATAATATACAAGCCTAAGAGCCCAGAAAAGAAACTATTGGTCAATGTACAACAAACCAAACCTTTCAATGAGCTTAGGATAGCCACTACACATGATACCTCTGTTAATGGATGTAGCAACCAAAAACATCAGTGACTGGAACACCGAGAGGTTACCAAGCATACAAGCTAACCCCAGATCCGTGCGAAGGCCATGCTAAAGAGAAATAGAAACAAGATGTCCTGAACAATCTAGTCAATTAGACAGGGACTTAATCAATGTACAATAACCTTCCATAAATGTTGGTTTTATAGATGTTAGATGTAACTTAAATGGTGAGCGATAAATGCAAATTGATAGAAAATTATGCAAAATACGATAACAAGAAAACAAAATGAAATAGGATTAGGTGAGAAAGTGCACCACCCCAAGATCACGAATCTGATCTTTGTTTGGTTGGAAGGTGTACAATTGAAATGCAGCATTGGAGAGGTACAACTTACAACAAATTAGTATGGTCACAGGTCCCTAAATTATAGTCAATAGCTTGCCAACAAGGATCCTCTATTCACTAGTCTCTTTCCAAAGCCAATTTCTAGAAAGCCAAATGCCAAGAATGCCAATTGCGAGAAAGCCAAAATGCTAAAAGAAGCCAACAATGCTAAAAGCTAGTTCTCAGAGCCAACTACTGCTCAATAGAGTTCTCCCAAAGCCAACCAGAAGCCCACCCCTTGAATGTTGTTCATTGGGGTATTTATAGGACTAGGAGTAAGAGAAAAATGTGGTTTGGATGCCATGTGTCGTGGGTCCCACAAAGTGCAAATGTGACTATGTTGTGCTGCTGAGTAGTGCCGCTATGCTATGAACATACCGTTGAAATTACACATGCCAAAATCTAGAAAACATGCCATGTTTGTTACAAGAGAGAAATGCTAAGAATGAATGTAAAGTGGAGCCTATGCTCTAGGACTACGTCTCCCCTACTCTTGTGAGCAGAGTCAAGTGTAGGGACAACTTTGGGGATGAATTAGGGGGTGCAAAATGAAAAAAACTTGCTAACTTTGCCCATTGAAGAGATTCCAGGATAAGAATGATCATTGCTAATAAGTTCTGGGGCCAACCAAAGACGTCTTAATGCTTCCATGTAAGTGTTACACTACTTACGTTGCCCAACATGTTGGTGTAGCGTAAATAGCTACATGCTATGTTGTGCTACATTGGGTAGCATAGCATAGCGTAGCCACCAATCTTAAAAGAAGTCTTGTCTAAAAGCCAAAAACACCTGTCTGAGCCATGGCTACGTAAGAAACTACAACCTTGTATTTCATGCTAAAGAAGTCCTAACACTTGCTGAGTTCATCCTCGGGACATTTTTAAATTGTGTCCCAGCTACGCTGTGTTACGCTATGCAGCGTAGCACAACGAAGCAGCTAGTGTAACTTGGATCCTCGTATGATGTGTGTTGCATTATTTAGAAACCTTACTTGGGGCCCAAGGGTAAAGTGGGATAGGCAGTCTTGGAGGTTGGAGTGTTGCCAAGCATAATTCTCTTACTGGAATTGCTTGGCAGAGAGCGTTCGTACATTCTATCCCTACTATGCTTTATTACACTACACAGCGTAGCATCAGATTTGGCTTGGATTCTTACTTCACAAACATTTTGTCACAGAATGTCATTCATGTATGGCAGCTGGGAAAACTTATTTGGCAGTTGAAGCATTTGCAAATACACTTACTCCGTTAGGGCTATCCGAGTAGGAGTATTGTCAAAGTGCATTTTCGCTATGCTGTGCTACACTGCATTCCCACTACGCTGTGCTATGCTGCATAGCGTAGCACATCATAACACTCAGATTGAGATGATTCTTAACAAAATTTGTCACATTATGTTGCATCATATCACTCACGCTTTAAGGATGAAATAGGGAAAATGCTCCTAAGGACTAAATTGTTATCAATTCGCATCTTGTACATTTGATTGGTCTCCTTAAGGCTTGTTATGCTACACTACATAGAATAGCATAGTAGGCTTCTTAGCTAGAAAACTTGCCAAAATTTTTAGCTCATCTTGAATGCTTTTGGCAACTCCTAGCATGGTCCTTAGGTAGAGTGTCAGCTAGGTCGAATATCAAGCTGGGTAATCCAAGAGGTGAAACAAGCTTGTTAGCCTAGGTGATAGAAAACTTGCTGGACTGTATAGTCTATTCCCAGTGCCTCTTTCATGCAAGCTAGCCTTGTGGCTGGGTGCCTTATTGACTATGCTGTAGAGGGTGGTAGGTAGGCCTGGAAATGGCCTTGCAAGAATTAGGACTTCTAGGGTGCTATGTTGTTTAGACGGTCCATCATGATGCTGCACTTGTGGAAATCCTTACCCAAATTTGAAGACTCTGCTAGAGCATCAGGGTTCTAAAATTTTATGGTGTTTCAATGGACAACCTGGCTCACTGTTTTGGATCTTCTCCTGACCTAGTCATGGGGGAGATGGTCACCTATGCTAACTATTCTACGCCCTCAGTTCTTTTTGAATTTTTGTTTTACACATTTTTTCAACTTTTCTTATTTTTATGTTACACCATTGTTCATGTTTTTACTATTTCTTTATTTTCTTGATTTACTTTTATTTGTCATTCAATAAGTGCTCATGATGGTGGATTGCATTATATCATATTTATTGCTAATTTTTGGTTTTTACCTTTGAATTATGATTTTGATATTAAGGTATGGTTCTTTTGGTAAAATAAGCAATGAGTCCACATCGTCCACAAATCCAGACAACTCTATGATATCCTTTGGCTTGGAACTATACAGTCCCCTTTATCTAAGTGAATTTATTAATGAATTGGTGGCTGGATACTTTTCAAACCAATGAAAGACTCAAAGGATGAAAAGGGTGTGACTTCAAGGGGATTCGATGCATTTGTGGTGGCCATTCTCTTGGGTACTTGGATGCTTGTTTCTTGGGTTTTCCTCCATTCTAACATTGTTCAAAAAAATAAATCTTTGCATGGTATGGTTCTCATGTAAAAAATAAAAAAAAAGAGAAAAGTAAGAATTCAGAGCACACCCCGTAGACAAAATAAAGCAATATGGGCTACAAGTGCTAGTTATGGCACTAGAAGGACATGTTACCCATGCCTGAAGGTTCCCTCTAACTAAGGCCCTTTCTTCTCCATCTCACTCTCCTTGGGATGGTGATCACTCTTTGTAGAAGCATTCTTATTGCCTCAAGAGGATGAATTGACCAAGTGTATTGATGCGAGATCACTGAATGTGGTTGGTTTGAGTCTGGATTTGGGATGAGTTCTACTTAGTCATCTTAACCATGAAATACACAAGGGACTTTATACAACCTTGTTCTTGGGATTCCATTCCATTCCCTCCTCTCCATCTTTCTTTCTATTTTCCACCTCATTTCTAGTTTTATCATTAGTTTGTTTTGGGTTGATGTATTGTTTTTTTTTTTGGTGAATTCTTCTGGGTAAGTTTTTAACTCTTGCTTCCAAATGACATTCCTAGAGCCTATGGACTCTTTGGTTTGTGGGTTTGTAAGGGCATAAAAGACATGAGCCTACTTTGGGGATGACCCACTGGCATTCCTTTTTGGTGCAATTGTTAAGTTCTTTTCCTTAAACATTTCCTGCAATCAATCATCTCTTCTTTCATCCCCATCCATGACATCCATTTTATTAGTGTTGCCATTATTATTTTTTCCCATCTTTCTTGTTCATCATATTTTTCCATCTTATAGCTACTAGAGGTTCTCTCTTAGTCATGGGGGCCCTAGCACAAATCTTTTAATTTTCTCCTTTTTACTGTTCGCCTAACCCCTACATCTTGGGTAGTCACCTATGATAAATCTCTGAACCAGTTTCTGCCATAATCACAACTCAACCAATGTGCTTCATATCGAGGCAAGGTATCAACTACATTGTGGTTTATATATCCTTACTCATTTGTGACTATGTTGTGTGTTCATATGGAGATCATACAAACAATGGATTGGGCTTGGAGGAAGCACTTAGGATGGACCGGAACTAGAGCATTTACAAAAGGAGCAGGTCTGATGGCGTGGCTATGGATAAACAACGGAAGGTGCAATCTTAGCATTGGCGATAACACTCTTCATTTTTTCTCTCTCTCTTTCTCTACAAGCTATCAAAGAAAGGCTTGGATGTCATTTATGTACGAGTGTTCACCACAATGGTCATGAACACTAATGTTGTAATATGCTTATTGATTCGTTCATTGGGCACGTTGAGCCTATCATCCCATTCCACCATCAGTTGTCAATTAGTCAATAATCCCATACCTTCCCAATATTTTGTAAGGAACTCAAGGAGGAGTTTTCATTTAGTTGTGTGGGTATGATGAGAGTGGTTACTCTAGTAGTTATTCTAATTATTAGAGTGGTTACTCTAGCGATTACTTTAGTAGTTATTCTAATTATTAGATCAGTTACTCTAATTATTAGAGTAGTTGCTCCCAAGCCTATAAATATAGTACCCAGGCACACAATTGAAAAAAAGATTCTTTCAAGAGTCAAGAAGGAGAAGTATTTCAAGAGTCAAGAAGCAAAACTCTATAGTTTGTTTGAAGGTTAGAGTATTTTCCAAGTGCCCACAGCAGAAGGTCTAAGTGTAGATAGATCTTTATACAAGCATTGTATACCTGAGCACACCTTGTGTACAAAAATAAAGATGAAGTCTTTGATTCATCCTTGCAGCACTTGAGATTTTTTTGTTAGGAATTTATTTTATTTTATTTTATTTTATGCACTTTACATTTCTATTATTAGCATAGCAATTCATTTTGATCAATTAAACAAATCGTTAAATCACACAAGCACGACCGCTTCAAGCATGCATGTAATGCTTGGTAACCCAGTAATGATTAGTGTTTGGTAATCCTAGCAATGTTGCATTGGTTCATGATGTGTATGGCAAGTAGAAACAGATGCTTATGTTAGGATTAGTTAGAACTTAGTTAATGAGTAGTTAAGTTAAATTAGTCACCTAGTTATCTCTCTCTTTCCCTATAAGCATAGGACATAAAAACATAAAAGATATAGAAATCATATGCCTCAAGCTTACTTAACCATACAATTGGACATATAAGTAAGTTTGGGAAGACAACGATCAATCAACCCATCCTTCTTCCACAAGGGCACGTAAGCACTTAGTCCTTGGAATTCAATCGGATCATGTGTGAAACACTTGTATTTGTATGGTTGAGCATAGGGGTACCTTGTTGCTCATCACAGATAAAGCAAACACAAGAAAAATTAAAGAAATGAAGAAAAGCAATGTGACTCCATACAGAAAGCAAGTGCTGAGAAAAGGTAGCATCAAACATAGATTGTGACACTCTATGGATGGCACGAAAAAAATGATTAGAGAGACTGAGAAGAGAAAAGGTCCCCCTCTTCTACCTTTTGAGTAGGGTAAAGAATCATAAAATTATTTGCTTGAACTGCACATCAGCGTGACCTACGATGACCCTAGGTATGGAAGAAAGAAACAAAGACCAAAAACATGTTTTATTAATGGATTGGTTTTACTAATTTATAGTTATTTTATGTTTTAATGGTTACATTTATGTTTACCGTATTCCTAATGGTATGTTTTTATTATTCATAGGTCCTAGGTGATAGTAGTGATAAGCTTGACAACATTCCTCTTCCTCTCCCCTAGTTTGATCAAATTTTTCAATGTTAATGCTATGTTGGGCAAGTAGTTTTAAGTATTATAGTTGGTAGATAGTCGCCATATTCATAATTTAAATATGGTGTATTGTCTATTTTTGTTACATTGCATAATTGTGACTTTGGCTATGTACATTTGGCTACAAATGTTTAATTATTTTTTGATGTATTTCCATATTCCTCTATGATTTATATTTTATATGAGCATAAGTAGTAAATTCAACAAGGATTGATGAGTCATGTTTTGGTAGGGCTTCGATATCAAAGTCATGTTATCAGGTATATGATATTAAGGCATAACCTCCAATGTCGAGGATTCGATATCGCTTCATCCATGCTAGCCTATAAATACAACACTTGGATGCATAGTTTGCATAAAGAGTTTATGATATTTTAGGCGTAGATAGAGAGAATTTTTATTAGTTTTGTTTCCAATGCATGCCCACAATATGATGTTAAGTGATTTTACGACATCCTTATTTGAGTGTGACGTACTTGGACATGTTACATGTTCGACAATAAAAATTGAGATTGCTTCCATCATTGTGGCATCCGCTTAACTTTATTATTGTTAATTACTTAAATGCTTATTATTTTCCTTAGCTAGTTTTTATCATTTATTTCATTTTATTATTTTTATCATTAACTAGAAAGAGTACAACTGATCATGAGTGCTTAAGTGTAATTACATAGTAAGCCAGTAGTGTTACCATTTGGTATGCCCAACAATGGTATGTTTGGTAATCCGAGTGGTAGTTGCATGAAGTCCAAGGCATGTATAGAAGGTTAGGAACATATACTCATAACATGTAGGCTAGTTTAGACTTTACTTTCCCTTGTTAATTAGATTAAATAATTAATTTTCTTATTATCCTTAGGAGTAGCATAAGGCCACAATAACATCAATTATCATATGCCTCACTCTGGACTAAACCACATGTGACAAAGCTACCACTAGTCCAAGTAGGAAGACAACAAATTGCAATCAAGACATAATGATCTAAATGCCACAACTAGTCCCATCCATGGAATTCAATTGGATTGTGTGTGAATGCCTGTGAGTTGTATGGTTGGGCATAAGGGGTACCTGCTACTCATCATTGGCATTGTTGCCAAGGATGGTGCTAGATTAGTTATATTATACATGATTGCTATAAATGCATTAACAATTTATCTTCAGGAAATATTATGTCACATACATCATTAACTAACAACAATGTCTCTTTCACATGGAAGCAATAATGCATTATATGAAAATAACATTCATTGAAAAATTAATGAGATATATATTGAAGAAAATTGGAGTGACCAACCTCATGCAGGGGTTTAATATGTTCATAACCAACCTGATTACACTCAAGAACTATAGTCAGAGAAGGCAAAGAATCTTTGAGAAGATGAAGTCCTAGACTAGGGGAGGCCTCAAGGCTTAGGACATCTTGAAAACCTAGAGAAGATAAATCAAGGGCCCATGGGGAGAACTATAGAAGCCATGGCCATTCTCCCAGCTACTCATCTTCCTCTTCCTCTTCAACATCTAGTTTTGATGAAGATGAATGTAGGTATAGAGATAAAGCTCCACTATGGGGTCAAAATAAAAATAGAAATCAAAACCAAGGGCAAAATCAAAGACATCAAAATGCACATAAACAAAATCATCAAAATTAGATAAATATTAATAGAAATTTTCATCACGACATATATAATGATGATGAACCGTTGTTGGTCATTAAGAGCATGACACAGATCAGAGAGGTAGTTAAAATACCCCACAAGAATCAAAAGGAAATTTGCATCAAAAGGCTTGATATGAATAGAATCCCTAAATTTGTAGGAAGCTATAATTCTAATTCATAACATCATTTACAAGCCTTTTATGATGCCTGTGTCTTACAAAACATTGAAAGTAGATGGCAAAAGCTTAAGCTCTTTCCTAGGATACTAGTAGATAAAGTTGATGTGTGGTATAGATTGTTGAAATTAAATTCAATCCATCGATGGTTCATAATGCTCGAACTCTTCAACAAAAAATACCAAACATATGTAAGGGTATTCAACGTAAGGAAATGAATCAAAGGATGGAAATAGGAACAACATGAACCCTTGGATATGGCCCTAGATAGATACTATTCTATATTGTATGGATGTCCAGGCCATAGTTTTTCTCAAGAAAAGAAAATTTTTCACATCATAAATGGGCTTCATAGTCAAATGAGAAAGACCCTTGGGAGATATGCTCAAGGTCGATTATATGAACTAGGAACCGATTAGATCCAAAGGCTAATTGAGCATGTGGCAAAAAAAGAAGGAGAGCTATGTAAATGAGAGAATGTTGAGGAATATCACTGGGATCCAACTCTTCAAAAGAAGAGGGCTCATCTCTATGATAAGGAAAAAGAAGCAACTCTCGATGAGATGATTTCACAACAAACCTTGCTAATGCAATTGTCTGTTGTTGAACTTCAGGTAAGGCTAGATAAGATGTTGAAATGGATAAATAAGAAAGTACAACTTGTGTAGAAATATTAGAGGAGAAAGTAATGCAAAAAGAATCAAGTGATCCCAACAAAAGAAGGAAAAAGAACCAAGAAATGGCTAGGAACACTTATCGGAAAAAAGGGGAAATGGTTGTAGAATAAGAGGATGTAGACTCAATCACTGAAGAAGATGATAGATGTGAAATCTTCATATATGACCATATGAAGGGCTATTACCTAGTCATATTACATTTACATGAGTATTAGACTTTTGCATTGAATCCCAAGTTTGTAGAAAATAAAATGCCTAGGAACTTAACTTTCTTACAAGGTAATCATAGACAGTCCTACAATCAACAGTACTATCCTAGTTAGACTTCTTACCTACCTCAACACTATCATCAACCATAGTGGAAAAATTCATAGTCATGGGGAAGGCCATCATCAAACCAACACTACCATTATTGTCAATTGAACCCATCCAAATATTACATTTAACAAATTGTTTCACCAACTATTTTTACTTCCTCTACCTCAAATCACTACCACTACTCTCTTGAATATCATCAACCTGCAACATCTTTAATGAGATCACCACCTCAAATCTCTCACCCTTCATCATATCCTGAATATTCTCATACTTCCCTCCATTACATGTTACAGGAAACAAGAAAAGAAGGTTTAGCACCACAAAATCAATGAAAAAATGCCACTTGTGTTGTGAATATATACATAAATGATAATGCCATTAGATCCCCACCATAATCTTAGAAACATCCTTTCTTTAGGATGGTTCCCATGTGTAAGCACAACACTCGTGGACCTACTAACTCATCCAAACTAGCACAATGCCAATCAAGTACACCATCCTTCCTTTCACAATGAACATCCTCCAATCCTACACGAAGGGCAACATCCATCATTACTCCAACACCTAAAATAAATGATGAATCTAGCACTATGGAGAGACAGAAGAATCCTTGCATCACTAATCATGATAAAAGGTATAATCATGGGCCAAATTTTCACAAAGTTAACACAATTTCTAGTTTTATCCATCGTATAATTCAAAACCAAGTATGTGAGTAACAACCCATCTACGTAGCTGCCACTAAATCATAAGACATCTAGTGGCTTAAAAATTAGTGTCTAACACTGTTTTACAAATGCATGGAGCCTACTGTCCACTTATTAATTCTTGTCATGATCAAAAACTTAGTCATGGAGGAGGTTTCCCATACTAAAATCAAGAATTAATAAGTGTTTTTCATCTTTTTATTTTACATTTTTTATCATTTTCTCATTTTTTGATACAAATTCTTCCCATTATTTTCAACTTTAGTAGAGGGTCCCATTGTGTTAACCTTACTAGAGGACTACCTTCAAGCATGCACAAGGGATTAGTGAAATGTTTCCCCTTAATAGCCTCATGATGCTTCTTCTGATGTTGATCTCACTTGCATTGTGTTTCAATGGGATGATAGTCCTGAGTGTCATAACCATTCACAATGTAGTCCTCGTGAAGATCTAAAATGCCCAAATTATTAAAATTTTGAAATAAAATCCTGGGTATAGATCAATTGGAGGGAAAGATGATGTTGCCCTCCATATCATGCCATTGTAGCTATTCATCCTGATGCAAGATGAAGGTGAACTTTGGTACATACTCATCTAGATGAGTATATACCACTTTGCACTCTTGTGGGATCCGTGGTTTGACATCTTCATGCCTATGAGAAGAAGACATTTTGCAAAATAAATAAAATTATTAGTATGCTTCATGGTTATATGTCGTTGAGAGTGATGTTGACCTTGAGTTCATCCAATGATATTAATAATATTCACTAATCCTAGATAGTGCATGTTCAACAAACAAAGTCCCTAGCAATGATGCTAATGATGAGTGACGAGGTACCCCCACACCCAACCATATGAATCACAAAGTCTTCATGCATGATCTAATTAAATTCTGTAGACTTTACAATTTCTAGTACACAAGTCTTCTAGGAAGTGAACCTTGCCCTAAGGTCATTTTTTGTCTTCCTAATTACACTTGTGAAGCATAATGGTATGGTTAAGAGTAATTAAGACATATCATTTTTATCATTTTATGTGTTATGTTTTTGGCTGGTTAAAGAGAGAGAGAGAGAGAGAGAGAGTAATTTAATGACTAATCTAAATTAACTAACTAACTAGTCTCTAAGTAATCCTAACATAAGAATTTTTTCCCACTTTCTATACATATCCTAAACCTACATATCCACCATTGGGTTACAAAGTGCTACACTACTGGGCACACCAAGCACTAACGCTACTGGGATTACCAAGTGACTACATGTTATGCTTGAAGTAGTCATACTTATGTATTTAATCTATCTAGCTTATCTTGCTTAATTATCTTAATTAGCTTAGTTACTGGAAAATATTGAATAACTAATTGACAACATTGAATGCATAAATAAAATATATAATTTATCCAAAATGTTGCAAGGTTTATCCAAACACTCATCTTTGTTGCTGCACACACTATCATGCTTAGGTACAACAATGCTTGAATAAAGATCTGTACACTCAATGACTCCTACTATGGGCACTTGCAAAACTATTTTAACTCTCAAATGGAAAAACTATAAGAGCTATACTACTACTACAATAAGACATGTCATAAATGTGGCTAATGAGCTTGTATTTATAGGGAAAAGCAGATATTGTATTAATGGGGCCTAGTCAATGCATGAAATGATGCATCGACAAGGCATTGTCAACAGGTTCCAGTTAACAGGGCCAAGTCAACAAGGCCTAGTCAACACAACCAACCACGACTCATCAATTGGAAACAACTCCTTGACATTCACAAACCACAGTGCAAATTATTTTTGTCTAACATCGAATATGTTGACAAGGTTCTAAAACTTGTAATGGTTATTCATCCTTTTGGCCAGGTCCTTAGCAATTGATTATTGATTAGTGAACTAGTTCCTAAGGACTTCAAGCTTGGCATTGGTTATCTCCAAATTTTTCTTGGTTTCTTTATGGTGCTTGGATTTTCCCTTGTAAAGGAGACATGAACTAGTCACCTTCTTTTCAAGTTCTAACCTTAGCCTCCTTGTAGTTAGGATAGCCAAGTTAGCATATCAAAGGTTGGCAAGCTCTATGTATTCCATCATCTCTTCTATTTGCAAGTCCTTTAGGTAGATCTTAACCTTTTTGTATATGTTTAGATCATTAAAGATCAACTGCCATGCATCGCCTCTTTGTTGGAGTTACTAGAGTACCTTGTTCATCTTCACCTTGGCTAGCTAGATTTCTTTCTCATTAACTTATTTGAGGAGTCCAAGCTAGTCCCTATAGTGATTCTTTACTCATTCATACTTTAAGGCCTCATTTTTCCATGTGACTACCTTGATGGCCATGTTTTGGAAAAGTGCCCAAACCTTTTCCATAAAGATATTTTGATTTTCCATAGCCAACCTCCTCAAGTCAAGATTTACCTTAGCTAGCTACTCCTACTACTATCTTATAAATTTAACCATATAGTCTTTTTTTTTTCTCAACATTTCACAAGTGGTGAATATCCTTTGTGAGGACCAAGGTTTCTATGTGGACTTGAGCCAAGTCCTTATCGGTGTTGAAGGCAATAGCTTCAGATAAGAATGTAGCAAAGATCATCATCTCCTTTGCATTTTCAACCTCCTTTAATTTTTTCTAAAGTTGCAGGAAAGCTTCAGCTTTGGTGATGTCCTACTTGAGAATGGTAAGGTAAGAGAGACAGGCCCTCAATTTTGTAACATTGAAAACCAACCAATGATTTTTGGTTGTGGCTATCTCTAGTTGGATGTTACTGATTAGGAGCTTACCCTTTGTCTCTAGTAGCTCTAACTAGGTAGCAATGATCTCTTCTAGAAGAACAAGGATCTCTAGAAGTTATGAAGAGACACCATCTTCATTATGTAGTAGCGCCATTTGGGAATGGAGATGTTATAATCTACCCCCCTTAGGTTTCATTCATCCTTGAACAAGTTCATGTTCACTATCTTTTTCAAGCTTCAATGATCCTTTTATGCTCCTATTGTTCAAATGCTTTGATTTCTTCTTGAAGTTTTATATCCTAAAGTTATCTTTCTTATTCTACAAAAATATGTGAGAAGAATATATTCAAATTAAAATATTACTTTATTAATTCTTATCTCATTTTCTAAAACAATGATAAGAGGTGAATTAAAGGTCTACCAAACACCAATCTCTAGTCTTAACTAGGGTTACACAAAGTGCAACTCATATTTGGTTATCCAATTCAAGGTAGGGCAAATCCTTATTTTCAACTTGCATTACCTTAGATATTTTAACTATCTAATTCAAATATACATTAAACCAATGAAGAAAATTATGAAAATCATAAAATAAAAGTAAGATTAAGATACTTACTAATCTTGATCAACCTAGAGAATCCATGGAAGTAATTGTAGTTCTACCATGATCAGATGGTCTTGTTTAGGATGGAAGGGCTTGATCTTGCTTCTTCTAAACATCTTCTTTAAAAATTAACTCTAGTAACTTAGTAACTTAGAAAAATTTAACATTATACCAAATATAATCCAAGGTCTTAATGAAGAATATTATTGACTCATCTTCATTAATCATGGGAGAGTAATTACTAAATTGTGATTCTTGATGAGTACTATCCATTAACATCATCTATTCCTGAATTCTAGGATATGATTTATCTATTGAAGATTCAAAGTAAGTAGAACATGCACTAATCAATGGGATTTCATGTTGAATTGATGAAAACATTTTCTTCAATTGGGTTCATCATCCAAGGATTCCTTTACACATCCATATTTTAAGAATTGATAAATACTAATTCCAACTTTTGCATTAAAGTATCCATAAATGAAAAATGGAATTGGATTGGTGTGGCTTAGAAATAACTTTTGCATTAAAGGCTCCATAAAGTCTTCAAAATTTTCTCTATTTACTTAATCAAGTATGCTCCTTGGCACAATCTAACATTTGGACATGCTAATTTGTCAATTAAAGGTATACCAGGCATACACATCTCCCAATAACTTTATTTTTACTATCAATGCCAAGGCTATATGGATTTTGTGGAACCTTAACCATTCTTTCTTTCCCATGACATGAAGTTTTGGGATTTTAAAAATCATAACTTCTAAATTCTATTCAAATCTTTGTACTAATTCAAACTTGGCTTCTTTATAAAAGATTGCGCAATCATCCATGTTGTGATTTTTGTAATAGGATAATCTATATGGTTGAAAAGAAGAACTTCCACAAGAACCTTTTTGCTTATAAATACCTCTATATCCCATCTTCCAAGTCTAGTTCAAATTGGTATAGGAATTCCTATGGCAAGACTTCTTGTAGGCACCAAATATTAGCATCCAAATCTTGTAACTCTCCTAAGATGTGTAGGTATTGATACTTAAGTCAATCTAAGGCCCAAGGTAGACATAGTAGATATTAACTCTCACTAGCTATGGTTCTTGTGAACACATTATATGTTTCCACTTTCATTTTCATTCTTGGATTTCCTCCTTGATCATTGCCCTTTATGACTATCATACACTTTGTTGGAACAAAATTATGACTCTTCATGTTATGTAGTATGATTTTGGTTGTAGGAAGAATTGATATACATCTTTTTAATTATTCTAGTTCACCAACTAATTCATCAACTGATTCTTCAACTAATCTTGTTGATAACAACTAGCTACATTACCTAGATTATTTAGCAACCTTTCTTTCTACCCCACTTAGAACACTAACTTTTGTAGTGTAACTAATGAAACACTAAGGGTTAGTGATCTAAGACTATCTATGGAGGTTAAGCACTTAATATCAAGGCCCAAAATGTTATGTTTGTTAGTTCCAATAGTTATATTTTTAGGCATGATTAGCTAGCTTAAGTTATGACCTTTTAAGGTAGATTTTATGATATCATCAAATTATTAGGGTACCCATATGATAAATCTAACCTTACCATTGAGTTCAAAAAGATGAAAAATGTTGGAAATGAGTATTCATATGTTAAAAATAAACATTGTATGCCCAAGTTATGCTAAAATTAAGTCTTTGAGAATCTAGAGGCACCATGATGGACAAGGAGAAAAACATAAACTTTTAAGCTCCATGGAGCAAATTTGACTTCACCATTGTGCACAAAAGGTTGAAATCTATAGAAAACCATTCTTTGTTCATCAAAAAAGGCTTTCTAAGTCAAAAGTTATGGCTTTTGAGATCAAAAACCTTTGGCATGGAAAACAAGACTTTCCTAGAGGCCATCCATCCCAATACTACTTCAAAGAAAGCATGCTTAATTATGGAATTTTTATCTCACTTTTTGTAAAGGCGTTAAATTCATTTTTTGTGAATTTTTTTTGCATTTTTAAATTGAAAATTTTTTACTTGATTTGATGTTTATTTAATCATTTCCATCAATTAAAGGATATTTTTTATTTTTTTAATTTCCATCAATTAAAGGAAAAAATTTGTGTCATAGGAAGGCATCTTTCTTCAATGCCGATAGTTTCCATGGGTTCTGGAGGATGTGATGATTTTTTGTGCCAACGATGTCCACAAGTGTTAGAGGAGGTGATTATTTTCAATGCTAGTGGTATTTGCAAGTGTTGGAAGAGGTGACAATTTCCAATGCTAGTGGTGTCCATGGATGCCAATGCCAAAGGAGGTGACTAGTTTTAGCATCGATGGTGTCTGTAGGCATTGAAGAAGGAGATGATTTCCAACACTAACAATCTCCAATAGAGGAGACGATGATTTTTAGTGCTAGCAATGCCCATAAATGTCAAAGAAGAAAATGATTTCTAGCATCGATGATTTTTAGTACGACTATAAGTTGTATGTACAAGAAAGTACATTATGGAACCAAGTCCCACATAAACTATATGATCCTTAAATAACTTTGGTGGTATTCCTTTTTTTAAAGAATTAGCTATCATTAATTTAGTGCTTATATGTGCAATGATCACTTTGTTTTCCTTAATGTGTTCCCTTGTGGCTAAGTACTTGATGTTGATGTGTTTAATTCGATTGCCACTCTTATTATTCTTAGCCATAAATATAGCAACTGAATTATCACAAAACATTCTCAATGGCTTAGATATAGAAACCACAATTCTAAGCCCTGATATGAAACCCTTTAGCCATACACCATGTGAATTAGCCTTAAAAGAAGAAATGAACTTTGCCTACATGGTGGAAGTAGTAACCAAAGTTTACTTTCCACTCCTCCAGCTATCATAAAAACATAATTAGATGTTGATTTCTATGAATCAACATAGCCAAGAAAGTCTGAGTCAAAGTAGCCAGTCACCTCGAAGAAGTTAATTCATTTATACATAAGAATGTAGTCTTTTATACCTTGAAGGTACCTCATCACTTTCTTTACAACCCTCCAGTGGTTAATACTTGGATTACTCTAATATTTGTCCAACATTCCCATAGCAAATGCAATGTCAGGTCTTATGTAGACCTGAGCGTACACAAGGCTTCCAACAACTAAAGCATACAGAATGTTGCTCATTTGACTTTTCTCTAAACCATTCTTAGGACATTGGTTCAAATTGAACATGTTACCCTTCACAATTAATGCTATACTTGGTGAACAATCTTTCATTTGAAACCTCTCTAAAACTTTATTGATATAGGTTTCCTACGATAGTGCTAGAATACATTTAGATCTATCCCTATGGATCTGTATGCCAATGACATAATATGCCTTACCCATATTCTTCATGTCAAAATTATTAAAGAGAAAATGTTTCACCTCATATAAAAATCTACTATTATTGGTTGCAAAAAGGATATCATCCACATATAGAACAAGGAAATAGATTTTTCTCCCACTAACCTTTTGGTATATACATTGATCCATGATGTTTTCTTCAAAACCAAATGAAGTGATTATATCATGGAATTTTAAGTACCATTGATAGGAGACCTATTTCAATCCATATATGGATTTCTTGAGCTTGCATACCAGTTGCTCATCATCACCAGAGAAAAAGCCTTCAAGTTGTTTCATATAAACCTCTTCCTGTAGATCACCATTAAGGAATTATTTTTTCACATGTATTTGATGTAATTCAAGATCAAAATGGACAACCAATGACATGATAACATGAAGGATGTACTTCCTAGATATAGGTGAAAAGGTCTCCTTGTAATCTATTCCCTCTTTTTGAGTAAACCCTTTAGCAACAAGTCTAGCCTTGTATCTTTCAATGTTTCCCAATGAGTCTTTCATAGTCTCGAACATCCATTTGTATCCAATGGCTTTTTACACCATTAAGAAACTTAAAAAGATCCCAAACTTCATTAGATGACATAAAGTTCATTTCATCTTTTAGGGCATCATACCACAAGTCAGATTCCTTATAACTCATGGATTATGAAAATGTTTTAGAATCATTTTCACCTCCTATGTTGTAGTTAGATTCCTGTAGATACATCATATAGTCACTAGGAATCACTAATTGCCTTACTTTGGTAGA